>BLSH010448246.1:338692-358782 GCA_018402905.1 Glandirana rugosa | reverse complement strand
AAAAAAAAAAAAAAAAAAAAAGCTAACTAGAATACACAAATGGTCTGTCTAGGGGTTCACATTTGTCTCTAACAGAATGTAGTTGCTGCATGTGCAAATAGCTGCAGAGTGTCAGCTTCCCATTGAGTTGTACAGTCTTCTAGTCTGCAACTGAATGGGAACACTTACTTACTTGCTTGCCCAGGGCTGTGAGCTGTTACTTGCCACAGAAATATAGTAATGGCAGTGTAAGGCCCTCAAAATTGTTGTGTTCAGAGAAAACTTTAGAGATAAACTTCACTACCACCATTTTTTTCAACCTATCTATCTTCTCTTTTTTTTTTTTTTAATAACCCAGAGGGGAAAAAAAAGAAATGCTCACACACCCAGTGAATCTAGTGAAATGGTCAAAAATCTAGATGAAACCTTCTACTTTTTCTTCTGGCTCCTGGGTTGGACTTGTGAGCTCCAAAATACGACATTTGTTAATCCTGTAATGAGTGTAGTATATAATCCCTGATAGAACTTGACCTTTATGTGAAACTGAACCAAAAAGATATAAGGAAGAGTTTCTGTACTGACCCCGGCAGGTGTGTCTTACCTGAAGCAACACAATAGCTTCTGTACTTTCCTGATTTTGTTTGTTGGGAACCCTGCATCTCTGCTCCTAGTTTTAGACTGCTTTGCAGTATAGGTGACCTGGCTTTATTGAAAGGTAAAGTTCCCTTTTCTTGCCGCTTCCTGGTTTTCAAGCATGCCAAGACCTTACATTTCATCAATACCTCTTCCTCCTCATGAATCAGACAGGACTCCTTTACACTGTCTGCTCTGCTTTTCACCCATATGTTGTGCGGCAGTACAAGGTGGGATAACACAGCTGTTGCATTTCACAAGTTTTTTTGAGCCTCCATAGGAATGGGTTATAATTTTCAAATTGTTTTTGTACATTGCCCGGAAACACATTTTGCACACACTTTATCATGCCGTGAATTCCAGAATTCGGCAATAGCGAAACCGTTTATAGACCTGCACATATGTTAGGCAAAGCCTCAAAACTACATGTGTTCGCCGTCAGGTCTGCCTGTAATTTTTTCAGGCTGACCTTATTGAAGGCTCCATGTTAGTCTATGGGCTGCCATATGTAAACAGACTTGCTTCTCTTTACATGTGATTACCCCCAAGCCTATCCAGGTCCAAAAACAAATTGGAAGAGGTCTGGGGCCCTAATCATTTTTTGGTCTTAAATGTGAATCATCAGGGGTAATTGGATGTAAAGGGATGCCCGTAGTTTGTATATGGGACCAGAAACCTCTGGTTTTCAAATGCAGCAAAAAATTAACAGACACAAATGTGATTCAAGTTCTGCTCAAATTCAGTAGGGCATCTGTTCACAAAAGGAGGTGCAAGGCTGTCACCAACAAAATAAGGACTTGTGTTGATGACATCAGTTTGAGATCATTCATTGACAAGTGCATTTTGACCTGCATATAACCTGTTTCAAGCAGGTTTCCCAACAATTGAAGTAAATCAATGCCATCAAACAGGCCCTAAGCTTATATTGACCCTCATTATCTAATCAGATTCATATTGTGTCCTCTTGTCAGGTTAACCCATCTTCTTTGTTTTTCAGAAAAAAAAAATGGGGAAAAAATATTTAGTGCACATCACAATTTGTGCAGACTACAGCACCTTCCTCCTTTTTTTCTATTTTATAGAACCAAAATAGCTAAATTCTTGTTAGGAGACCATTTCTATGTGTGTGTGCAACTTTGTGTTTTCTTTGCTCTAATTTGCTGACTACATTTCCTGCCCAGTTTCCCCTTACTGGCCATATGTGCATGCTGTGGTCCAGGTGGAATGCAGTAGTCATCCTGCCACCTTGAGCTTTTTGTTACTACATATGCAAAAAGGAATTATTAAAATACATTAAACAATTTGTATAGATTAGAGAATGGCAAAAGTCCCTGTCAGATGGATTTTTTCTTTCTGTTTGTGTGTTTTACTTCACTTCGATCTCAGACACCATTTAGAAGTAACCATTAAAACCTGCCATGGATGGATCGAATCCCTGTTGAACCGGCTAAAGTGCAGTTCATCTATGGGCAGGTTAATTGTACCAAAGTTAATACATTGATCGACTTTGGTACAGCATGTCGGATTGTTAGCATGGGATTATTGCCAGCGGCTGCCGCTAGCAGTAATCGAGTTCTCTCAGTAGGGGCGGCTCCGTGCTCCTCCCCGCTGAGAAAACACAATAGCTCTGTGGGAGGGATTCCCCCATCAACACAGAATGTGTTGATGGGGGAATCAAGTGATTTTTTTTCTTTCCTGCAACCCCTGGTTGCAGTAAAGAAAATCTTACGATCTATGGCCTGCTTTAGCATTTTGTCGTGCAATTCCTGAAGTCCATCAGTGCTCAAGATTATTCTCAATGCAGTAAATGTTTACACTTGACTGTCTCTTTTGTTGCCTCTCATGTGCAACTCGAAAAAGTATGTGAGTGTCACATTGTTGGCCCCATATACTTTTGAACAGGATTCTGAAAAATGCAATGAAGTTTTTGGGGCCACAAGATTCTTCTGCTGTACTGCTAAGTTACATGCACAGAAAGTGCTTCTAACGTGCCTGTCTACACACCCTTAATGTGAATGGGAGCTTAAACAGTTGTCATCTGAACTAGTGTTCTCATTGGTAGATTTTCCCTTTATGGTAACAACAATCCAAAATTTTGGATTTTGGGTCCCTTTTCAGTCCCAGTGGTCACCAGGACATACCGGCCATTTTATTAGGTACACCTGTTCAATTGCTTGGTAACACAATTTGCTAATCCAGCCGATCACATGGCAGCAACTCAATTCATTTAGCCATCTAGATGTGGTGAAGATCACTTGTTGAAGTTCAAACTGAGCATCAGAATGGGGGAAGAAGGGGTTTAAGTGACTTTGAACCTGGAATGGTTGTTTGGGCTGGACGAAGCTGATCTACTGGGATTATCACGCACAACCATTTCTAGGATTTACAGAGTGGTCCGAAAAGAATGGTCCAAAAAGAGAACCTCCAGGGTAGCAGTTGTGTGGACAAAAATGCCTTGAGGTCAGAGGAGAATGGGCAGACTGGTTTGAGATGATGGAAAGGCAATAGTAACTCAAAAGAAGAGTGCAGCACTAGATAAACCTCAGATCATATATCAGTCCATAAATACACAGTCCCATAAAACGCCATCAGTGTTCATGCAGTGCAGGTTAAATCATCAAGGTGCTTCAGTGCAATCCACCACCAGTGTAAGGATGGCCGCTCACCTCCCTCAGTGGACTCCCAATAGAGGATCAAATGCGCTCTTGGCACCTAACGAGTGGAAACAAAGAACACTCCACTCAGGGTCCGGATGCAGCTGCTACCCTTTTCTTTGGATGGCTCCAGACATCAGGTGTTATATATGATATAAAGAAATAAACCATAGTGCTCTCCATATGCAAAACACAATGCTTTAATATAAAACGATTGCACTTACATAGTCAAGTCCATAAATATTGGGACATAGAGACAATTCTAATCTTTTTGGCTCTATACACCACCACAATGGATTTGAAATGAAACGAACAAGATGTGCTTGAACTGCAGACTTTCAGCTTTAAATTTGAGGGTATCTACATCCAAATCAGGTGAACGGTGTAGGAATTACAACCGTTTGTATATGTGCCTCCCACTTTTTAAGGGACCAAAAGTAATGGGACAGATTAACAATCATAAATCAAACTTTCACTTTTTAATACTTGGTTGCAAATCCTTTGCAGTCAATTACAGCCTGAAGTCTGGAATGCATAGACATCACCAGACGCTGGGTTTCTTCCCTGGTGATGCTCTGCCAGGGAGGTGAGCGGCCATCCTTGCATTGGTGGTGGATTTCACTGAAGCACCTTGATTTAACCTGCACTGCATGAACACTTATGATGTTTTATGAAGCTGTGCATTTTGTTTGCGCTGATATGCCTTTTTTTTAAAGTAATTCAAATAACCACTTGTTACAACCAAGGTATGCAGGATACCATCTCTGAATGCACAACACATTGAACCTTGAAGCAGATGGGCTACAGCGGTAGAAGCCCACATTGGGTGCCACTCATGTCCGCTAAGAACAGGAAACTGAGGCTACAATTCGCACGGGCTCTCCAAAATTGGACAATAGAAATTGGAAAAACGTTGCCTGGTCTGAGTCTCGATTTTCAGCTGCAACATTCAGGTGGTAGGGTCAGAATTTGGTGTAAACAACATGAAAGCATGGATCCATCCTGTCTTGTATCAACGGTTTAGGCTGCTGGTGGTGGTAATGGTGTGGGGGATATATTATTGGCACACTTTGGGCACCTTAGTACCAATTAAGTATCATTTAAATGCCACAGCTGACCATGTCCATCCCTTTATGACTACAGGTGTACCCATCTTCTGATGGCTCCTATCAGCAGAATAAAGCACCATGTCACAAAGCTCCAATCATCTCACCATTGGTTTCCTGAACATAATGAGGTCACTGTACTCCAATGGCCTCCAGTCACCAGATCTCAATCCAATAGAGCACCTTATGGGATGCAGTGGAACGGGAAGATTTGCATCATGGATGTGCAGCCGACAAATGTGCAGCAACTGCGTGATGTTATGTCAATATGGACCAACATCTCTGAGGAATGTTTCCAACACCTTGTTGAATCTATGTCATGAAGAATTAAGGCTGTTCTTTAGGCAAAATGGGGTCCAGCCCGTTACTAGCAAGGTGTAAAGTGGCCGGTGAGTGTATAGAGGATGAAGCTCTAAACAACTGACAAGGATTCTTCGAAGTCCTTCCTGACTTTATCCAAAGAAAATGTTCTTTTATTTATTAAGCGTCAGCTGTTCTGTCCCCAATACAAGCATTATTCCAGAGAACAAATGGACTGTATTCTGTTGACAATTCTTTCAGGCAACAAAATAAGCTCCATTGTGTATTAGAGACTAGTGCACTTTCATCTCACCACAAATGGTATTTAAATCCTGACAATTTTTTCTTTTGCAACCTGATTTCGGTAAGAGGGATTAGAGAAGGCAGTAAATGCAATAGAGCAATTGCCATAACTGTCCATTGTTGGCTCCCCTTAGTATTGTGTAAGGACTACAGCCTCAGTTTCCTATTATTGTTCTGAGAACAGACTGTAAGTTCCTACAGATTTATGCTACAAGCTTGAGTACTTGGCATTTGCAGAATTAATCCTTTCTGTTAAGACATTTGTGTCGGTAATGAGCTCAGTGTAGTGGCTCGGAGAGTGTGAAACAGTTACGTTTCTCTGTAAGGAGCAAGTGCTGCTCTGCTGACCTCTACAAGGAAGCATTCTGGGTGAATAGCGGTGCTTTGGGCTTTGTGATGTGTTCTGGCTTACTTGCATCTAGTGACTCAGATTCACAGCAGTGGCTCGTGACTGCCCTCATTCTAAATTAAGGGCTGAGAAGCTGTGCGTAGACAGTGTGTTTGCTATCTCACTCTGCTTTTTTTTGCATCCAAAAACCTCACTTTGAGTCACTGCTATTTTTAGTTCCTGGAAATCTTAAGAAAAGTCATGCCCCTGTATAATGAAATGACAGCTCAGTACAATGGCCATAAGGGGCACTCTTTGCACCTTGCACTATGAAAATGCTTAATTTGTAAATTCCAGTAGGAGGCTTGTGACTGTGGCTTGGCAGCAGATCTTCATGAATTCCAGATTGCTTTAAATTATCCATAGTTGAAGGGATATTTAACCCCAATATTGCTGTTTTTAAGATGTGGTGGCTGCATTGGTTTTCCTTTTTTCAAGGCATTTTTCCCTCTTTATTATAACCTTGTAATGTATCATGTCCTGTCCCTTTTCATTCTTTGTTCACTACATCTATGCAGCTGTGGTGGTTACACAGCCTGGGCTCCAAATACGGGATGTCTGCCTTTGTTCATACCCAACACATGGTGGACTGATGGGATTAGTAGTTTACAAAATAAGGATGAGATTCTTTGTGTTATCTTTTCAGCTCACAGGAAATGACAGGTATTTTATGTACTGGCAAAAAAAGTTCTTAGCCTGAAAAATGAAACTGCATACAATTGGGTATTAAAGTAGAACTATGGGCAAAACTTTTTTTCTTCATTTTGGCTAGGGTAAGAGGCGATTATAACCCCTGTCAGATGATTTTTTTTTTTTTTTTTGCCATTTTTGTCCCATTGTGGAGATTTCCCTTCACTTCCTGTGAAATCTCTGCAAATTAACGGAATTTCTTGGGGATCCCCAGCTCACCAGAACTAGTGTGCCCATTGGAAGATTTCCCCTCTATTACTTTTCTGGGGACAACCCAAAACTCCGGTGACTCCTTGGACGAGATGATCAAAAATCTCGTCAGGCGTCTGTGTCTCAAGTGTGCAAGGTGGCTACTTGGACCTTTGTGCACACCTTCTCAAAGTTTTACAAAGTTGCTGTTTTGGCATCCTCGGATGCTGCGTTTGGCCGCAAGGTTCTGCAGGCGGCCATGTGAGACACGTGTGGTTCCTGACTGAGGTTTCGGTTGGGTGTAGTTCTGTTGTTCTGTTACCCACCCCTCATTTTTTGGCACTGCTTTTGGACGTCCCACGTAGTCCTAAAGGTCGCTGTACCTGTCGACGACCAAAGAGAAAATGGGATTTTTTGACTTAACGTAAAATCCCTTTCTCTGAGTTCGTCGACAGGCACAGCACCCACCCCTCTGATGTTGCACTGCTTGTTACGAACTGAGCTAGCAGCAGCTGGGTGTAGGGTTATCTGCCAGTGGGGACTGCCCCCTGTTCTGTTTTTGTTACTGTTCTTTTTGCTGTCAGAACTGCCTGTTCTGCCTAGTAAACTCCTGAAGAGGGCAGCATAACCCACTTGGTCCTAAGAGTCGCTGTGCCTGTCAACGAACCCAGAGAAAGGGATTTTACGGGAAGTCAAAAAATCCCAATTTCTCAGTGTGCCTGTTTACTGAGCATGCAGATATGAAATCGGCATTCTCTATGCAGCTGTGCAGGGTATTATCCTGACCGTCTTAGGCCTTATGTACATGGAGTGTTTGCTTAGGACCTCTCAACGCCAGAACTCCTGACGGTAGAAAAGGCACTTTAAAAAAAATGCATCCAAAGCCACACATTGCACACACATTTAGGCACATCAAGTGTTTTGAGCGTTAATGGATTCCATTGGCCACAATATTTTATTGCGGCCAATGGAATGTATTAATGCTGTAACTTGCCTGCGTTCAGTGTTTTTGCTGCTATGCAGCTCCTTTCTTGAACATGCTTTTGGTGCGTGGTGGTGTGTGTGTTTTTGTGTAAACACTCTCCTTCTAATTCACCTGTAAATGCCTGCGTTTGTGTGTTGGTGAACACAGGGGTTGATTTGCTAAAACTAGAGTGCAAGATCTGGTGCAGCTCTGCATGGTAGCCAATCTGCTTCTAACTTCAGCTTGTTCAATGAAGCTTTGACCTGGAATGGAAGAGAGAGCTGGGTACACACCGCTCTTAAGCAGCCTGCGAGATCTCGTATACCGCTGTGGAAACCTGGGTGCCCGCCTGGTCCACAGCCAGAAAATTCCAAGGAAAACCGAGAAGTGGCAGCACATCCAGGGATTAAAAGCAATGACTTTATTAGAGCTTCATTAAAAGATGAAACATGACAAACGACCCAAAGGTGCTCAGACGCGTTTCACATGAACGTGCTTATTTGTGAGTAAGCACATTTGTGTGAAACGTGTCTACTGAGCCATGTGTCATCTTTTAATGGAGTTCTAGTAAAGTCATTGCTTTTAATCCCTGGATGTGCTGCCACTTCTTTGTATTCAAATGGAAGCTGATTGGTTTCAATGCAGAGCTGCACCAATTTTAGTAAATCCAAACTCAAAGGCTTATATAGAGGTGGTTTTACAGGTTGAAAAAAAAAAAAGCCAAATCCTGTAAATGTGGCATTTAAGTCCAGTGTGCAATGAGGCCTTAAGGTGGAACTTAACCCCCCTGTCCTTTACTGCCAAGGAAACTGCCGTCTTGGCCTCTGATCTGCACTTGCCATGGTGTTGCACATGCGTTCAGGTATGACACCAGCCTTATAATGACATGGTAGTTTGAGAGCACAAGCAACTGTGTCAGCTATCACTCACGACATGCAGTGAATGTAACCGTTTTGAGAAACCATTAAATCCATTGGTTTAATGCCGCTTTTAAGAACCCTTTTGCTTCCCCTTTCTGCTGTCAACAGGAACACTATAGAAGTATTCAGCCATTGTGTGCAGCTGCTACTTGTAACAAGCGCATGGTTTGTTTACCTATAGAAACTTGTGCCGTATCCTATCCATTGATCAATTTACAAATGATGTAGTCCACAGGATTCTAAAGTTGTTTTTCTAGCGTGTGTGAGGCACCCACTTCCTACCATTAGTGTCACAGTACCAGGAAGAAATATTTCCATCATAAATGGCCTACTTCCTGGGAACTATCATTTTCAGCCACAGTTTGACAACCGCTTATTCAAGGTTTTATATAAATAAAATGTGTGCTGACTCCTTTATGGCTCAGGGCACATCTTTGTTCAAGTTTACTTGTTGAAGGTGATGGGTATAGAAATGTTTTCCTGCCTATTAACATCCATATTTTCCTGCCCTGGTTACCCAGCTGTGTGCATGCCATCAGACTTAGAAATGTCTTTTCTTAGAAGTTCTTTTATGAATAAACCATGCAAAACCAAGGCATCTATATACAGGCACTCTCCTACAGTGCGGCAAGCATGTGAATCATGAGCTAGGCTGTAAAAAATTGCACAACTATGTAGTGGAGTGGAAACCCTCTTCACTCAGCAGAGGGTACAGGTCCCATTTAAATTCATTTTTCTATGATTCTGTGGGCTCCCCAAATCCCCGGGACTCCCCCCTGTCTCCCAGGTTTCCTGGGGGCACAGCGAGATCACACATTATAACACCTTGTGAGTGAAGTGTTAACTACCCAAAGAACCATGTGTAACTGTCTGCACTAGACTGAACTGTACTGTGCTGTTTATTTCTAGTGGTTTATTCTTATATTTTGGTCTCTTAGATACTGTTATTCTGTATTGTGCTGCCACCTAGCAGCTTTTTTAGGAACTGTCCTTGGACAGCCCTGTGCTACATTAGTTTCACTGCCATATACTTTGTCTTATGCTTGTTGTTCACTCCTTTACCATTTTATTGACATTGTCCATTTGTCTTGCATTTATACAGTAAAGTTCAAGTTGCACTATACAGTTTGTCTGACACCTCCTATAGAACTCATATACATATGTATTTTGATTGTGCATTTAGCAATTTGGCTGAAGTTCGGCAATAAGAAAGGTGAACAGATTAGGGGAAATGTTTACATCATAAGTGCACTATAATTATGTGCTCACCTTTTTAATAAGTTACATAACAGCATAAGCAAATTTGCTAGGGAAAATCCTGAGCCTGTAGTTAAGGAAACTGTGTGGGTATTAACACATCAGTAAAGAATGTATTAAGGTGAATTTTGTACTTCTTTTTTTTCCCCACAAAATTTGTAATACACAAAATGAATACCCGTGCTATTAAAGGTATATGCTAATCAATTAAAATCATATTACTTTATAACCAATTGAAGTGGATCTAATTTTTATCCCCCACATTTGTGTGCAGCTGGCTGCTAAGTTCTTAGATCTACTGCTTTTATCTTTAAGTAGCCCTGAAACGAATGCTTTGAAACTGTAAATCGGTGTGTTTCTTCATAACTGCCATATTGTACAAAACCAGGAAGCACTGGACTCGATGTGGCCATTGTGCATTCCAAATGGCGCAAGTGATGTCACCGGAAATCCCCACATCTGCTGTTTTAAATGCACGGTGGCCATATTGGGTCCGACGCTACCTGGTTTTATGCTGTATAGCGGTTATTATGTCCTTTCTATGTAAGTGCAATACTTTGATACTTTTTTTTAATAAGTCTTAAGCTATATGAGGCTATCCTTCCTTCCTTTATGGCAATATGAGGCACACCTTCCCTGGGCTATATGATCGGGCATTGCAGAAGACCCTAGTAATCTGGATGGTGATTTAAAGTAGGCTGAGTTCATATCGGTTTAGATCAATTTGTTTTGCTCCTTGACTCGCTTGGTAAAACTATGGATCAAAGTAAAGTGCAGTGTGTACTGTGGGGCACAATGGGCGTTATGGAGGAATTCCAACACAGAGCACTTTATTCAATGCACTTTTTGCACCTGAGTGGATATTATTTGCAGTGACTCAGAGCACTTAATCACCTTTTAATGGACTGCTTTCATGTGTATACACAGGTGTATTTTAAGTTTGTTTATACTGAAAGAGCTTGTTTTGTAACAAGGCAGCCTTGCTTCCATACTAATTGGTGTGGGAAATTATACATACTGTGTGGCGGGTGTTAATGCACGTTATAGCAGCAACTACCACTGTGAAGGTTACATTTACACTGTAGCACAGGTGCTTGGTACAAGATTACCCTCTCTCATTATCAAAAGTGAACCAGGTGCTGCTTCTACACCAAACCTCAAATGTTAGACACTCAATTTGTGATTATTTAAAAAAATGATATGCAAATAATGAACAACCAATATTCTATAAGTTGCCAGTGCAAAAATCTTTAAGAAAGCCCATAAGTGCAAACAAAGTGCAAGTGCTGATGAGTTCTTCAAGTAAATATCCACGGTGCCATGCTCCTTGCCTGTACATCTCACTCACCAACAGTAAAGATCAAGTAGGCATGTTGATGTCCAAGTGTGGTTTGAATGGATATGACGCCTCACTCCTCTGACTACCAGATGCTCAGCGATACAATGTGTATTCATGGCATATGGTTCAACACAAAGCGTGCTCCATAGCATAATTCTTCAGTAGACACCCAGTTGGATGGGCGAAACACGTCAGGTTTTTGAGGACGAGTAGTGACGTAATTTCCGGTAACTGGAATACATGCCAAGGCGGCGTGCCGACCACAGTTGCATGCTTGAATTTTTAATCCCTTTTGTTGTGTTATTGCCTTTACTTTTTTTTAAAATAAATCAAATGGAATTTTGCTGTGGAGCTCTTTGTTGAACCATGTGCCATGAATATATTGTATTGCTGAGGATCTGGTAATCAGAGGAGTGCGGTGTCCTATCCATTCAAATCACACTTGAACATCTACATGCCTTCTTGATCTTTAGTGCTAGTGAGTGGGGAGTACAGGCGAGGAGCACGGGGCCATGGATATTCACTTGACTAACTCATCAGCACTTGTACTTTGTATTTATTGACTTTTTGAAGCAAGATTTTTGCACTGGCACTTTATATAACAATAGTTGTTTATTATTTGCATATTTACTGAGAATCACATATTGAGTGTCTTACACTTGAGGTTTGGTATAGAAGCAGCGCTTGGTTCACTTTTGATATTGCTTTTAAGGACAATTGACCTAATACCATAGCAGCAGCTTCATGTTTTATTTTTCATTTATTTTTTTTATTTCACATTGAAACATTTTATAGGAAGAATTAACCTAATTACCCACTCTCATTGACTACTCTACTGCAGGTTCAGTGATGCACACTGGGGCATCACAGGGGTGGCACACCAAGCATTCGTTTCCACACTAATCTGTCTGCCTTGGATTTTATTAACTGCCAAATGTGGCTCATTGTAAAGCCTTTCTACATTTAGCACTGATGAAGAGCTTTCCGGATGACATTAGCAGTGCAGTAGTGCTACAAGGATATCGTATGCCAGTTTAGGTACATCAGACAACATCTTTGAGGGCATTAGAGAGAGTAATTGTATTATTTATTGATCCCAGTCTCTATTGGCTGATGTACACAGCTTTAAATTGTATTTATAAAAAAAGAATGAAGAAGCTTGTTATGTAAATTGCATCAAAATATTGTTCAGGTGAGCACTGCAGTGACTCTAAATATATGCTTGTGAAAATGCATTCTATTTTATCCTTTGGGCTGAGCCAGTGTAGAGGCACTTGCCTTGGCTGCTATGGTGAGTGTAGCTGGAACAGGAGCCTCATCTTGCTCTGCATCACCTTGTGCTCTTTAGGGAAATTAGCCATACAGTTGCTGACCACTTTCTAGGGCTGCAACTAACGATTATTTTCATTATCAATTAGTTGGCCAATTTTTGTTTCAATTAATCGGATAATAACCTTAAAAAGTCTGCTGTATAATTTAGTTAAAGTGGAGTTCCACCCGTGTAAAAGTCAGCAGCTACATAAAGTGTAGCTGCTGACTTTTAATAATCGGACACTCACCTGTCCCAGGCTCGAGCAATGCGGTCGCTCGAGGGCTCACTCTTCTCCCCCTCCCCTCGGTGGCGCCGGCATCAAAAGTGTGGGAACCCGGCTTTGCCTTCAAAGCCAGGCACGCACTGCGCCTTGTGACTGGCCAGCATAACTTCTGGGACCTGTGACGTGTCCCAGAAGGTCGCCGAGAGGGGGGGGGACGAGATGGACTTCCTTCTTGGTCACCCCCCAAAAAAGACATGCCAATTGTGGCATGTCGGGGGGTCACCTTTCCTTAAAGCGGAAGTTCCACTTTTGGGTGTGACTCCGCTTTATTATGTAAAGTTTAGAAAAAAAAAGCAATTTATTCTTAAATATCTCTATGCAGTGGTAAATATAAATAAACAACTATATGGTTAGGGAGCAAAATCTCTAATCCACTCTGAGAATAATACAGAAGCATATATAATAATAATAAATATACCCGGAAGTAGGATATATATGGGCATTTTAACTAGGAGTCAGACATGAGGCTATATGAAGGATGGAAGGGAGATATAAATCTTTTATAATAAAGTAGTACTAAAAGCTGAGACTTTTTTTTTTTTTTTTTTTTTCGTGGATATAATCACTTTAACCACTTCCCGACCAGCGCTGTAAATAGGCGGCGGCTGGCTTTGAGCGGCTCTACCGGGACATAGCCTGCATCCTATATCCCGGTATCATTTTTTTTAGAGCTGGCGGTTGGCTATCCAGGGGTAATGACCAATCCGGCTCGGGAGCCGCTCGGTCGTTACCCCAGGGGGCGGGAGGGGGCGGGAGGGGACACCCCCCCCCTCCCGCTGCCTTCCGCCGCTCTTCTCCGGCCTCCCGTCCCAACCGGGAGACCGAAGCGAAGATCCGGCGCATCCGCCGGCTGGAAGAAGACCTGATAGAAGCCGTAATCGGCTCCGATCAGGTCTCCTTCGGCAAATTCCAGAAGCGACGTCACAACGTCACTTCCGGTTTACTCGGCGGCTAACGGCGCCAATTTTAAAAAAATGACAGTATTCAGAATCGCCATTTTTGGCGATCTGAATACTGTGAAGTGCAAAGGCGGGATGGGGGGTCTTTTAGACCCCCCAGCCCTCCAAAAAGTGTACCTGTCACCATATATTACAATCACAAGGGATGTTTACATTCCTTGTGATAGCAATAAAAGTGATCAGATTTTTTTTTTTTTAAAGGAACAGTGTTTAAAAACAAATAAATAAAATTAAAAAAAATAATAATTTAAAGCGCCACCGTCCCCGCGAGCTCGCGCAGCAAAGAAAACGCATATGTAAGTCGCGGCCGCATATGAAATCTGTGTTCAAACCACACCTGTGAGGTGGTATCACCGCGATCGACAGAGTGTGAGCAATAATTCTAGCAAAAGACCTCCTCTGCAGCTTTAACCTGGTAACCGATAAAAATTTTTAAAGCGTCGCCTATGGAAATTTTTAAGTATCGGACTTTGTCGCCATTCCGCGAGTGCGCAACATTTTCAATCGTGTCATGTATGGTATCTATTTACTTGCCATAACATCCTCTTTCACAATATACAAAAAAATTGGGCTAACTTTACTGTCTTATTTTTTAACTCAAAAAAGTAAAATTTTTCCAAAAAAATCGCGCTTGAAAGACCGCTGCGCAAATACCGTGTGACAAAAAGTATTGCAACAATCGCCATTTTATTCTCTAGGGTGTTTGAAAAAACAAAAATATGTAATGTTTGGGGGTTCTAAGTAATTTTCTAGCAATAAAAAAACAGTTTTTAGCTAGTAACCAACAAATGTAAAAAAGGGACCCGGTTGGTAAGTGGTTAAATATAATGCGCAATAGTGGTAAAAGTTTACTTCAAATGTAATTGTAATGCCTTTTATTACCTCCAGTCGATCAGCCTCCACCTTCTCTGGATTCTGATGCTGATCTTTCCTGCTGTCTCTTAACCACTTCCACGCCGCCTACCGTGTATTTACGGTGGCAGTGTGGACGCTGAGCGTGAATCGCCGTAAAAAATTGTGATTTATTTTTTTTTTTACCAAAAATATGAGGAAGAATATAAATCGGCCAAAACCGCTGAAAAAAATAAAAATAAATATATATATATATATATAATTTGTATTTTAGCCAAAAGTAAGAAATTTGGTTTGTTTTGCAAAATTGTTGCTCTTCTTTTGTTTATAGCGGCGATCAGAAATGATGCAGAGGTGATCAAATACCACCAAAAGAAAGCTCTATTTGTGGGGAAAAAAAGGAGGCAAATTTAGTTAGGGTACAACGTCGCACGACCGTGCAAGTTAAAGCGACGCAGTGCCAAATCGCAAAAAGTGCTCTGGTCCTAACCTGGGAAGTCCTTCCGGGGCTGAAGTGGTTAAAGTAATTTTTTTTTTTTTTTTTTAAACCACAAACATGTTATACATGCCTGCTCTGTGTAATGGTTTTGCACAGAGCGGCCTGAATCCTCCTCTTCTGGGGTCCCCCACCAACACTGCTGGCTCCTCCTGCCCCAATACCAAGCTGCAAAGTATACGTAGCTCCCAACTGTCCCTGATTTTGAGGGACTGTCCTTGATTTGGAACAAAATTCCTCTGTCCCTCTTTCCTCCTCATTTGATCTGATCTGTATAGTTGTATATAAAATGCACGTTTTATCTATCAAAGTATTTCACAGTGCTAAACCTTTCATCCAATTTCTAAATTGCAGCATTTGTGAAATTCAAAAGCCCATATAAAGGAATAGCATTGGTAAAAAAAGCACTTATTGGGTTTAACCAATAATATTTTTTTATGTGATTCTTTTAAGGGGCGAGGCAGGGTGTGTCCCATGCCTACATACTTTTGGTAATTAGTGTCCCTCATTCTCATCTCAGAAAGTTGGGAGGTATGAGTGTATAGTAGAGTGCCCCTATAGCAAGGTAGAAACCACTTCTGCCTTTAGAACCGCTCACTTCCTGCCCAGGACTACATGCCCCATTAAACATTGCTTCTCACACATTCACAAATTCTCAGGCCCTTACTGACATGTATGGATGGTGTGCTGAGCTGTATGTGTGCTGCACTGTATTTCCTAATATGTAAACAAATGGTGCATTCTGTATGCAGGCCAACTAATCAGCTGGCCAATTAATCGATTATGAAAATAGTTGACAACTATATTCATAATTGATTAGTTGTCAATCGATTAGAAGTTTCGGCCCTACCACTTTCTACATAATTTATTTTGGATAATAACTTAAGACCTTAAGGCTGCTTTCACACTGAGGAGTTTTACAGACGCTCTTTAGCTAAAAATACCATCTGTAAAGCACCTCAAAAGTCCTGCCCCCCCCCCCCCCCAATCCACCCCAATGTGAAAACCCTGAGTGCTTTCACACTGGGGCAGTGCGCTAGCAGGATGTTACAAAAAGTCCTGCAAGCAGCATCTTTGGGGCGGCGAGGGGAGCAGTAATATACCGCTCCTCTACTGCCCCGGCCATTGAAATGAATGGCAAGCGCTGCCGAAGCGGCTGCACACCGCCTTGGTAGCGCTGAGCGCCGGCACTTTTAACCCCTTTTTAACCCCTTGTGGGGGGTTAAAAGCGCGTCGCTCCCGCCCGCATAGCGGAGCCCTATCGCTGGAAAAACTCTGCTAAAACTAGCGGGGTTTTACCGCGACCACGGGTACCGCTCCAGTGTGAAAGTGGCCTAAATCCATTTTCTGTACATTTCCTCCTGTGTTTGCACACTGACTGTTTTTTTTTTTTTGTTTTTTTTTTTAACGTCACATATATAGTAAAAGGCACTTGTCCCTTGCAACCCCTGGATATGTATTATATCTAGAGTTTAACAGTAATACCAATTGATAGCTGTACATTATTATTTTTTATTTATTTATTTATTATTTTTTTTATTTATTTAAAACTTGTACTAGTTGGCATTAGTGAGAGTAAACACTTTAGTAAATTATAAGTTTGCTAAACAGGATGTGACCTTTCTGAGGTCACAAGTAGAGGACATTGGAATTTGAACCAGTCTCCGGCATTTCTTTGAATTATCCTTTGAGCCGCTTTGTCACCCCAAGCAATTGATCTACACCATTTCTCCTCTTGAAAAGCAGAAAACTTAAAATCTACTTTGAAAGTCAAATTTAAACTGGCAAAGCTATTCAGAAAACGTTATTGCCAAAGGCCACTCAGTGGAACTTTGAAGTTTAAAGTGTATGTAAACACTAGCAATGTACTCCCATTTGGGATGTTTTATATGCAATTGAAAGCAATTTGTTCTATCTGCTCAATGAGTGCAAGAAAAAAAATAGATCCTGTCAGAAATCCAGACTTCTGTGCACTCTGCCTGTTCGCATTAAAATCCTTAAAGCGGAGTTCCACCCTAAAGTGGAACTTCCGCTGGTTGCATTCCTCCCCCCCTCAGGTGTCACATTTGGCACCTTTCGGGGGGGAGGGGGAAGAGGACACCTGTCTTTAGACAGGTGTCCTTTTCCACACTTCCGGGAGCTCTGGCCAGCGGACGCGGCCGCTGACGTCAGAAGCCCGGCTCCCTCCTCCCTGCTCGCTCTGCTACTGGCCGCCTGGCCAGTAGCAGAGCGCGGCAGAGCTCGCGCATGCGCGGTAAGGTGCCCGGCGTGAAGCTGTACTGCTTACACGTCCGGGTTCCCTTACCCGCGATGGAGGCGGCTGCACCCGTCCCCCGATCCGAAGATCGGCGGCGGGTGCCGACATCGCTGGACTCCAGGACAGGTAAGTGTCCTAATATTAAAAGTCAGCAGCTATTGTATGTGTAGCTGCTGACTTTTAATTTTTTTTTTTAGCCCGGACCTCCGCTTTAATAGGGTAAAGAGCCCTGCCCATTTCTTCTCTGAACTTTAGAACAGCCCCATGTCGTGGTGGTGCTTCATTGTTCTAACACACTTTCTGCCAAAAGGGGACAACCCTGCAGTGCAAAAGTTAGTTAGTAGGCAGTTTTAATAAGGCCTCATGCACATGGGCGTATGTTAAAAAAAAATAAGCAAAACGTCGGGCCAGACGTCAGGGAAAAAATCTGTGTTTTTTTCGGCGTCTTGCATCGGCGTAGTGTTAATGCGGGTTAGTGAGCGTTGGCGTCAATAGGTGTTTAAAAAAAAAAAAAAACACTCCTCTGCTATTTTTTAACCTAAAAATGTCGGCACGGTGTTAGTGAGCGTTTTGTGGCGTCTGCGTTAAAAACGCCAAAACGTTACAGCCTTGGAACGCGCTGGCCGTGGGTTCTACTTTCAGCTCACTAACGCCGACGCCATCTACAGCTCAAAAACATCGGCGTTTTTATGGGGCCATTGAATAACATGGAGAGCTGCAAAAAGCGTGGCGTCGAAAAACGTCCGGATGTATGAGGCCTAAGGGTCACCAGGTGAAAATAAGGAGCAAAAGAAAATGTAGCCAACATTTCTAAGTATTGGGACGCAGCAATACAGTATATCACAATTTTGTTCTTGGGCTAGATATGTAATGTAGTTTTATTGCTGTGCCCAGTGGACTGTTGCCAGTTAATCTCTGAATTGCACCCCTCTACAGAGGTCTGCATTTATTTCATACGCAACTTCTAATAGCCTATGTTCTTTATCATTGGGGACATGCATAATAAAATAAATATATGTAGTTTCCCTATATTTTTTCTGTGATGCTAGACTCCCTGCCCGGCATAATCGGACAAGGGGAAATAGTGTCAAAATACCACATTAACAAAGACCCTCAGGGTCTCTAGATGGTGGGAAGGTTGGCAAAGTCCTTTTTACATGTTAAAATGATATTTTTTAGGTTTAACAGAAGCTTTACCCATAAGGCCTCATGCACGCACAGCCTAAAAAATGCTGCTTAAGCAGGCCGTTCAGTGTTCTTCTTTTTTTTTTTTTTTTTTTTTTTTTTTTTTTTTTTTATGCCTGTAAAAGTGCCTCTATGTGGTCATGCATACATAGGCATTTACAGGAGTATTTCAAGAGGAACATTTTATTTACAAACCCCAAAGGTGCATTCTGAGAGGAGCTTTTGAGCAGAAAAAAAACATGCATAAACACATCTAATCATGTACGGAACTTAATTTATAAATAAATTAATATTCTGGCTAGTAGAATGCATTAACGCTGAAACAAAATAAATGTGTATACATACGCGCATAAACATTTTAACAGAGGTGTTTTTTTATTTTTTTTTTGCTGAATTCTGGCAGAAAAAAATGCTGCTTATTTTCATAAGCCTGTGTGCATGAGGCATAAAACTGACACCTATCTGATGATCTATTTTCTTACATAATTTGCTCCATTCAATCTCCTTGACTGTGCATTTTTGCTATGTGCGGTCTATAGATCATGCATTTAGTAGCTTTTAGACCCCTTTCACACTCGGTTGTTTTTCAGGCGCTGCGGTGCTAAAGATAGTGCCTGTACAGCGCCTGAAACCTCCCCCCACCCCCATTCTCCCCAGTGTGAAAGCCTGAGTGCTTTCACACTGGGGCAGTGCGCTTGCAGGAGGAGAGAGAGTCCTGCAAGCTGCATCTTTGGGGCAGTGCGCTAAGTGGCATATACACCGCCCCCTCCATTGAAATCGATGGACGGCGCTCCCGAAGCGGCTGAACACCATTTTGACCCCTCCTTTGGAGTTAAAAGCACCCTGCTCCCGCCATAGCGCCACTAAAATTAGCAGCATTTTACTGCTTCCCCCCCCCCCCCCGCTTAAGAGTGCCCTTTTAAAGTGGATGTAAACCCCATTCGTGAAATCTGATCTGGACATATACCTATATATTGTTTACTTATCTCTCTCCAATGTCCCAAGTCCAATGTCATTCTGCTGCTCTGTTATCAGCATTCAGCATGATAACTTCTGACAGGTTCTACCACGCAGGAGATAAAACCAGCCTGAAATTTGTGTCGTGGAGGGTGCTATAAATAGATTAGCAGACAGCTTATCAAGTCAGAGCACAGCTCTGCAAGTTTCTTTGTTCCTCTGCCTATGTGGGGGGGGGGTACCTTTCCCCCCAATCAGCTCTCACGCAGTGTATGCCCAGACTCCCCACCCACTGCTAAAACAGGAATAAAACTTTCTAACACAATGTGCACTTTCTAAAGAGTCTAGAAAGCTGAAGACAGCAGATATACAAGTAAATCTTATGTAGGGAGATTTGTTCATCCCTGTGTATCATCTGAGACGGTTTGCTTCACTTGGTTTATGTGAAGGTTTACATCCACTTTAAATGCCTTGTTTTTTCTGTTCTTATACAACTCTTTTTAATGATCAACTGGTATATGCCAAAACAGGCAGTAATATCCAACGGTCTGAATGTTGTGAATCATAGTGATAATGTGCAAGTTATTTTCTCACATTCCAGTCATGCTGACCTAGTAGCCTAATTTGTTATGTCATGCAGTAGCAATGAATTCACTCAGTAGTTTGCTCATTTTGTTCATTGTATTTACAGCGCAAGTTGTGTGGTTAGTAAGCCAACATGGATTTATAAAAGACAAATGTCCAGGAAAGTAGATAGTAACTAAGTTTTACAGAGAACTAGGATGTAGTATATTCGGATCTTGGTGAAACTTTTTGTTTCTTGCAGACACATAATGTGTAAATTATGTGTACATTTTGTGGTTTAGAAAAAACAGAACTCCAGGCAAAATGCTAAATCAAATGCGTACAGTACTATGCAAAAGCCTTATGCAGGTATGAAAAAAATGTTGTAAATTTTTAAGAATGCATTTAGAAATAGAAGTATTAAAAAAAGAAAAGGATCCCCCCCCAATCATACTTGGGTGGATGCAGCATCAGTCTAATGCTACATCTGTCCCCCGGCGCAT
>BLSH010448246.1:310018-324197 GCA_018402905.1 Glandirana rugosa | reverse complement strand
CAGCAGGTATTAACATTAGAAGACAGAAAAAGAAATGCTGTGTTGTGTGGATGTTCTATAGATTTGTTTGCATGGTCTCAGGTAAGGGGTGGAAGATTCAGGTAGACAGATTCTGACATGTTGGCTATGGGATTTTGATGTGCTTTCTTGATGGGTTGTGTCTCCTGCTCTATATTGCAGTGTCGTGTTTTCCTCTACAGCTGTGTCGCTGTCATCCCTCTCTTCCGAGACTCGCATATTCTTTCACTGCCCCCTCTAATTGTGGGAGCTTTGCCTTTATGGTGCATTGGCGGAGGCCCAGATTTACTCCTAGTCTCTGGGACAATGGCAGCTCTGTTCATCAGACATGATGTTGTTTGTTTGTTGTACACAATTAAGGGAAGTGATATTATTAGTGTTGCCTCATGACTGCGTGACGTGTTAACCCTTTTCACACTGGGGCAAGCAGCGGTTCAAAAGGGCAGTGATTCTTTTCATATTGCGTTATGCCTATAATCCTGAATTGTTTAGTTGTGTGCAAGTACTACTACAGTGTGAATTATAATTTAGTTGTCATGTAAATACCACACCACCAGTACGCCTGATCATACGGGAGTCACTGCTAAGATTTTAGAGTAGAATAGATGTAGTAGTTCTGTCTATGTTCTTTAAAGCAGAACTAAACACTATCAATCAACATAAAGTATAACTAAAGGCAAAACTTTTTTCTTTTTGTAGTTTTGGATAGAGTAGAGATGGATTTGAACACCAGTCATGTTTTTATTGCTGTCTGTGTACTCCTTAGGGAGATTCACCATCTCCATTTGTCCTGTTTACCATTATCCTTGAAATGAAAGTAAAAAAATCCCAAATATTGGGTTGTCCCCAGAAAAAGTTATAAGGAGAAATATTTAAATGGTAACATCCAGGGATTCCCTCACTGAGGGATTTCCTCTCACACCCTGTTTTGGATATGGGACAACTGAAGTGAAATCATCCCAATGAGATCCAGATGGCAAAATCTAAACGGACAAGAGTTATAAGTCTTCCTTTATCTATCCGAAATGGGGGGGAAGGTTTGCCTATAGTTCTACTTGGAAGTGATTGTAAATGATCACCTTCTAAAACAACCCATTCAGTATCAAATAGAAATGAAAGGCAAAACATTTGTGTATTGGTATAAAAAAAAACATTATATAAGTGATCACATTCCCTCTGTTCTCAGCTGCATAAGAACTGGGGGGAGGAGAAACAGCAGCACACTGAGCTTTCCAGTGAAAGGCTGTGCAGGGGTGGAGGGGGGGGGGGGTGTCAGGACAAGCCTGACCATTGGAGGAGAGTACACGGAGTTCACAACACAGCTAGAGAACTGATCACTTTGTGCCCTCCTGCTTAGTGTGGCCAGTTTTTAATAGGAAAGCAAGGGGACTAGCAGGGCCACCAGGGATTTCACACAAAGAAAGCAATACAAATAGAACAGGATATTTTCTCATACAAGTACATAGTACAGAAGGCACATATCAGGAATATGAAGTGTTGGGGTAACAAACGCTTTAAATATTTGAATCCCTAGAAAAGCACAAACTCCTAGTGCATTACCACCATAACCATTTATTAAAAACACAACAAAATCGCACAAACACAGCTAAAATCAGGCTTAAAAACACAGCTCCAACAGGTAGGGCGGGTAATCTCATCCAATAAGTGTACAAAAGATCCCGCGCCACAGTATAGTGATGTGTTGCGCAGCTGCTGTTATATCCTCTCCTATGTAGGGGGTTATTTAGATAAGTACCAAGATCCTTTCCTGTAGTAACAGCGCTTGCTTTATATTGGATCCACTGTTTTACGTATGTGGACCCTCCCAATTGTGTAAAGGGATTGCTCTCAACTGTGCCAATTGCCAAAATTATATATAATTTACAGTGCCCTTCTCCTTGACATATTCAGAGATCCACAATGAATAAAAAATAAGAAGATCCAAATTAATTATACTGTGCAAAATGTTGCAAATGTCCTGTGCAAAATAATGCAAACTAACCAATAACCTGTGCAAATATGCAAAGTAAAAAACAATATAGAAGCGTGCAACTTGTTACTGTGCAAACATAATATCAGAGTCCCAATATTTAAAGTGCAAATATATAGTCCCAATATTAAAGGTGCAATCTGGTGCTCAAGTGACTTGGTGCTGTGTATTAAGCTTCCATCCACACTCGTAATTCCATTCACATAAGCTTCCAAAGGTGCCTGTGCTCACGCTGTGTCTGAAACACCATGTGCAGAATTTAAGGTAAGATTGCCTACTTACCAAACCTTATTGACTCTCTGTCATACGACATGGAGAAGTCAATATGCGCTTGTGGTCTGTCATCCGACTGTGGGTACTTGCTGGTACGATTGTCCTCCTCAGAGTACTAGTGCTCTCTCCCATGTATGTGGTAGGAAAAAGAAGGATAAATCTCATTGCGTGCCTCTTTAAAAATATTTATTGGCCAATATAAAATACAATGTAATACGATCGTTCGTTCTGTGGACGCCGCAACCCTGCAGTGTCAGGTTTGGTAAGTAGGCAATCTTACCTTAAAGTCTGCACATGGTGTTTCGGACACAGCGTGAGCACAGGCACCTTTGGAAGCTTATGTGAATGGAATTACGAGTGTGGATGGAAGCTTAATACACAGCACCAAGTCACTTGACCACCGGATTGCACCTTTAATATTGGGACTATATATTTGCACTTTATTTATTGGGACTCTGATATTATGTTTGCACAGTAACAAGTTGCACGTTTATATATTGTTTTTTACTTTGCATATTTGCACAAGTTATTGGTTAATCTGCATTATTTTGCACAGGATAGTTGCAACATTTTGCACAGTATAATTAATTTGGATCTTCTTATTTTTTATTCATTGTGGATTTCTGAATATGTCAAGGAGAAGGGCACTGTAATTTATATATAATCTCATCCAATGCCACACGGTGAATAAACATATGCGTTTTGGGGACAAGCCCCCTTGTCTTTCTGAGGAAATCATTACGTGCCATAGTCCTTTTGAGAAGTTCCTTGGGCTGAGCGCTGGATGGTTTTAAGCTGCTGGCATTTGTAAATACAGGCGGTCCCCGGGTTACAAACAAGATCTGGACTGTAGGTTTGTTCTTAACTTGAATTTGTAAGTCGGAACAGTTCCATTTTTTAAGTGTAGCTTCAGCCAAAAAAACTATTTTTAAGCTTTTTGGATAGCATAGGGAAGGGTTAACACCCCTGTAAGGTTTGTTTTGCTGTCTATGTTTCTGTTCAGAAGATCTCATCTCACTGCCTGTCCCAATGATAATTGGATTTTGAAAATTTTGGGTTGTTATGGAAACAAACCTTGGTGATAAATCATCACTGGAGACACCTTTTTCCCATAAAAACTATTACAGGAGTGAATTTCCCTTCCTAGGGGGAGATTTCCTCTCACTTCCTGTTGTCTTCTTCCGTTTGTAAGTAGGAGTCATTTGTAAGTCCGATGTTTGTAAGTAGGGGACCGCCTGTAGATAGGAAGGTAAATCATATTTACTTTTTTTTTTTTACATTTCTTCGGCTGCTTCTTGGTTTCTGGCCATAGGCCAAAATGTCGGTGTTCTACATCCCAGGAGCTTTCATGGACTGTTTTTCTTTTATCTGGAGGAGGGGCTTTTCAGCTAAGCACAACAGCCAACCCCCCTTGCGCGCATGCTTGAGTTAAGGGCAGATGGATTCCAGGTGGTAAATGCTACATGAATCATCTACCCTCGTTTAAGATGGCCATTTCTCAACAAAATAAAGCATGGATGTATGGGTGAATTTGCTTTGAATATTAAAACATAATTAAACACTGGCTTATTTTAAAATCAGTTGTAAGGACTGTAAGGCTGGTTAAAAGCAAAGAAAACTTGCTGCTACACTGAGCCTGCATATCATGGCTTGTAAAGGAAGTTTTTTTTTTTTTTTTGTTTTGTTTTGTTTTATTAACCTCGTTAAAAAAAAATCAAAAACGGAACTTTATTTAATCTTATGAATTCTGTTCAAATGGGAATATATGACAGGTGGTTAGCCATCTGTTTGCCTTGAGTTGGATTGAGAAGTCAGAGGAGAGACGGGCACTCTTCTGGTCCTGGGTTTGCCAACTATTAAAGTAAAACTCCACTTTTTTCAGCAGTCAATGTATGTAAAATGCCAACAGTGGGGAAGACTTCACTATATTTATATAGAGCTCCAACAGAAATGTCATTTGATTATGGCTGATAATGTGACTTTAGTAAAAGACCCTTCCTCTCCTGGCTCTCAGGAAGTAGGACATGATAGGAATCTGTATCAGATTCAGCAAAAGAACAGCAGGTAACGCTGCAATGACATTTGCTAAACTCTTTGCAATGTAAATTACTGACCTTAAGACTTTATTTATTTTAGATCGCTGTGCTAACATGCACAATTATATTTGCATCATTGTAATTTTAATTTGTATGTCAGGGCAAAATAAATAACATAGGCAGTATATATCTGCAATACTGGCACATTCCCCATGTTTTATCCCTTTAAGGATCCTACAAGTACAGAAATGCACTCAACCCCCTAAAGCTAGGTGCACCTCTGTGCGGGTCAGGAACCTGTGCATATTGCGTATGTGGCTGCATTTTTACAATGGGGTCGCAGACTTTTCCCTGTGTTTCCTGCAGACACAGCAGTCCATTCAAAGCCACTCCAGTGATCTTAATTTGCTTCTGGTTCCTGTGCTGAGTGGCTGCCCTTCTGCATTCTTCACACAGGAGGTTGGCCGCTCGACAGACTGCTTTGCATTTTTTGAATGAATGGAAAGTGTTCTCTGATAGGATGAGATGGAGAGGTGGCGTGGTGGCGCCACCCCCTCCAGCCCATTTATTGCAAAGCATTCTGTGAATGGCACCTTTGCCAAGCGGCTGGCCTCCTGTATTCAGAATTCAGCAGGGAAGCCTCTTGGCACATGACCTGGAAGCAAGTGGAGATCACTGGCGTGGCAGTGTCTACTTCAGTGAATTCCAGCTTTCGGGGGAATCAGCCAGGTATGATATATGCGTGGTATTGGTCCAAGCTTGACCAATGCAACTAAGTCTAAAATATCTATACATGTCACGTACCTGGTGGTGGAGTCTGCAATAGCCGAGGACAGCCTCTCTTACAACCCTGACTCAGGAGCCCCTGATATGGTAGACAGGAAGCTCAAGAGTGCAGGATGGCACGAGTGCTTGACTGGAACACAGGTGCGATGGTCGCTGGCCGGGCAGGGGATGCAGCGAGCTGGAGCAGAGGAGACACTCCGGGAAACAGCTGGCAAGTAGCGCTGCGGGGCTGAACCGAGCGGATGATGCCGGATGAGAAGGCTGGAAAGCAGACTGGAACAAGCAGCAGCCAGGCCAAACAGGAACTGAGGGGATAAGCAGAAGGATCGTCAGACAGGAGCCGGGTCATCAACAGGCGGGCGGAGAGGTACCAAGGAGCAGGCAGAAGAATCGTCAGAGCAAGCAAAAGGTCAGGGCAGGCGGCAAGAGGCAGAGTCAGGATCAAGCCAGTAATCAAGGAGCAGGTAAGCAGATGAACAGGTAACAGGATACACAGGAACGCTGTAGACCAAACGGCATTGATCTCATGTCATTGTTCCGTTTAAATAGTCCTCTTGGCGCCAAGAATAATCACGAACGGGGGTGCGCGCTTTCCGGTCGCGCGTGCGCACGAACGTTCGTGCCGTCCGTTCCTTCGTGCACGCGCCTGCGCGCCGTGCTCCTTTGTATGGCAATACGGTTTCTTCTTCTTTCCTGACAATACAGCAAGAAATGCCCCTAAGAGAAAAAAAAAATCTAAACAGGACTTGAGGTACCACATCAGTTGATGCATAAAATATCAAAAGCATTTATTTAATCATATACAAATATTAAAATCCCAAGAAATCTTTATTTTGCTATACAATAAAAGTGGAGGATGTGGTACCTCTAAATCCAATGGATTAGTGAGGTGACCACTCCCCATAATTTGTGTTAAAATGTCTATACCTGGAATTGATCTTTTACTTCGGTTCACACTGGTACGACACAACTGTTGTACAACTGTCATCCTACCCTGCAACATCGGTCCTATTTCCATCTGACTTAAATGAACAGGATAAGAGTTTGCTCCGACTTTGAGAAAGTCTTCTCACTTGTCCTTTGACCAATCAAAACAATCCCAGTGTGACATAAATTCCTTTTACTGCTGCTATAATCACCTGCTATAATCACCATGTCGGATGTCACAAGTTGGATGGTTATGATAAGGATCTGCCTTTGATCCGATTTCAATGATATGCAATGGACCAAAGTAGTGCAGGAACCTTTTTCAAAGTCGGACCAGTTAAGAAGGCTCTCATAGGGAACCATTGATTTACACATGCCATGCGACATGTGCTCCCAAAGTCGGAACGTATGTCGCACCAGTATGAACCGGGCCTTTTTTTTTTTTTTATTATTTTTATATAACAATTGCCTGCTACCCAGGCTCACATAACAAACAACAACTCTAGACAGCAGCACAAAACCATCAGCACTGCTCCAGGCTAATGTAAATCCCGTCTAACATGGTAATATTTGCAGAATACGTCTGTCTAAACAAAACTAGCTTATATAATATTACATTTTTATTGTCTCCCATACCCATGAATTACATACATAAGGCAATAGATACCCACAGAGCACATGAGTAATGCATAGATTTTCCCACACATTAGAGAACTCCATATCGCTATTCCACAACACTATACATTGGGGAAACTGTATATTCAAGAGGCGAGGAAAATAAAATCTATTCAGATACAGTAAACATATAGTTAGTCCATCCTCCCCATGCCTTATTGCATTCATTAGGAACCCCTCTGCTAATATAAGTTGCCTTGTAAAACAGTAGAGCCTTGTTGATGAGCGCATGAGATAGAAGCTGCGGATTTTTTCCAAGCGATAATTCTAAATTTCCTGGCATAAGGCAGTACTAACGTTGGCAGATTCCGGATCACCTTTTTGGGGGCCAGGCAGCCTACCAATCCCAAAAGACATATATTTCAATAGACGACCTTCTAAAAAGTTTTGTAACATCCTGAATACATTGGGTAACTTCATTCCAAAACCTCTGCATAGCTGTGCACTCCCAGAATATATGCATGAAATCCACCCTAGAAGAAGTGCACCGTCACCAGCAGCTGGATGACCGAGTGGGAAAGATCCCAGCCAATCTGGCAGGAGTGAGGTAAATTCGCTAAGATTTTGTACTTTATGAGATGGCCTCTGGTTGACACCAGTCTAGAAAAATGAACCTCCCATGGATCATCACAATCGTCGTCCAGTTGAGGAAAGTCCATCACCCATGCATACCATTAAGGCGCGAGGGCCTTAAAGCGGTTGTCTCCCCTCCAAAAAAAAAAAAAAACCCTGCAAGGCAAAGGCATAATGAGCTAGAATGCACCGCATACTAGCTCATTATGAAATACCTCAGAACGAAGCTCCTGCAGGTCCGCCCAGTCCCCGAGGAGGGAGCTGCCATCTTCCCTCCGTGGATCCTTCCGTGTACGCGGCTCTGGTGCTGTGAGTGACTGCAGCCACGAGATGTCACTCCCGCACATGCGTGGGAGCCCGTCTTTTACGCCGGGACATCACTGCGCATGCGCCTGCTGTCAGTGGCGCTTGCAGTGAGTATCTCCTAAACCATACAGGTTTAGGAGATATTCTTTTTACCTACAGGTAAGCCGCCTTATAGGCTTACCTGTAGGTAAAAATGTAATTTATGGGGATACAACCACTTTAACGGTATCTATACACAATTGTTTGTATATAGTAGATAAAGCCTTAAAGTAGAGTTCCGTACAAAAATGGAACTTCCGCTGATCTGACCCCACCCCCATCTGGTGCCACATTTGGCACCTTTCGGGGGAGGGGAGGGGGCGGGATACCTGTCAAAACCAGGTATCCGCACCCACTTAGGGGAAAGATCGCCGCAATCTTGTTCGGTGATGTACAGATAAGGTATAGGTTTCAATCAGAGAACATGCATCTTAAGAGAGTACTTTGTTCTCATGTATGAAAGTCTCTATACTTGTTATGATTTTAAAAATCATGCATACAGTTCATATTAACGTGCGAGTAAACACCCATACATGGATTTTACCTATAGGTAAGCCTATAATAAGGCTTGCATATAGCTACTGTAAATATCTCCTAAATATTTTTTGTCGTAAACGGCGGCTCCCATGCACATGACGTCATCGCCGCTCTGGCCACTCACACAGCCGGAGTCTGCGAACCCGGAAGGAATATGGGTGAAGATGGAAACTCTTGTCACCGGTGATGGCTCCCCACTGGAAGGGCTTCGTTCTAAGGTAAGGTTCACATAATATGCTAGTATGTGATGCATACTAGCACATTATAACTTTTCCTTGCAGGATAAACAAAATCGCTGGCAGATTACTATCGCTTTAAAGTGACTTTGAAGGTTTGTTTTTATTCTGTTTAGATAACAAACATGTCATACTTATCTGCTCTGTGCAATTGTTTTGCACAGAGCAGCCCGACCCTTCTCTTTTCAGGTCCCCGTTGGTCCCTTTCCCCCCTGCTGAGTGCCCACCATAGTAAGCTGCTTGCTGTGGGAGCACTTGTGCGGGCTCACACCCGAGCCGCCTGTGTGTGTCCATAAGACACAGTGCGGCTCTACCCTGCCCCCTCCTCACTGACTGTGATTGACAGCAGCAGGAGCCATTGGCTCTCTAAGTCAATGAGAAGTAAGAGCACCTTGGCTCTCCTGCACATCGCTGGATTGAGATTGGGCTCAGGTGAGTAAAATGGGGTGCTAGGGGGGAACCTGCGCTCATGTTTTTCATGTTCATTCATAAAAACAATGAAGTGGAGCTGGGCTTTAAAGCTGACGTTTAGGTATGATTTTTCTAGCATAGTTACATGGATATGTAAATATGCATATCTCGTATATGTGCAACCCCTGTGTAAAGCTGTAAATCACTGTAGTACTCACTGTGGATAGCAGCAGTCTTTTGGGTCCAATGGCCAGGGACTGCAGTTCTGCATAATATTTATAGAGGATCACTCAACACTGCACCCAAAAGACTGCTAACCTCACTATAATATTAGTGACTACTACAGTGATATCTAGCTTACACAGCGATTAGCCAGGTTTGAGATGTGCATACTTTGGTCCAGAAGTGTTAATTGCCATAATTCATTCACATAAACCATATACATCATGCCACCATATTTGGTTTTTTTAAATCCTCTAAGACCCCTTTCACACTGAGGTGCTGTACAGGCATTATTTAGCTAAAAATAGCACCTGCAAAGCGCCTCTTAAACAAAGTCAGTGTGTTTTTTCACACTGGGGCAGTACGCTTGCAGGAGAGTAAACCACTCCTGCAAGCAGCATTTTTGGGGTGGCGTGGAAGCGATGAATACACCGCTCCTCTACCACCCCTGCCCATTGAATTGAATGGGTAGCTCTCCAGAAGCGTTGCACGCCGGCACTTTTAACCCCTTTTCTACACCTTCTTAGGGGTTAAAAGTGCCCCACTGCTGCCGAATGGCGGCGCCAAAGCTCCCCTATAACAGTGGTAAAACGCTGCTTAACTAGCGGCGCTTTACTGCTGACGCTCAGGCAACCTCAGTGTGTTAGGGTTTGAAGTACCTTTTTGTTTTTGCAGTGCTGTTTTGTGGTCACATGCTCTCTCCCTGTTCTTTGGCATCTGCAGGGAAAGGTCCTTGGGAGGGGCTTTTATTACTATGCTATTTACAGTGCGAGTCTGTGTCTGGTCAACCCTGAGCAATTAAAAAGAGCAATTTAAAATATCTACATATCAAACAGTTTTGCAACTCCTGATAAATCTTGAACATCAAATGTGTATTTTATGTGCATTAATATGGTGTAGGCAGAGTCAGAGTTGACTGACACTAGCTTTCATTTTGTTCAGACAGCATCTACAAAACAACCAAAGCTCTTTTTTTTACTTTACAGGTATTGGCAATTACATTTAATATATTTTAGGGATGCACCGATACCGGATTATTATCGGCAAGTACCGATACTTTCAATCGCGGACACTCCAATATTTTGCAATGCAATGTGCTTCCATATAAAATGAATGGGTGCAGATCGCACTGCAAAGAATTGCATGCAATTTTAACAGGAATGCGGTGCGATTTGCTTTCAGCCTTGGTTCACACTGGAGCAGTGCAGGAAACCGCATGCATTTCAGACAAGAATTGCACTGCATTCCTGTTCAAATTGCTTGCTATATGCATCTATTCATTTTGTATGGGCACCAATCACACTGTAAAGTATCAGTATTGGGAGCATTTTCATGGTACAAGTTCTCATGAAAATACTCTATCGGCACCAATACCGGTATCAGTGCATCCCTAATATATTTAATACTGATTTATGTTAAAACGAAGCTTTTTTGTGAGTTTCCTAGTGAATGTAATCAATCCGTATACTTCCTACCCCCATAGTTTAGCAATAGGAGGACATGAAGGAAGAGGGAGATAGGGGAGTGTCGATTACCACTCTGTATACACCCACATATGTGACTCTATAGTCCCGGGGGCTGCATAGATGAGAAAAACAGGAAAACGAAGAGCTTAGAAGAGAACTGAAATGTGAACATGCTCCATAGAGGACGCCAGCTGGTCGACGTAATCTCAGCGTACAGTAGGGACACAGAAGATGGGAGTGACCGCTGAAGGCAGGATCAACCAGCAGTATTAATTTTGACGACTTAATTAACACTATTTTAGTTGACTAAAATACGACTCAAACAATTCAGATGACTAAAACTAAAATGGCATTCTAGTCAAGACTGACTAAAACTAAATGGAAATTTGACTTCAGAATTAACACGATCAACCAGGTATATTTCACTCTACACAAAATGAGTGCTGTAGTGGTTTTGTGAGTATGAACACTGTTATATAGCCTGTAATGAGAGTTTTCATAGTCTGGGTTTAATGACCCTTTCTCTTTAATGCCAATTGATCAATTGAACTTGTGGTGGGTATGTTATGTTCCCATAAAAGCCATTTTAAACAGTTGCAGAGACCCTTGGCTCAGTCTAGAATTCAATAGGTTCTGTAAAAAGCTTACCTGGCCCTTTTCAGATTTCTGCAAGACGAGTTTGACACTAATGCATATGTACAACTGTGAAAGATTTAGAACACACAATCCCAAATCCTAATCTGCGAGAGGAGGGGTGGAGACTGACTAAGATGGCCGCATAGTGGCTAGCTCCTCCACAGCCAGGCATGGCGCAGCAAATCTGTCTGCTCGCGGACGGGAATGAATAGCCCTAGACGGGGGACCGGGATCGCACCACCATAGAAAGCAAAAGGACGAGTCGGCTGACTGCATTCCCCTTACCACCCACACAGGTTTTCAAACAGCTGCGGAGGGTAGGAATAGAACACACGCCACTCTTTCATTGTACCTCCCACTCACCCTTCGGACGGACCGGCGGGAACAGGAGCGTCGGCTTCCTGGGAAGTGTTGCGCTGGCGGAGGGCGGCAGGGACACACCGAGGGGGAGTAGCTCCAGGAAGGAGACTGCAACGAAGGCTGCCATCGCTATAGGCTTTGTACACTGCTGCCAACAGGAATCCCTGTGAGCATATCGGTCTCCATAAGCAAACAAGGAGACTCCCCAACCAACACCGCCTGAGTCCGGAACGTTATCTGCCCAAAGAACCCTCCGCCTCAGCAAATGGAGGACTGTAGGGGAACTGGGTGGCAGATGACTGATCCTCAACCCCCGCAAGACCGGGGTGGACACCGGGATCATGGAGACAAGGGAAGACGAGCAGGCGACGGGGACCATGGTACCCCCCCCCCTTAAAGAAGAAAGTGAGGTCAGTGGATTTTGATACCTTATAAATATGGACATTTACTAAATTTAATGACACTGAAGAAACATTCACAATAGAGCGATTAGGAATCCGCTTCTCAAATAGAAAAGGATTTACTACCTGCTTATGGGACATAAAAAGGGCGAATGAGCAACTATAATAGGAAAACAGAAAGAGAATCCCAACAGTAAAGAGGTCCTAAAGAAATGTGGATACCTACCCTTTTTTTTTTCTTTTACCTTCCCCACTAATAAATGGTGTCTGAGATAGGACTAAAACAAATAGTCTAAGAAATGCCATTCAGAGGTAAGGACTAATAGCAAGTTCTCATAAGAGGAGCTTTACATAGAGGTCGGGACGGTGCAGCACTATGCCCCCTAAAGGCTCTCAAGCACAAAAGGCTAAAAAGCTTCCTATAGGGCCTAAAGAGGTAAACGCCTTCAAAACTCAAGCCCCACAAAGTACTGCTATAAAGGAGTATTTTCAGCAACCCCAGCAGCAAACAGAGACCCCCCCCAACAGGGGAGATATGGATGCTAAAATAATGCATACAGAAAAAGAAACCGATAAAGACCAGGGTACACAAGGGGTAACGACATCAGAGAAAAATAAAGCCCAGAAGGAGCCCTGGAACATGGAAGCTTATATACGATCACTATCGCCTAGAGAAGATATGGACAAATGCATATTTCACCTTGAAACCAGTTACAAAACAGAAATGCAAGAAATGAAATCTTTCTTGGAAAATGTTCAAAGTAAAATGGATAGTATGGAAGCAAGAGTAACAAATCTAGAAACAAAATTGTTACAATCTGAAAAAGAAAAACAAGACATGTCCCAATATCTAAAACAAGTTCTATTGATAATAGACTATCAGGAAAATTGAAGTAGATGGAACATTATTAGGATTAGAGACCTAACGGAAGCAACAGGGCCTAAGGATCTGATACCAACACTTCAAGGCATCTTTAATACACTACTACAACAACCACCGACAGCAGAGTTACTGTTGGATCGAGCACACAGATAATTGGGCCCCAAAAAACAAGACCCAATGAAACCAAGAGATATAATATGCAGAGTGAATTTTTTCCATATAAAAGAAAAAATTATGTGGGCAGCACGACAACAAAGAACAATTGATTTTGATGGAGTCCAGATAATCCTATTTCATGATCTCTCTAAACACACCTTGATGTTAAGGAAAGCAGTAAATCCACTTCTAAGGATCTTAAGAGAAAGGAACATCCTATATAAATGGAAGTTTCCATTTCAGATTCAAGTATACTATAAAGGAAAAAGGCAGAATTTCGGGACATTGAAGAACTCCCAGATTTTTTGAAAACCCTCCAGCTTCCAGACATTGAACTACCGCTATGACCCGGAAATTACTCAGGATATTTGAATAGATTCTCTAGGGGAAAATAGACTCTTGCTGGTTTTGTGAATTCGTAATCTCAATAAAGGGGAGGGAACAGATGGATCACAAGGAATGGGAGGCTTGTGATGTTGTGGGTTTTTTTTTTTTTTTTTTACGTTTTTAGCACCCTTTTGTAAAACTTAAGGCTTTGAAACATTTAGGGGTTTTTTTTTTTTTTTTGGAAAAATTTAACACACAACTACATTTTCTCAATATATTAATAAACAATTGGACTCAAGGTAACACATATTTTTTGGCCAATCAAAACACGAACATAATTAAGCACATGGGGGTGGAGGGAAGAAGAAATGTATAAAAATTCTTGTGGTAGGTTTTTTTTTTTCCCTCATTGTTCCCCTTCCTTATGAATATGAGGGGTAGGAGAGAAATTTTCGGTTCTAGGGATGTTAATAGACATATAAAAGTAATGGAATAGTAGATAATTGTCTGTATATTTAAGATATGATAGTATGATGCATATGGTTCCAGGATGGGAAGGAGAGGGGAAAGGGAGGGAAAGGAGATGGAATGAATGTAACGGGACACCGGACCCCCCGGGTTTGGAATTAGATGGTCTGCCGTTAACATTGTGCGGTTTTGTGTGATCTTGGTGCCCCCATGGTGGGAACATGGGAGATTGGGATGGGGGGGTGAGGGGTTTTCCCTCTAGAGGAAAGGGAGGGAAAGGGGAGAGGAAGGGTAGGACCTTGGTATACGTAGTATGATAGTATAGAATTTATATGTCTGTTAATAGATGATAAGGTAATGAAAATATACAGATAATTGTAGGGATCTTGGCTTTTAAAGAGAGGATGGGGAGTATAAGTATTCCTTCCCCTTGTTACTCCCTTTTTTTTTTTG
>BLSH010448246.1:273672-294911 GCA_018402905.1 Glandirana rugosa | reverse complement strand
TATATATATATCTCACATACACACACACACACACACACACACACATAATTGTAATTATGCTAAACTGAAATATTTTTGTTGCCCCAAGTGAGACAACCAATTTCAATTTAATCTTACTACAGTAAAAGAAATGCAAGCACCTCCTTGTTCCGTGCTACTGTTTCTACTAAGAAGTACACGTAATATGTATTCGCACTTTTTTCAATAGATTTTAATTACTTTTTATTATTTAATGGCCCTGAATATTTCAAAATTAACACAAGGAAAAATATCTTAAAGTGGAAGTAATCCCTCCTTTCGTTTTCAGCCAGCTGCCATCTTGGCCTCTGTTAGATCTTAAACTGCCATGGTGCTGCACATGTGATCAGTTATGACACCAGCCATTGGATGTTTTGACAGTTTGGTTGAGAGCACAACCAATGTGACAGTTACATTCCTAGCACGTGATGAGAATGTAACTGTTTTTTGAAACTGTTAAATCGTTGTGTTTACTTCCGCTCTAAGAGAAGGATTCCTTAAGTGAAAACCACGCATTAAAATGATGAGCTGACGTTGCAGTCAAATCTTAGCTTTTCCTATAAAATTTAAACCTGTACCTCACCACCCTTCTTCCATCCAAGCCTCTTTTTTGGGCCTTTTAATGTGATTTTGATGTAATTTTCATTTACCAACAGGGTCACTCAAAAATAAACTCCAGAAATATCAATACAACTTCAGTTTTATATCCCATGTTCTTCTGTTCATCTTTTTAAGTTCATCATTGCTCCATCTTGGCAATCTTATAGCCTAGCCCATCTTTATGTAGAGCAACAATTCTTTTTTTCAGATCCTCAGAGTTCTTTGCCATGAGGTGCCATGTTGAACTTCCAGTGACTAGTATGAGAGGGTGACACCAAATTTAACACACCTGCTCCCCATTCACACCTGAGACCTTGTAACACGAACAAGTCACATGACACCAGGGAGGGAAAATGGCTAATTGGGCCTAAGTTGGACATTTTCACTTAGGGATGTACTCCCTTTTGTTGTCAGCAATTTAGACATTAATGGCTGTGTTGAGTTATTTTGAGGGGACAGCAAATTTACACTGTTATACAAGCTGTACACTCACCACTTTACATTGTAGCAAAGTGTCATTTCTTCAGTGTTGTCACATGAAAAGGTATAATAAAATATTTACAGAAACGTGAGGGGTGTACTCGCTTTTGTGAGATACTGTATAATGAACTATACATAAAAACAAGATGGGCTAAATCCATTAGCACACAGTGATAAGATTATGTACGTGAAGCCGATTTTACATGTATACTTAAAAAGACTCTAACAGTATTATACATGCCTGGTAGGCTAAACATAGGTCAGCCACAGGGAGGACTTAATACATAACTTTTTACTGGACTTCTAGTTAATCCAAATATTTTTTTGTGCGGGAGGTATACATTGTGCAAACATTTAAAAATCTATTTCATATGCAGTGCTCATGAGAGAGATATGTTGTACATTTATTAGCAGAAACCTAGACAAGTCTGCAGATCAAGAACATAGCTCAGACTCCCTATGCGCAACACACTCATTTGTTTTTAATGAATGCCTGGTCCCTCCATCTAGCCCCTCCACCCCATTTCTACCTTCAGGGTGCTGTCAAATGTTTGAAATCACTTAAAACAAGTTTCATGGAAATGAGTTTGTGATTGCTCTGTGGGCCTGCAAGATATATGGTGTTGGTTATCTAGAGCTCTGGGTTTGGTTTATTCCATAACTATGCCACAGAGCTGTCAGGACTCTGGGGAAGAGATATCGCATGTAGGAATGCATTGATCGGGTCCCAGATGTACAGTTCATGGATGGAGGCTGCCGTCTGGAACTAGGTACCTGCAGTGCTTTACCTGTGTATCAGTGAAATTAACCCCAGATGTCCTATTCCAAACCCTACACTTCTATGCAAATAGAGGTATGCAAATGCTTAGAAATTGGTACTTGCGCTTAAAACCCAACTCCAGGAAAAAGAAATCCGCTCTGGCAGTGGGGACTCACCACGTTGCGTAGGTTAAATGCTTGCTGTTAGCCGTACTGTACAGGCTGTGGTTACTTACCCTCTTCCCCACTCCAGCAATCTCCTCCTCTCTCCCTAATGTACAGTCTGTGGGAAGAGCCTCAATGTCATTGCATGCAATATAGATATAAAAATCCATTTAGAATGTGGAGGGGATTGGGATGCGAATGTCGTCGGTCACTGTCAACATACACTGATCAGCATTGCAGGCTGTAGCTGGAGGTGCTGATCAAGCAGAAATTTTCCAACCGGGCAGTTGTACAGAAGACAATTGGTAGATTGACTTCTGTACAACCACCATACCCATATATGGACTTTAATTTGGCCAACCCCTTTTGAACAGGCCTAATTTTGATCCATGTATCCGATCAGCAGGCTGATGTACATACAGTGGGGAAAATAATTATTTGATCCCTTGCATATTTTGTAAGTTTGGCCACTTTGCAAAGAATGAATGGTCTATCATTTTTATCATAGTTGCATTTTAAATGATAGAATAACAACCAAAAAATCCAGAAAAAACACATGATACAAATGTTATAAATTGAGCCCCTACCAACCAACAATAATTTTGGTTCCCACAGACTGGCTACAGCATGTGGTACACAGATTAGTCCTGTCAATTATTATACAGGATTTATATAGCGCCAATCAATTTAAGAAGGTGCTCCTAACGACAACTTTTTTGTTGTATAAAAGACATCTGTCCACAGAAGCTTTCTTCCATTCAAACCTCACCATCATGGGCAAGACCAAAGCGCTGTCAAAGGACATCAGGGACAAGATTGTAGACCTGCACAAGGCTGGAATGTGATACAAGACCATCAGCAAGAAGCTTGGTGAGAAGGAGACAACTGTTGGAGCGATTATTCGCAAATGGAAGAAATGCAGTATAACCATCAATCACCCTTGGTCTGGAGCTCCATGCAGGATTTCACGTCATGGGGTAAGTGAGGGATCAGCCCAAAACTATGCGGAAGGAGCTTGTGAATGATCTCAAAGCAGTTGGGACCACAGTCTCCTAACAAACCATTGGTAACACAGTATGCTGCCATAGATTGAAATCCTGATATACCCGCAAGGTCCCCCTCCTCAAGAAAGCACATGTACAGGCCCGTCTGAAGTTTTCCAGTGAACATGTAAATGATTCTGAGAAGGATTGGGAGAAAGTGCTGTCGTCAGATAATACCAAAAATCAATTTTGGTCTTAACTAGACTCCTCGTGTTTTGAGGAAGAAAAATGTTGACTATGACCCTAAGAACATCTCTACAGTCGAGCACAGAGGTGCTAACTTTATGCTTTGGGGCTGTTTCTCTGCTAAAGGTACAAGCTGTCTTTGCCACATTGAGGGGCTGTAAAATCTTGACTGAAAACCACCTTCCCTCAAAACCCTGAAGATGGATCATGGATGGGTCTTCCAGCATGACAATGACCCAAAATATACCACCAAGGCAACAAAGGAGTGGCTCAAGAAGAAGCACATGTGGTCTTGGAGTAGCCTAGCCAGTCTCCAGACCTTAATCCTATAGATAATTTATGGAGGGAGCTGAAACTTTGTGTTGCCAAGCGACAGCCAATAAACCTTAAGGATTTGGATTAGATCTGTAAAGAGTGGGCCAAAATCCCTCCTGAGATGTGTGCAAACCTGGTAACCAACTACAAGAAGCGTCTTACCTCTGCTTGCCAACAAGGGTTTCCCCACCAAGTACTAAGTCATGTTTTTTGTTTGGGGATCAAATGCTTATTTTACTTACTGAACTGCAACTCCATTTATAACATTTGTATCATGTGGTTTTCTGGATTTGTGGTTAATATTCTGTCCCTATCATTTGAAATACACCTATGATAAAAATTATAGACCCTTCATTTCTTTGTAATTGGACAAACTTGCAAAATCTACAGGGATCAAAATTATTTCCCTACTGTAGCTTGCTGAAAGTCCAGGCAGTAGGCTGGTACTTGGGACAAGTTATGCAAATATCAAAATGATGGGCGGATTTAATTTTGAAGGAGTTGTTTGCATGTAGATTGTTCTAGGTAACGCCCACATGTGAAGCTGAGCCTCCATGATTGAAAGAACTGAAATCCATTGCATGAAAGGGGTGGGCCAGAAACAAAGGCTGCAGTTGGGTCTTCAGTGCCATAATGGTATGGTTCAATAATGTTTTTCAGGTCTCCAAGAATTTGATGCTCTTCAAGATAATGAGGTCAGAGATTTCCGTAGTAAGATGAGGAAGATAAGTGAGGAAAAGATGCAGTCCATGCTTAACCTCAGCTGGCTGGAATGGCTTAAATGCACCTTTCCTCCCGAACTGGAGCCATCAATCCAGGACAATATACAGGACCAGTTGTATGGGGGACACCTTGTGATGGCTACCCACTTTGAAAACTGCCAGGTACAGTATGGTCTCTAAACCTACCAACCAGCCTTCTTCTTCTAGATGTACTTTTTTTGGATAGGTTTACCATATGTATGTTGCACTCAATCGACAAGAGACAGGAGTGGCTGTGCACACCTCTGATGCTTATAGGCTTCAGTGAGGCTAGGACGAAGTATGTTTAGGCACTATCACATGGGTGGAGCTGATGCTCTGCTCCTTCTAGCTAAGAATAATTTAAGATGCATTTGTTTCTACTGATTGATTTACCTAATTAAATTAAATTGATGCCTAACTGCAGCCAAAATATTTTACTTTGTTTTGTACAGAGCAGGGAAGGTTTTTATTTTGGCATCCTTGTGACCCAGTTAGGGAGATCTTAGCATTTTGGATTCTTACAAGGGAGAAGTCCCTCTAATGGGGCTTCGGACAAAAACACATATTTTCAGTAGCATGAAAAAGGGTTTGAACAGCTGGCAATGCTTCTCTGCACAATCCCCCCCCCATCCCAGTCTGATGACAGCCGCCCTCCAATTTCTTGAACAGGCATTATAGGGACAGAAAATGAGAAAAACTATCCCCCAATCGAGTCACAGGTAGAAATAAAAATCTGACAAATTGTAACTTTTCTCCACCCTATCTAAAAACAGGAAAACATAGCTGCGGTTAAAGTGATTGTAAAGTTCCAAAAAAAACACGCCATCCCTACTTTGTGCAATGGTTTTACACAGAGAAGCCCCAATTCTCCTCTTCTGGAGTCCCCCACCAGCGCACTGGGCTGCTCCTCTTCTTCGTATGCCACCATAGGAAGCCACTCTCTATGGTGGCACATGTTGCAGCTTGATCCCGGGGTGGGCTACGTGCATCTGTTGACACAGTAGGACTCGGTCCTGTACAGTCAACACTGGTTTTGATTGGTAGGAGCCAATGGCTCTCACTGCTGTCAGTCCAATGAGGAGAGAGAAAAAGCAGCGCTGACTCAAGATTGGGCTCGGATAAGTATTTGGAGGCAGGGGGAGCTTACAATGGAAGGTGTATTTTTTGTTTTTTGTTTTTTTTTTGTTTTTTTTTGTTTACCTTAATGCAGAGAATACATTTAAATAAAATGAAAAAAAACTTTGTGCTTACAACCACTTTAAGACTTTGAAGTGGTTGTAAAGACCCGATGTTTTCCTTAATGCATTCCCTGAATTAAGTTAAAAAAGTTCCAAGTACCTCTGTAAGGGCAATTATAATACCTTGTATGCATTATATTTTGCCTGCGCTAATAAGCGCACTTTTCAGCTCTTTTGCATAATACATTTGAGTGCACTCGTGTTAAAGCAGACACAGACACAGATCTCTTTTCTCACATGGCAGCTCGCAGGGATGTCCTGCCTTTGAATGCCTGGTCTCTTTATTTATACTGCTCAAACAGGGATAACAATAGGACTTGATGGCTTCACAATCAGCCAATCAGCCTCCAAGGCACAGTCACATGACATGAGTTCAATGCAAACCACCAACCAATGACACACTTGTTTATATTCAAACTATACAATAGGAGAGGCATGCATGCATGGGGGGGTTGGTCGGCCTGTATGAGAAACAGCTGTCTCCAGATGACAATGGAAGCCATGTGGACACACGGCCTTCGCTGAAATCCAAAGCACCGTCCCACAAAGGACCTCCAATCAAAACACCATACATGCAAACCTGCCATTACAACGAAACGCTATCAAATACAGCTCTATGAACTATACTCCATAGCGATTATACTACTGTTCCATTAAAGGGTAAATTATGCACAAAGGAATATAGCTGTAGATTTCTGTCACATTGATCAGATGCCACAGAAAGCTTACAGATCATTATCCTTACATAAAAGGCAATACTGATTCCATAACTCAAGTAAACCGCCGCCAAGCAGATCAATCTGTACATAATACAGGGGCCCCCCCCATTGACGGTGATACACCCGCGCCACAGAACGTGCATTGCGCCTCAAAGATCTGGACCGGGGTTTGCTCCAGCGCTTAACCGCTCAGGGCACCTGCCGGCCGGGATGATCGGGCAGGTAGCTTGTGGTTACCAAATAATGGAAGGTTTCCATTGTAAATGGCCTTTCCTCAATATCTGTTAAAGCCATATTCGCTGTACACAGAGAATATCGTTAAACCGACACTGGGAGACACTGTGACAATACATAATACACATCCTAAATTTCTACAACACCTCCATATATACTTACCTGATTTCTAGCTCGATCCAACTCTTTGACCGTCTGCAGTGCTGGTCTCTTCCTCTCCTCACATTAGTTCCTGCTGCTGTCAATCAAATCCCGAGAGAGCATGGGGTGGGCCAAAGCCGTGTTGTGTGAATCTATGGATGTACACAGCCTGGCAGCAAGCCCACAGGTATGCCACCATAGCAAGTGACTTGCTTTGGGCGCACACAAAGGAGGAGCCAAAAGCGCCAGTGGGGGACCCCGTAAGAGGTTCGGGGCTGCTCTGTGCAATACCATTGCACAGAGAAGATTAGCATATCATTTTTTATTTTAGATAATAAAATAACCTTTACAACAGTTTTAGGGTCTCAATATGAATACAAGGGCAGTCTGCCAATTAAACGCTCACATGGAGCAGATTAATAGGCTCATCTATGGGTTACAATCCGACGGAAAGGTAGTCCGTGTCTCCAATGCAGGATGGAAAAAAGCCTGCAGCGTAGCAGGGAGACGGCCGACACATCCGAGTCGACAGCAGGATGGAGAGTGGCTCAGAACAGACACCAGTCTGCTTGTGGCGTCACCCGAGTGAAGGGAACCACAACCCGTTTCAGAGCATGCGCAAGGCTCTTGCTTGTTTTTAACCCTACGCTTGCCATGTGGCAGTGGTCTTCCCAGCCCCCCCCCCCACCCCCACTCCCTGCATTTTATGGACTCATTGGACTAAATTCTTTTTAATGTGCTAAACGAGTATCTTGTGCGCTAGTATTTTTTTTTATTTTTTTTTTTTAAAGGATCTATTAAACCGCCAAACCTCAGCTTTTTTAGATGTAAGTCTGCTTTGAGGGTTTGTCTATTAATGCTTGAAGCCTTCATGCTTTGTCTTGTTTTTTAGACGGGAGGGGGTATAGATAGGTTGAACAGTGATATTTTTGCCCATCCTTCATTCAAGAATTTGGCAGCTTAGCTTGACAGGTGCTCATTTCGGAACAGGTAGACCTATTGGAAAATTTGTGTTTTGGAAAAGTGCTTTATCATATTTAGGCTGAGCAGTAATCTATTCATGCTATGACTGCTGTTTTTATAGGACCTTGTGGAGTTACCCTTTTGATCATACATTTGAATTAGTCCTAGATCTAGCTCTCCTACTGCAGAATGAGTGTTCATCCTAATTTTTTTTCTTCAGGATGTATTTAGCTTCCAAGTATCTCCAAACATCACCCCTCTAAAGCTGACTGAGCTGGCTATTCGTAAGCGCCTAACCATTCATGGTCGTGAGGATAAAGAGGTAGTTCCTGAGGATTATGTGCTGCAGATCATTGGAAGGTTGGAATATGTGTTTGATGATCACCCACTGATACAGTTTCAGGTGAATATATTGCCTATGGTGTAAAATATTGTGCCAAAAATTTCCCAGAATACCACAATACCAGCAAGCTCACCACTTTGACAAAAAAACATTTCAAAAGAATCCTTTGGCAAGAGTGGAAAAATTTACTGACGCCAAGATAAAGAGGGCCCTGCCAAAATGATTATAAAAGTGGTGACTACTCCTGAAAATAATCATTTGGCTGTAATGGTGATCCAGTGGTTTCAGTATTGAAATTTTTCACTGACCCTGAAAAATATTAGCAGATCCAGGTTGAATTGAATCTCTGCATGCTTGTCCCAGCTACGAGATACTGAAGCCATGGCAGCCATACGAATTGCGTTTTTTTTTTCAGATGGTGGTCAGAAATGTAGCCAACATATTTTTCTCCGCACAGGTTACCTTTAATGGAAATGTAAATTTGTGCATATGTTCTTTACAAAGTACAGGACAAAGTACCATGTTGGCCATTGATCCATGTAAAAAGTTTGGAGTTTAGGTGATACCTCTTATTGGCTGGCATTAAAGTATAACTAAAGGCAAATCTTTTTTTGAGTTTTGTATAGAGTGGAGATGGATTAGAACACCAGTCAGTGTTTATAGCGGTCTGTGTCCCCGCTAGGGAAAATCTCTCTTTGTCCTATTTACCATTATCGTTGAAAGTAAAAGAAAATCCTAAAATTTGGGTTGTCCCCAGAAAAATGAGGAAAAATTTTCCAATGGGGGGACACTAGTTCTTGTGAAGCCCCAAGGGATTCCCTTAATTTGCAGTAATTTCCTCTCACTTCCTGTTTTGGCCATGGAACAGGAAGTGAAGGTAAATCTTCCCAATGGGACACAGATGGAAAAAACTGAGGCGTTATAACCCCTTAACTGTCTAAAATGAAAAAAAAAGATCTGCCTATAATTCTACTTTAAGTTCTTAAAGACGCAAGCTTTCAGGATGCTGTAGACCCCTTCTTCTGGCATTATACAATTGTGAAAAGCCTGAAGAAGGAATCTGTTGCCTTGCATCTTCAATGACAACTAAAGGCAACATACATATTTTAGTAATTCTTCGTATAAATACATGAAAGTTACACTTGGTAATAAACATAATAACTGAAATGATTATTTTCCTACCATATAGCTGCAACTGTTGTCTGTAAGCCCCCATTCATTCCTCCTTTGCTATACACTGCTAGTGATGATGGGAGGAGTTGAGCAGAGTTCAGATGTCCTTTCCTTTCAGTGAACTAGACTCTCCATCTCTCAGTCCTCCTGTCTTCTATGCTCAGTGTATTTTATATAACATGCACCCATCTTCCAATCAATAGCTGGGTGTGTGCTATGTAAAACGGGCACAAGTCAGTACGGGTTATGCCTCATACACACGGGCGTTATTAACGCAGCGCAACTCATGACAACCACTATAAACTACAGGTAAGCCTACAATAAGGCTTACCTGTAGGTCATGGGGAATATCTCCTAAACCTGTACGGTTTAGGAGATATTCCCTGTATCTGCACAAGCGCTCTAAAGAATTGGCACCAGAGGTAGCCCAGGGTGCCGTTTCTTCTGTTGACGTGCCGTAAATGACGGCTCCGGTGCGCATGCGCCGGAGTGACGTCAGCGTGGCTCTGCCAATCACAGTGCTGGAGCCCGTGCTGTAATTGTACGGAGCCGCAGACCCCGAAGAAGCCTGTCGCCGGTCACAGCGGTGTGCCGAGACTGCTGCAACAGCTTCGTTCCAAGGTAAGTATTTCATAATGAGCTAGTATGAGGGGGGGCGAACTTTACAACCACTTTAAGAATGCCACACTATGTTATACAATGGCCTCATACACACGCTGACTTTTTTGAGCTGTAAGTGGCGTCAGCGTTCTTGAGCTGTAGAACAAACGCAGGACCTGCATATTCCGAAGCTGCAGCACTAGAGCTGAGCCGGCAAAATGCTCAGGAATGCGCCTTAACGTATACACAGCGTTAAGCCTTGTCAGGCGTTTCTCTACCTCTATTCAAAATCAATGGTTCCCTATGGGAAGACAACTTTACCTCCTGGTTTTCCAATTGCCTGTGTTGAACACCTGTTGTCCCCATTTGCGTTTAGCTCTCTGCAGAACATCCTGACATGACTGGGGGAGGTGCTCCTATAGTCCATGGAAATCTCAGGCATTCGCTCTACACAAAAGTCCAGATTAGGCTATGGGAGCCCATTGATTTGAATAGAAGTCGCACCAGAAGTCGGATCATGATCATCCGACTTGTGTGCTGAGCATCTTGAAGATGAAAAAAAAAATTGCGTGGGGTTCCCTCCCAGAGCCTTCGGTCTGGTATGGATTTAAAGGGGAACCCCTCATGCTGAAAAAATGGTGTAGGGTCCCCCCAAAATCCATACCGAGGGGGACACTTCAAGATCCTCCGCACACAAGTTGCACCGCAAGTTGGATCATCATGATCCGACTTCTGGTGCGACTTCAATTCAAATAAATGGGCTCCCATAGGGAACCATTGATTTTGAATAGAGGCAGAGAAACGCCGCTGAAAGCTAGCGTGGAAGAACGTGCGTTGACGCCAATCCATAACGCGATAAAATCGCATTTTTAACGCAGCTTTTTTCCTGGCGACTGTTTTTTTTTTTTTTTTAAATGCCCATGTGTATGAGGCCTAACTTTGCACACAGATCAGTCTATTAATCTGTGTGCTTCTCCCTGCCTATTCTTCTCTGGTAATTTGTAAACTAACAGCACAAAATTCAACCTAGGAGCTGGCTGAATAGAGAGCAGTGGGCGGGCAAAGGCAGGGCATAGGTGGGAGTGGGCGGGGCCTAATCTGGACTTTTGTGCAGAGCGAATGCCTAAGATTTCCATGGACTATAGGAGCACCTCCCCCAGTCATGTCAGGATATTCTGCAGAGAGCTAAACGCAAATGGGGACAACAGGTGTTCAACACAGGCAATTCGAAAACCAGGAGGTAAAGTTGTCTCCTCATTAAAGGAAGTGCACATGAGAGCAGGGGACAAGGTAGAGATCTCAACATCCTTACTGCTTTTTGCAAAATAATCAGTGACATGTTTAACAGACTGTATAGGTGCATAACATATTGATTTTATCATTTTGACCATAGTTCTTCTTTAAGTTGGTCAATAAAAAGCACTCCAAACCACCTGCATAGTAAAGATGAAAAACCTTTATTTTTTTTATTTTTTTTTCTATTCCGGTCTGGTTTTACATTTTAAAATCTTAGTAATAGTGTGTAATGTTTTTTGGTGTTTGGGTCAGGTAAATATTAACAACATGTCTTGGGTTTCAGTATGTTAGGAACTGTGTAATAAACAAGACTATCCCACGATTCACACTCGTCGAGTGCTGCAAGATCAAAAAGATGTTTGAAGAAGAGATGAGTGCAGTCGAGTTGGCTGTAAAAAGGAAAACCTCTGCACCCCCTTTGCCGCTGCCACCCAAAACACGTGGTGCCTCTGTAAGTTACACAACTGCACTTTGAAGTGAAAGATCACCTGTTTACCTCATAAATCTATCTCATGTGCTCATGGATACGATTTTAGATGTGTACCTTATATAAAATCTATTTGTATTCCCTCTTACCCTGCTCAGCCAGCACCTTCCCTTTTCAGTTCCCTACCAATCTGCCAAATTCCTCTCGTATTTCTTCAATTCAGCAGCGTGCATCAGGCATGTTCCCTTCTCCTTTCCTCTAACACCATTCCAAAAGCCGAGATTGCTCAGCTGACATTGTTGACCTCATAAATTATGAAGGCCAGAAAGTTTTGTTTTGTCCTTTGGGGCTCCCATTAAAGTCTTCATCTCTCCAATTACTCGTCTGCCTGGGTGCCCTTTCTATGTTCACGCAGTAAGACTTGCATGCTGTCCTTGCTGTATTTTCCTTACATTGATTGAAAACATATCTGTGGGATTGGGGGTGGCGCTGAGAGTCCTAACCAGCAGAAGGAGGCAGTGGGAGCCTGTGAGAACCAAGTGCAGAAAAACATAAACATTTTTTTGACCTTCATTTTCTATAAGATCAATGTGTATTTTGGGCTGCTATCCTGTACCGAGTTATTTAGGGTAATATCCTGTACCAATTATCTGAGAAGTTATGCATCTCCAGTTTCTGTAACTATCATAATCTGAATGAGGCTAAGCATAAAAGGAAACCTTTCACCAAATTTCCCTGTGCCTATAAAGCTCTTAGTGCATATCCGCCTTATGTAGCACTGGCAGATAACTGAGGATGCTCTGGCATATAGATTTGTTGAGGGAGCATTGGCATATAGCATGGTCAAAGGCAAATGGCTCTGCGGATTAGGGTGTACTGGCAAGAAAATGTAATTGAAGATGATTGCTATAAATACAAAAGCTGTCCCTAAATTATACAATTTTCTTATTCAATCCCCATTAGTTTTACCTTCAACTGTGTAGTGCAAGGGCCTGTCTGACTGCATACAAATTGAAAGTGTTTACATTTTACCTCCATATTATATGGTTTTGACAAATGGTAAAATTGTACAATTTGTATACTGTATGGCCAACCTTACTTTCAGATAAATTGTCTAAATGTATCTACTGGTAATTGCCCCTATAGTTAATTACAGTCTGATTTGGATATTAAATAATTATTGTAGAGTTGTACAGTGACTGTGTCTACCTGCATTCTGCATTTTTTCTAGAAATTTCAGAAATCTTAGTACATCAGTGTCCTAATACATTGGTATTAAATTATTTAATACCAATCTAATATATCCCTGTGCATTAAATGATCTTTCTGAAAACAAACCTATTTCTAATATATCTATTTTTTTGTAGATGATGTCTCATAATGTCTGGGATTTGGTTGAACCTTACAAGATCACACTGATAAAGGGGAGCAAACTTAACACTGAGGACACAGTAAGATATGTTCTTCGTTATTGGAAAGTTGCAATTTATAGTAAATCCTTTAAGGATCAGCTAAATTTGAAAGAATAGTTAAATTCCTTCATTGCAACCTCACAATTATTTGGGTGGTTTTGGGGCTTTCGTGCAATCAACTTTGCATATGGAGAACTAACAATTAGCACTTGTAAGATTGGATATTTAAAATATTGTCATCTTCCTCTGATAAAACCCTGGTGAAAGTTTTTTTAGCCTCAGGTCAATCATACCTGGATTGAAATTTTGGCTAATAGATCAACTTGTGTAAAGCCAGCCTACTGGAAAAATGTTGATCAGCGCTGCTTGCTATTGTCGGTGCCGGATGACTCTCTGCTGTCAGCATACAAAAACGCAGTAGGGGTATTCCCCGATTCTCATTGAGTGTGTGGATGAGGTAATTTAGTAATTTTGTTTAGTTTTAAAGTGGGAGTAAACTCCCATGGTTGATATTTACCTACAGGTAAGCCCATGAGGCTTACCTATACGTACAGTAAATATCTCCTAAACGTGTACCATTTAGGAGATATTTACTTGTGAATGGGCCAGTTACATCACCGTGCCGTTCTTTGAGTCCTGAGCCATGAATAGTGGCTCCCGTGGAAGTGACCTCATCGCACCGCGGCCAGTCAGATGGCCAGAGGATGCGAACCCGGAAGGAAGCCCTGTCAGGGGGACAGCACATCGCTGGAGGGATTCATTTTAAGGTAAGTTTTTTACATATTGTGCTAGTATGCGATGCATATTAGCACATTATAACTTTACCTTGCAGGTTTAGAAAAAAAAAAAGCATAGCGGTTTACTACCGCTTTAACGCACAAAAGAAAATAAGCCAGCCTTCCTGTCTTGACAGTAGGTGACTGTGACTGCACGTATATACCATCTCTGTATACTACAATTTATTAGGTGTTTGTGTTTTTACTCTGTGAACCTCTGCAATATCTCTTCATTGAGGTTCTGATTGTTAGTACTGCATTTTCACTACAGATCTTTTTTGTTGGGGGGCGTAGGGGGGGGGTTAAGGCAATGCATGGCAAGCATTAAAACTTCCATGAGTATCTAGCATGTACTATATGTAGTTGGTGCTTTGCTTGAAGGTCCTAATACCAACGTAAAAATGTAGGTAAAAGCACAGAAAATGTTTTTGAATGCATACGGTTTTTCCTTACCGTAAACAATATTTTATTGACTTGAAATGGGGATCTGAACTTGCCAGCAAAATGTGACTATCTCAGAAAGCGTCAATTCCATAACACAGCCCGTCTTTGTATGTTGTAGTCCTAGCTACTATCCAGTCGCAGGCAGCAGCAGCAGCATCTCCTAGATCAGGGTTTCTCAACCTCAACCTGGGGGTACGTGCACCACCGGCAGGGGGTATGTGCACTGCTCTGTCCCCAAGTCTCTCCTCCCGCACACACACTGTACTATGAACGGGGAAGCGGTGTGTGTGTGTGTGTGTGTGTGTAGGGGGAAGAGTGTCAGGCTGACAGCAAAGTGCTGCTATCAGTGCAGCCCATCGCGGAAGATGTTTCCCAGGGCTGACTGACGGGGCAGGCACCATGTCCTCCCACCTCCCGGCTCCTACTGCTCTCCATGCGACTTGGATGTCCCTGCTTGCCACATGTGAAGATTACTGCTGAGGCTCTGCAAAAAAGTGAGTCCTGCCTGCACATGCCAGTATGCCCAGCCATCAATGCCTCTCCTCAGTGCCTCCTCTCAGTGCCTCCACTTATTGCCTCCTCTCAGTGCCTCCACTCAGTGTCTCCTCTCAGTTACTCCTTTCAGTGCCCCCTCTCAGTGTCTCCATTCAGTGCAATCTATTAGTGCCTCCACTCATTGCCTCCTCGGTGCAGTCTATCAGCGCCGCCTCTCAGTACAGTCTATCAGTGCCTCCTCTCAGTGCCCATCACTTTTTCGAGGCGGGGGTACTTAGGACATTTTTTTAGACTTGCAGGGGTACTTCACCGTAAAAGGTTGAGAAACGCTGTCCTAGATGACAGGGATTGAGCTATGATGTGACGCACAAGTGAGTGAATCTCAAGATTGATGAAACAGATTTACAAATTTTTAGGCACATAAGAGATTTGACACATATATTTTATTTGGTGTATTTGGTTCCCTGTCTGTAGTTTTGCTTTACTAAACTAAATTCTGGACCTGATGTCACTCTTGTACTTCTGGGAGAAAACAATTTGAACATGTTTCTGGAAAAAAGCGCACCACTAACTTGGAAATGTTTTAAGTCATTTTGCCCTCCAAACAAGTTTGTTAGTATAAAGGCTTTAGTGTTGCATTTGCTGGCAAAGTTCATGCTAAGCTTTTTAATTTATTATGAGATTTGAAGTTCCTCTAAGTTAAGTTTCTGGCTAATTACACATGAGCATTGGATGCTCTAATTGTTTGGTGCTTCTCAATTTTCCCCTGCTTCTCCTGGTAAGATATTGTAGCAGCATTTGTGGTAATTATCAGTGGGGCTAAGGCAGCACATATGAATAGGGGAGCTAACTAGAATACAAGGTTAATGAACCTGGTGCTAATGAGGGTTTAGGAGGCATTCTACCTAAATTAGAATTACACATACTATAAATCCTAAAATTTTAGGAGCTTCTTTACAACGTGTTTCCTAGTCAGATTATATTCTGCTTATGTCCATTTTTTCATATGAATTTGCATTTTTAGTTTATTCGGTTTTCCTAAAATTACATTGTGAACAAATGTATTTTGCATCACACCCTAAATATATGTAACATTTGTCATATTATCTTGTGTGTCTGCAGGTTGTGGTACGGGCTGGCCTGTTCCATGGCACTGAATTGCTGTGTAAACCCATTATGAGTCCTGAACTGCCAGGCAAGAATGACCATCTATGGAGCGAGACCTTTGAATTTGAGATCTATATATGTGACCTGCCACGGATGGCTCGTCTCTGTTTGTCTATCTACAATGTGTTGGACAAGACCAAGAACAAGAAAGGGAACAAAGCATCCAATCCGAAGTACCAGACCATCAAGAAAGCTGGGAAAATGGTACTTGACTTGTTTGTACATTTATGTGTTTAACTTTTATTTATAGGTTCACCTTTTGTAACATGTTATGTTATACCCATATTCAGGGTGTAACATGTTACGAATGTACGGCGCCCCCCCCCCCCAATCCCACGTTTTGGCAGCGAGTGGGGGGTCCTCTCCTCCCGTTCACTGCCGCAATCTAAAGAAAACATACCCATTTGGAACTCTACCCACCCAGTCACGTCATTCATTCATTCATTCAGTGTTCTGTGAATGAATGGACTACAACTACCAACAGCCTTTGCAGCTGTCGGCTTGTAGTTCCCAATGAACTACCACAGTGCTGCTGAGAGTTGTGGTAGTTAATTGAGTCTTCCTGTTGCTGTGAAACTGCCAGCCCATACGATGTACCGGCAGACGGCTTATACTAACAGTCTACAGGAGACCTGCATGGCATCAGTGGTTTGGTCGCTGGTGCAATGCTTTCCAGACTAATAAAAAAAAAAATAGTAAATACGCTTTTTTTTTTTTTTACCTGCAAAAAAAGTGTTTTTTTTTTTTTTTTCTCTTTTTTTAAAAAGGTGAACTTCACACCAACTTCACAGGTGAACTAACACCTTCCTCTACAAAGCTTCTGTCTTGTCAATTTCAGCTAGATCAGACTGAGATGCTCAAGTCTGTGGACGCTCAAGTCTTGGAAACCATTTTTCTGTTTCCCTTCATGAGATGGGGGGGGGGGGAATGTCTGGACTATCCAAGCATACATTTTTGTGAAAATAATTAATAGGAAAAATATTTGATCAGTCACCTTGTCCTTGCAGGTCCAACCAGTTTATGGCTAGTCTAATACAACCCCATTTCTTGGCTACTTTAACACTGTAGTAAGACTACCTAGTTGTTTATGTGATTGAATTTCCTACTGTGCATTTAATTAGCTTAGGTTATATTTGTCACTGGAGAATAGGAGAGAGCTAAAGCATTAAATAAGCAAAGCATACACTGAAGGAATTGAGCAGGTTGTACCGTACACAGCCTGATAAAAGGAAACAGATGATGCAAACATACACTTTAATGTCAAAAGTATTGGGATGCCTGCCTTTACACGCTCATGAACTTTAATGGCATCCCAGTCTCAGTCTATAGGGTTTAATATTGAGTTGGCCCACCATTTGCAGCTATGACTGCTTCAACTGTTCTGGGAAGGCTGTTACTGAGGTTTAGGTGTGTGTCTATGGGAATGTTTGATCATTCTTCCAGAAGCACATTTGTGAGGTCAGGCATGCTCATCAATGTCTTTATGGACCTTGCTTTGTGCACTGGTGCACAGTCATGTTAGAACAGGAAGGGACCACCCCCAAACTGTTCCCACAAAGTTAGGAGCATGAAATTGTCCAATATGTCTTGGTATGCTAACGCCTTAAGAGTTCCCTTCACTGAAACTAAGGGGCCAAGCCCAACCCCTGAAAGACAACCCTACACCATAATCCCCCCTCCACCAAATGATGTCGTTCTGACTTTTCTCTGCTGCTGTTAAATAATACAGCTAGGGTCTTGTTCCTGTCCCCTGCTTCCGATTGGACACTGAATAAGCATCAGACTGATTAGCTCATCGATCTCATTCTTTTCTCCTGTCCGCATGTTCTGTGTTAGCACATTAGCACCATAGCACAACTGTGCTGGCTCCTTGTGCTACTTCGACCTAGTCTGAGTTCTGCTGTACAGGGTATTGCAAGTAAAATCCAGGCTAGTTTTTTTTAATTCTTTTAATGAAAGCATACCTCATGATTTTAATGTGTTATTTTTTTACCTAGTTTCCCTAATCTGAGCTCTCCTGTACTGGGGATTACAAGAGCCTGATACTAAATCAATTTTAGATTCTTTCAGCAAAGGTTTACAATTTAATAAATGCATAAATCTCCTCATTTATTTATTTATTTTTTTAACCGCCTGGCTTTCAGTTTTAATAACCTTTTCTAACCTTGGGATATTTATTATATTCGCAAATATTTTAATCCATGTTCAACCGTGATATTTCAAATTGATAGGAAGAATTTGTGTCAGTTATGCGAGTTAAAAGTTCTTTTGACACAAAAGTGGTCCCCTGGACACAACTGAATTCTGCAACAAAAACACGGGGAATAGTAGCTATCGATATATTTGTAGAGGCTTATGCTGGAAACGATAGGGACCTTGCAGAGAGAAGCATAGGTTTAAAATAAACATTAAATATTCCATTACCTTTAGTTACCAGTATGTGCTAATAATGGAAAGTGTTTACTTATCTAAAATTAAAGGGAAACCCCCTTTAAAATTCAAATTATCTGAGCTTCTTTGTGAAGAATATATAAGAACACAGCCTGCTTTTTTTTTTTGTTTGTTTTATGTGTCCTTTCCTTGCCTGTTGGCTCAGTGTGGCAAGTGAGGGAGCTCTACATACAGGCAAGTGTTTCACCTCCCTATTACATAGTTTGGTTGAAAAAAGACCAGTCTATCTAGTTCAACCAATAAAAAGGGGAAAGTAACAAACAAAATAAAATTGTTGTGTGCTTCATAATTTTGCTGCTGGCATGTTTTTTTCTAGTTGTATGGTCACAAGTGTGTCGCTCTTAAGCCCCTTTTACACTTGTGCGACCTGAAAGTCACACCATTTTGCCACGATTTTGATATGCCTTTAAGCAATGCCTAATGTCTATAGACATCAAATCGCATCAGTCGGACCAAAGTAGTGCAGGAACTACTTTGAAATCGCACAGATATGCATGGTACTCATTGGAAATCATGGGGCACAACTTGTCATGCAATTTTGCAGTCTCAAGTCGCAGGACAATTCGCACAAGTGTGAAAGGGGCCTTACTCTGCACTAGGCATAGTGGTGACTAAGTTGGCAAGTTTGTTTAGTAAACAAACCCATGTGACTCCCTCAGCGACAGGAAATCTTATTTACAGTATTACTTAAACTAAATTACCACTTTTGGGTAGACTGTCCCCTACATGAAAGTAAGTTGACCTACTAGTATTTTTTTTAATTGTATCATTGTACCAATTGTAATATCTAAAGCTACACAGATATGTTTATCCCTGCTAACCAATGGCTTTCCCTTCACAGCACTCCCCTGTGGCTTGGGTGAACACTATGGTGTTCGATTACAAGGGACAGCTGAAGACGGGTGAACATGTCCTGCATAGCTGGTCTTCATTTCCTGGTAAGAAAAGTTTGCAGATAAGTACATTTAATGCCTTGTTTGCATAAATTAACTCATTTCTCAATACCCTTTTTAGATGAACTTGAAGAAATGCTGAATCCAATGGGAACTGTCCGGACCAATCCTTTTACTGAGAATGCTACTGCTCTGCACATAAAGTTCACGGAGTACCCGAAAATCAGTATTTATTACCCTCTTTTTGATAAAGTAAGTATATTCAATTCTTCTCTTTTCCTGTTATGATGTTCAGTGTCCTGTGCAGTGCAGGTTTTCACCTGGTTTAGTGCAAACTTTGCTCTTTGAGGACTGTTCAGTATTAAAGTGATTTGTTAAGGTTTGGTTTTTTTTTGTTTTTTTAAATAACAAACATGTCATACTTACCTGCTTTGTGCAAGGGTTTTGCACAGAGCGGCCCCAATCCTCCATTTCCGGGGTCGCCCGGCAGCACTCCTGGCACCTCTCCCTCATTGGATGCCCACACGGAGAGCCGCTTTCTATGGGGGCACTCATGCAGGCGCGCTCCCGAGTCCTGCTGCTGCGCTCATTGACATACAGCAAGACTCTGCCCTGTCCCATGGCTCCCGTGTCACTGGTTTTGATTTACAGCAGTGGGAGAATAGAATGCATTAAGGTGAAAAACCATGAGACTTTGCTACTCTTTTAACACTTTTTTTATTGATTTGAGATATGCTGCATTTAGATTAGGATTATTACAGCAAATCCCGGCATCATTCAACCTGTCAAATTTCTGTTTTTAACACTTTTCTATAAAATTATTTTTAATATTAAATGTGTATATAACTTTAATGGACAGAAGAGAAATTTTAGTAGCGCACTTGTTTTTGAAGGTTCAAGTTCCAGGGCTATCATCCACGTCATTTCTGTACCAGACAGTCACTGAACTGAAGCAAATATGCAGCCAGTGTAGTTGAAACTTGCAACCTGGACATTTGTTTCTGGTTCACAAATCGCTGTGTTGTGAAATAAAAATGAGTATCACAGCCCTGTAGCTTGCACCTTCAAAAACATGAAGGCAACTTTCATATTCCTGTACTGACATGTTTCACATAAGGGTTAACTGTACATTTGTAGGGGAAAAAAGCAAGTAGGCTTCCCCTGAAATTTGGTTGTTGCATACAATGTTTACATTCCCCGTTGTTCTCCTTCTGGTAATTATGCCAGCATGGTGCAGGACTACCTAAAGCTGCTGTCATGCTGTATAAACCAGCAAAAGCAAAACTTGCGCAGCTGCAGGCATAGTATAGTGCTTTCACTGGATCAATGGAGGTTTTGCACATAGCACTGGGTACAGTACAGGCAAGCAGGTATCAATGTTATTGCTAGCAGGGAAAACTAGGCCTGCCTGGTGCTTGCTTTGCGCTTTCCCACAAAATACAGTTAAACTTAAATTGTACTTCAACTTAAATGGATTACCCATACTAAGCAAAATTAAAAGGTGCTCCTTATAGGAGGCCCTGTAACACTGAGTTCTTATATTCTCTGCCATTCTTTGAAGGAGACAGCTCTGCTTTAGATCATGACTAGAGTTGAGCGAACACCTGGAAGTTCGGGTTCTGCTGGTCCGTCCGAACCTCGGGACAAAGTCCGGGTCCGGGTCCGGACGGAACCCGAACGATCGCACGGACAACGAACCCCATTGAAATCACAAAAATGGCTGTAGGAAAGTCCTGGAAAGCCCCAGAGGGCTGCAAAAGGAAGTAAAATGGGGGTAAGGGTAGGGCAAGCACCCTACAAAAAAATGGGGACAGGGAAATTACTTTAAATATTTTTTAAATAAAAGGGATAGGGGTAAATAAACATCCCGTGAACGGGATCAAACTTCTACTAAAATCTTGTCAATATACCGAAGATGGCAAGTAATTATGAAAAGTCTGTGTCAAACTTCTACTAGGTGTAAGTGGAGGTAAAAACGAAAAAAATACAAAAATAAAAAAATTTTTATAAATTTCAATAAAGGGACAGGGGTAAAAAAACATCCCACGAACGGGATGGGAATGGGGGTAAAATGAAGGAAAACGTCGGGAGACCCCGAAAGGTCCTGAAAGGATGTCGGTAAAAACACTAAAGTTACCCCAAGCAACAGGCACGCTAG
>BLSH010448246.1:255564-267054 GCA_018402905.1 Glandirana rugosa | reverse complement strand
GTAGCAAATTGTCATTTCTTCAGTGTTGTCACATGAAAAGATATAATAAAATATTTACTAAAATGTGAGGGGTGTACTCACTTTTGAGATACTGTGTGTGTGTGTGTGTGTATATGTGTGTATGTGTGTGTGTGTGTGTGTGTATATATATATATATTATAATTTGTTTTGTTGATACTTTTGTGCCGCGACTTTAGCCCATACAAAATGAATGGGCTCAAATTTCACTACAAGGAATCGCATGCAATTTGAGCAGGAATGCGGTGCAATTCCTGTCTGAATCGCATGCAGTTTCCCGCACCACTCCTGTGTGAACCCAGGCTGAAGTCACTATGACAATCCTGGGTTCACACAGGAGCGGTCCAAGAAACCACATGTGATTCGGACAGGAATCACACACCACATTCCTGTTGAAATGGCATGCGATTCTTTGCAGTGCGATTTGAGCCCATTCATTTTGTATGGGCTTAAATCGCACCACAAGTATTTGTGTAAATACTTCGTATTGGTATCAATGCAACCCTAATTCTTACCTGCATTGTGTACTGGTTTTGCACAGAGCAGCTCCAATCCTTTACTCCTGGGTTCCCCCACCAGCGTTCTTGGCTCCTCCCCTAAGGCAAATGCCCCTTTTTTAACCACTTGCTGACTGCCCGCCGCAGCGTGACGGCGACAAGGTGGTTCGTTATCGCGAACCGCCGTCTAAGGACGGCGGCCACGATAACTAGCATTGTGAGCGCGCGCCCGCGCTCACTGTGTTCGGGGGGAGCCAGGGAGCGGGTAGGGCGGACTCGATCGCCGCCCGCTTCCCGCGATGGCTCCCCCGCACGGAAAGAACGGAGGTCCGTGTATGTAAACACGGACCTCCGTTCTGTTGAAGAGGGAAGGGCGATGAACACAGCCTTCCTGTAAGTGAAAGCTGTGATCATCCCCTTTCCCCAGCTAGGGCAGTCCCCCCACTGTTAGAACACGCCCAGGGAACACTGTTAACCCTTAGAGCGCCCCCTGCAGGTTAACCCCTTCACTTCCAATGGCATTTACACAGTAATCAGTGCATTTTTATAGCACTGATCGCTGTATAAATGCCAATGGTCCCAAAAAAGTGTCAAAATGGTCCGACATGTCCGCTGCAATATCGCAGTACCGCTAAAAATCGCAGATCGCCGCCATTACTAGTAAAAAATAAAAACCCCAGAAATTCTCCTCATTCCGTAAACGCGGCAACTTTTGCGCAAACCAATCAATAAACGGCGATTGCGATTTTTTTTTTTTTACCAAAAATATGAGGAAGAATATAAATCGAACAAAACCGATAGAAAAAAATGTTTTTTTATATTTTTTTTTTTGGATTTGGATTTTAGCAAAAAGTAAGAAATGTGGGTTTTTTTGCAAAATTGTCGCTCTTCTTTTGTTTATAGCGGCGATCAGAAATAACGCAGCTATGATCAAATACCACCAAAAGAAAGCTCTATTTGTGGGAAAAAAAGGACGCAAATTTTGTTTTGGTACAATGTCGCACGACCGCGCAATTGTCAGTTAAAGCGACGCAGCGCCGAATCGCAAAAAGGGCTCTGGTCCTAAAGTGGGAAATCCTTCCGGGGCTGAAGTGGTTAAAAACCTGCTTTCTATGGGGGCACTCGTGTGGGCTTGATCCTGAACCACATTGCATGTATCTATAGACACAGGTAGCGCTACTTGGTCCCACTCCCTTGTCACAGAATTTGATTAACAGCAGGGGAGCTAATTGGAATGGGAACCACATTAAACAGCTGGGGAATGGCTCTTAAAGGACATTTTTCCATTCTGTTTTGCATACATTACTTTGTATCTTTTACGGGAATATCTGCCTCACCCATTGCATTAGATTGTTTCCAAACACTGCAGCGTTCCAGACATGCTTCATGACATGCTTGATTAATTGGACAGAGAAAAAATATTTAAAGGAACACTACACTCCTCCATATAAAACTGATTTTGCTTAGTTCTATTGATCGTATTTAAGTATCGCCAGGAGTTAACGCACTTCTGTGACCCATATAGATATGAATGTGTACAGATACAGCATCTAATCTGAAGTATTTTTTTGAACAGATACTTGAAAAAGCTGCAGAGATTGCAAGACAAAGTGACAGTATGAGTATGGCGGTAAGTTTTAGGACATTTTGTTTTCCATACAAATGTATAAAAGCAACCTAGAACTCCCAATGACTGGTATGATGAAGAAAAGGTGAAAATTTAATTGAATTAACAGCCCAAGTTCATTAAAATGAACTTTCATTTTTACAGAAAATTTGTGCTTAATAAGCCGTTATTAAAATATATAATAATTTGGGGTTTTAACCACTTAAATACCAGCCTGTAATACCGCTTCATTACCAGGCCATTACCAGGCCATTTTTAAGCTTTCAGGGCTGTGATGGTTTGACTGACAATTGCTCTGGTATGAAACACTGTACCCAAGTGATTTATTTATTTATTTTTTTTTTATACATCGCCCTCTTTTGGTAGGGATATATTGTGCCTTCCTTTTTGTATGCTTTGTAACTTATTGTTTCTTCAAAGCCTGCACTTAGATAAAGTTGGATATTTCTTCAGGGAGGATACGTGGTGCAGTCTGTGTTACTGAGAAACACAATGTGAGAAAATATGCCAAGGAACTGGGCAGAGTGAAAAATATGGTTATGTCCACATATCAAAGCTGAACTCTGGGCGCAAACGCAAATTTAAATGTATTCCTCAGTAGTCTCAAATGATCTAAATCCACTGTGTGTGCACCAAATGCCTTTGCAAACACAGATATTACCTTGAAAAAGTAGCAGTGACCTTTTCAATGGGCTGCTCATAACCTGTGCAGTGAACAGAGCTGTGGGAGGGCCCATCTACTACAGGCTGCCCAAAGAAAACTAGGGGATGGATACAAGACTGGTAGAGTGGGGGGAGAGCAGCAAGAAATGGTCTTTATTACAGCTACTTGCACAGAGAGACAATGTTTCACACCGATGTGATGTATGAATGAATGTATTTAGACAATATTTTTTTTTATCCCAGAATTCAGCTTGCGTGCCAGTTCACACCAGCGTGATGTGGGAACCAGCACGATTCCAGTGCCGGTTCCCACATTGCATAGAACTCACAGGCAGTTCACACTGCCCTATGCAAACTGCTGCCGGTGTCAATACAAAGTTAACACCACCCCCAGATCGGTTTGCATACCCTGCAAATTCAGGCAGGAATCAGATTGCATGACAAAACAAGGGTCCTGCACGATTTGTATTGTATGGCTGAATTTGCATTCCACAGACATCACATGTGATCTGCGCAGCAGTGCGGTGCGAATCGCATGTAACGTTTGACATCGCTACTGTGTGAACTGGCACTTAATGTTCTAGAGAACACATTCAATAAACTCCAATATCCTACTTTTGACATAACATCTGTACTTTCCTTTTCTTTGCGTATTTCAGCAGTTTGCTCTGTTACTGTACAGCAGCGTCCTATGTTTCTTTAGGGGAACATATGTTGCAATGTTTCTGCAGGGATCAGTCAGTCCTGTGTCGTCCTCTGCAGGACTCTGTTGTAGTTTTGGGTCTTGCTAAGTCTCGTGGTTGTTAATACATGCAATGTTTAATGGTAGATTAAAATAGGTAATTACCGGCCCTTAGGACAGTTTCATCCCACAAACTGCAACGTTTTTTACTCCTGCTAAGGCGTACAGGCTTTTAGTTACTGAACTGAAACTATTATGTTAAAGGAATGTATACCAGGGTAGAAAAAGCCATACACCATCCCGTTAACCAAATCTGGTAGAAAACCATTAACAAGAGAATGCGGAAGCTTCCATTGCTGACCTCTGCTTTTAAAAATGTTTGCTGCCTGGCTGTGATACTTGAGTACACATCATACCTTCAGGGGCACTGTGCTGGAAAAAGTATTTGGATTAGGAGTTCTGATTTCACCCTTTCCAAACTGAAGACTTCTGGGTAAGCAACCCAGAAAGTATTGACATCAACCAGAGACCACACCAGGTAGTTGGTATTTTTAGGAGATCCTCAGTATCAGCCCTAATATTTATCATGTTACAGGGTTCCTTTATAGAAATAGAATAGTTTTGATGAAAAACGCACCATTATTGAATGAATCCGTCATGGTATGTAGTTATTGTGCAGTGTACTCCTAAGACCGAAGTCATGCAGATTATAGTATTTTACCATATGGCCGCTAATTTGGTTTGGGCTGCCTGGATGTTACTTTGGCTTATAAAATTCATGAGACGTTTCCCGGTAAACCTCACACTGTGTGGTTTCAGCTTCCAGCAAAACGCTGAGATTATAAAAATAATGGCCTATAAAAAATAAAAAAAAAATAAAAATGCATTAGATGATGTCACAGGCTTGTTTTTTTTTTTTTTGACTTGTTACTAGTGCTACTCTGCCACCTAGTGGAAATGTTTGATTCGGTCACCTGTAATCGAATATGCTGAGAATAAAGTTGTTGGTAATCTTGACAGTAATTGACTAGAAGCAGATCACGATGTGTGCTGGGGGTTGTTGACTGTTTTGCATCAGTTAACTTTCATTAATAAAACCGTGTATTTTCTACACAAAAAAAAAAAAAAAGTTTTAGTTCGGAAGCATTGTTCAGCAGCAAAAGTTTCCCCACATTTACCCCCTTTGGCTACTGACAGTCAGTTGATTTTAAAAGTTTTTATTTGGCTAACTTTATATTCAAGAAAAAAAAACCTTAACCGGGATCCCAAAATCCAACTAAAACAAATAACTGGCATTGTAAAAGGTTACTTGCAGAGTTTTTCTTTTCCATAAATTTATTTTTTGCTAACTTGCAATGTGCTTTTGAAATTGCAGGAAAATTGACTAGTCATTTCCCTAGCACAGCCAGCCTAGTCTTAGCTCTGCTGGGGTAGCCTCAAAAGTTAATTCTATAGAGTGGCATTTGAGCGAGAGCTCTGGGTCTGCTGAAGATACTGACATCGCATCCAAGATTGCGGCACCCCGCAGCAATCTCAGAGCTTTTGGGTGTCTACACTAGGGAGATTTTTACAGGTCAATAACCTTTGTAAAATATGTTGAATGCACATATAATTTTGTGGGAAGATTTTTGTTGAAATTGTGCGGCGATAGGATTTGTTTTTAAATAACCGGTTAATTTTAATGGAAAAGTATTCTAACAAATTCTCCTTCGCCTCCTAACCTTATTTAACATAGAACCTCACCCCATGCCCCACCTAGGTGCTCACTTACCTGTCCCTGACGGAAGTGACCTTCATTGTTTGCATCCTCCAGCCTAAAATCTTTTCTGGAAATGTCCATGCCTGCACAGCGACTTTCAATAAACCTAAATGGAACTGTAGCATCTCTAGTGTTGGAGTAATGCTCAGTTTAAATCTACAGGTAGTTACTGCTAAGGTTCAGCCAGTGCAGAATAGAACTTTGAACCAGAGAATGTAAACACTGAAGAAGGCTACTACTGATGGGCAGGTGAAAATAAGCATCAGGGAGGAGTGTGTGGTGGGTTTCTAGATTAGGTTGGGGGTTATGGAGGGAGAGCTATATCAAGCTTTTCATTTACACTGATCTTGAGCTGATGACCTTCCTGTGTACATTGTTATTTCTCAGGGTCGCGGAGGAAAGAAATTTAACATTGAGCTGAAGGAGATCATGGAGAGGGATCCACTTTGCCAGCTGTGTGAGAATGAGAAGGATCTAATCTGGACCTTGCGGTATGACTGTAGAGAAAACTTTCCCTGTTCACTCCCTAAACTACTGCTGTCAGTCAAGTGGAACAAGCTTGAAGATGTTGCCCAGGTAAGAGAAAATGTAATCTATGAGAGATCTACAAGTTTTTTTGTTTTTTTTTTTGTTTTTGTTTTTTTGTTTTGTTTTTATCAGCTAGCAGGCTGATTGCAAAAAACACTAAACGGATTTCCCTATCCACACAAGTTAAATAGGTGAGGGAATCCTCCCTGCTGTGTTATTGTATTCTGACAGCAGGAGCCCCCTGCTGTCAGAGTACAATGATCAGTACTGCAGCCCTGATTGAAGGAATATTTTCCAAAAAGACAGTTCGAGCGAAGACCAGCATTAAATCAACTTCTGTGTAACGGAAACTGCCATAGATGGAAAGCTATTCGGCCAGTCCCTGCTGTGTGTTCTTTGGTTTATGCTCTGCTTTTTTCTGAGCCTAGAAAATTCTTATTCTTGATTACTGAAAAAAAAATCAGAGGAAAGTTGCACAGTAAAAAAAATCGCATGACCAGAGGCTGCACTTGTGGGACACATGCTAAATCTGTCCGTTAGTGGTAATGGCATATATAGCACATATAAGTACACAGCACGGTGTGCTCTCTGAGCCATAAAACAAGAGGTTGCAGACATGAGTATTGTGAGGAGAATGATGCATTTAGCTGCAATTAACTTTAAAAAAATCCACTCCACATACCTTGACATTAATATTCTAAACATCATCTCAGTTGCCCTTTCCTGGAATGCATAAGCATTACAATCATTAATTTAATAAATAATGATAATTTAATAAATAAATCTGTTCATACCACGGATTGGTTATTTGGCTGCAGCTTTCTTTGAGGATAGCGCGGTGTTTTTTCTATAATTACATTAATTGAATAAATTGCCTTCAGTTGCTATATAAAGAGACCCTGTCTCGTTATATATATTTTTTTTTTATCCAAGCACAAACACCTCAAAAAAAGAAAAAAAAGGTTCATACAGGTTTACTTTTCCGGCCACCTGCAATGTAGAATGCTGCTCTGTTGCAGAGGAACTGGTCCTCCAAAGTACACTGGGAAAACGCACCTCTGGGAGTGTCAGTCTGAGTCTCTGGCAGCTCTTACTCGTTACTCCCTCTGACCTCGCATCACTATAGGATACAGTGATAAAATTAGATCAGAGGGCAAAGGTAGTGACCATTCTGGGGACCAAAGACATGGGCATTCCTGTAAGTGTCTGTTTCCCAGCAAGCATTGAGGGACCTGTAATCTACATCACAGAATTATTGAGAGGTGTGAATGGAAGGAAAGGTACATTTGTATAATATTCTTTACAATTAGGTGCTTGCAAATTGTTAGTGTGACAGGATCCCTTTCTTAAGTAGTTTTGAAAGTCTTTAGGCTACTATACAGTGGGTATAGAAACAATGAACCCTCTTTAAAATAAAATTTTTATTGTTTTGCAGCCTGAATTTTAAAGGGCATGATTATTTTCTCTGCCCACTGTATATAGAGCCCCTTGTACCATGCAGTGCCTGCTCCAAAGCCCAAGACCCTTTTTTAAATTGTTGCTAATGCCTATGGCCAAACTTACTGACACAGCAGGTCATAAAGGATTGAACTAGATTTATGCTGATAATACAGAAATTGAAAGGTCCGTGTATCATGGCTGACAATGTCAGATGCTACTAATGAGGGAAGAAGAGGTTTGGGGGGTGGGGTCATTTTTATGAAACTACAGAATTTCAAGGATGATTACCCCTGGCCAAATCCTACATTACCATTTCCAGCTCCTCTGATCTTTGCTGTGCAGCCTGCAGCAGCATTTGCATTTTAAAGATGAAAATGTAAAGCCTAGTGAGGATACAGCCTATCAGCTCAATGCCCCCAATTTTCATCAGTCTATGCTATCCATAGACACAAGACGCCAAACCCATGAAAGCTCGCTTTAATAAATGATTTTTCTTTACACGGTGACCATCCTATGTTCCGAAAAAGTTTTCAATTAACAAAACACACACACTAATGCTAGATATTATTGACATTATGATTCTAGGCGAAAGATTGCACACAAGTATCATCTTGAGATGTTAAAATGGAAGTGCAAATAGATTGCAATGAAACCTGGATGAAAACTTTCAGCCTCAAATACTGATCTTTTGCACATTCTTTTTGAAACAAACCTGAAGCTGCTTCTGACCAATATTTTATGTCAATGAGAAGCCATGGATTTTGGCATGTCAGACAAGGTTTAGCATGTTACTGACAGACAGAGCAGGGGGTTACAACAAGTCGAGAAGATCACGTGAGTGCTCTGGGGGTAACTTCTTTAATCATTTTTAAAGCGACTATGGACAGATTTCTCAGCCTTAAGATGCCTATCAGCATTTCTGCTTAGGACCAGAAATAAATTGGCATTTTACATTAAGAGCAAACACAGCTGCACAGGGCTGTAATAAGATGGTTTCCTGTCTGCATTCACTGATTGGAGGCTCTATGGATGCAGTGCTGTTTTTAGACATCCTTTGGTCTCTGGGCGTCCTTCGGGTTAGCATTTTGATGGCTGATTATCTGTGCTGGTCACAGAGCTCCTCTGTAGCCCTCGCTTCCCTTCCAGATTTACAGCAGCGGAATGTAAACATGAAGAGCTGTATTTTTGGAATTTCCTTGCTCCTGTCAGGTCACTCAGACCTCTGCTTCCTTCCAAACCACGGCCTGCACACTGACTTCCAAAAGACGCAAGACATGATTTCCTCCAATCACAGCTTGACTCTTGCTGTTTAGGGGGGAATCTGAAAATTCCACAGATTACAGATCCATGACTGGAAAACTACCATGTATTTTTAAAAGCTTTGATGTGACCCCCCATGTTAGATCACTTTCTCCATGTATAACATTTCTGCATGAAAATGTATTCTGATTAACCGATTTTAAAAGTATTTGCCACCACACCATGAGTTTAAAATATAAAGCATTTTGTAGGATTGAGTTATTCTTCAAAAAAAAAAAACTTCTACATTTTAGAGAAGCTTCTTACCTGTCTTAAAGACACCAGTAGTCTAAGCTGCTCCTTTGACTCTGCCGCAGTTGATTAGTCCACTTGCTGAAACATGGTAAGGTCTCCCTGTTAAGCTGTATTCTGCAAAATGGAACAAAAGGGAGAGGACCTCTCTATGCATTTCCATGGCAGGTGCAGAAGTTATGTGCACAAGAATTATAATATGATTTGTAGGCTAAGGTGCTTTATTAATCTATTGACCTTTCCTAAAACCCCGATTACTCTTAGCAATATGCCACCAATATAATACTCAAATTGATTTTTTATTTTTTTCATAGTAAATCTATGCTAGCTAAAGCCATTATTGATACAGTTGTGGTGGTTGTTTACAATCTCTATACAAAATGAATTGTGGACATCTACAGATTTTTAGCTGGCATGTCGGAAAAACTGGAAAATCAGAGTAAAACCCCCTTCACATGATAGTGCATGTCACTCATGTTAGGCTCCCAACTTGCGTCTCTTTAGTAGTCAGTAGTAGTTCTTTTCAGATTTACTTAATCTGCAAAGATAAATTAAAAATCCATCAAACATTATAGGTGACTTCTCTGGTCCACAAGGGCATTCGTGCTTTATTCTGTGTGGGAAAAATCACAATTGCCAACAAAGCTATTGTGATGAGAGTGTGCCTTGGGGAAGTAGCTTGATGCAATGTCTTAATTTACTGTGATTAACTCCTTCATTAAGCAGGGTTAAGCAAAATCCTAACACCTGAACAGTTTTGTAGCTTCGACATGTGTTGGTTAAACTGTACATATTGCAACTACTTAGTGTATTAAGGTGAATTATAACTTTTTTTTTTTTTTTTCAGGAGAAATTGAACATTCATTTTGTGTTCTATAGTAATGGATATCTCCTTTTTTTTTTTTTTTTTTTTTTTTTTTTACAGAAATCTGGCACAAAACAGTAAAAATCTTTACTGTAAAAATAATTATTATATATTTCTTGCTATTACCATAACCTACCACCCACCAAAGAACAACCCAAAATAAATTCTCTTGCTTCTGATGATTGCAGTGATACAATGTATGCGTATATTTGTTGTTTGTATCCGTAGTAGGGCCCAGAAACAATAGTGTGCATTTTTCTTTTATTAAATCATACTGACACTGATGCTTAATTAAAAAAAAAAAATGCAGTTTTACCCTTCCTAAAATACACTGCCCCTAACCTTTGACCCTGATCCTTTGACTCTGGGAATGGCTTTTGACCCTAAGGTGTCCGTTTATAAAGCAGTGTAAAAAATCCACTGCACAGTTCTCCAGCATTCACAGGGGAGATCTTTCTTCTCTGTGCCTGTTTATTAAGCGGTGTAGATCGCTTCAGTTTGTGAAGTGAAGTGATCTACAAACGCTTCAAATACTGGAGAACACTTAATCTCATGAGACATAACGAGATTACGGCACCAGAAATTCACAGAAACTCAGAGATGTCGGTTTATTAAGCAGTGATAAATTATCACCGCTCATTAATGGACATTCTCGGAGGAGACTGCCCACCTTGTTAATAAAATGATTAGCCCCCCTACACTATATATGTATACCTAAACACACACACACATTATATATACACATATATACACATATACAGGGCAGGGGGACATGGTTAATGTGTTGGGGGGTCTGGACGAAGCAGGTGGAAGTCTATAATCTTCCTCCTTCCCCGGGATTCCCTCTTCACCCCCCCCCCCAAGTCTCCACCTCTGAGCTGCTGAATCAGGGAGGGTGAATTCTGACCCAGATCGCCAGTGAAGCACGGAGATCGCAGCTTCATAAACTGGCCGTTTCTGTTCCAGTGAATGACAGCTTCTCCATGTGTGGAGATAATTGGCGGAGAACGTGTTCTCTCCCGATTATCTCTGCTTTATAAACCGAAAATGAGCTGTGATCAGCCGTGATCCTTGGGATCACGGCTGATCACAGTTTTATAAAAGGACACCTAACTTTGATCAGAACTTTAACCCTGACGTTGAGCTAGATAAAACCTTGTTCTAGTTATACCTTTTTACTTATTTTTACATACATACTTTCTTTGTTTATGCATTTCTCCTCTAGCAAAGAAAAAAGATACAATGTATCTTTCTCTTCATGCAAGAGGAGAAAACAATGGGATGGGCTATACAGTGACTTCTTAGTGCCGGTTCACACAGGGGCGACCTGTCAGGTGACTTTCTCTTCCGTTCACTGACAGACGCAGCCTTCTTATGACACATGGGGTTATGCTTATCCTACTAGGAGTAGACTAGGCAAAAACAAACAAAAGCGTAGGTTGGTCCCTCCCAGGGGGCCGTCCTCACCTCAGCATATAATCCCCCTGCCCTGTACAGCACATCAGTAACAAACAAAAACGGATCAGATGAGGATCATCCTATTCGTATTGGGGTACACAGTATTCTTCCGACGCAGACAGTCACTTGCCTTCTCTTTCAGTGGACTGTCCAGCGGGGACACACTTGGCCGTGATTCTTCAGTGACATATCGGGTAGGGTAACAAAAGAGGAGAACGTACTTCTCTTTCTATGTAACATAGAAAAAAGAAACGATCTCCTCTTTACGTATTTGTTTCTTTCATACATACATTTTTATTCATTTTTCCATATTGATCTTGTTCCAAAATAGATCGAGTTGCAGTCCCAATTTCAAGACTAGTTTCAATCCACAGGAAAATATTTTGACACTAGTCGGCACTA
>BLSH010448246.1:226529-238975 GCA_018402905.1 Glandirana rugosa | reverse complement strand
TTTTTTTTTTTTTTTTTTTTTTTTTTTTTTTCTTCTGGTTTTGAAAGTATTATTAAATTACTCCTGTGTTCCTAGGTGGAAGCCCTTAACAAGCTACGCACACTTAATGGTCTCATCAAGCTGAATGCTGTAAAGCAAAGTAAGGTGAAGAACAAGGAAACCATGCATGCCTGTTTAAAGCAAAATGCCTACAGGGAAGTGCTTACCGATATCCAGTCACCCCTCAATCCCAGCATCACCCTTTCTGAACTTGTGTGAGTGTTCACCTTCTTTGTACCATGTGGTTACATAGTGAGCCAACCCTTATAATTCTTAGTACTAAGAACGCTAATCTACACTTTGTTTAGAAGCTGAAGTGGTGAGCAGCATTCAAATTAGCTGACAGCCACATGTATGTCACAAGTCACTTGCTGGATACCACTATACCCAATTTGTTAAATGTTGAATCACTGCTCTAAATATGGTGTCTTCAAGTTACATTTTAGAGCAAGGGTTTATTCTGTGATTTGTATGTGATTCTTTTTTGTTTTCAGCCAGTTATCTGAATATTCTTTATTATTGAAAACTTTGCCTGTTGCTACTCCATTATAACAATGTTCTCATGACTGCTGCTTACAAACTGGTATTTTTCCTTTCTGCTGTCACTCATCTTGTTTGTTCTTTTATAAATAGTGTAGAGAAGTGCAAATACATGGATTCAAAGATGAAACCCCTGTGGATTGTCTACAATAATAAAGGCTTTGGAGAGGACTATACGGGGATCCTCTTTAAGAATGGAGATGGTGAGAAATGAAACGCAATACTAGCTACAGTTCTGGAGAAATGGTCTCCTAGGATTAGTATATCCAACTGATTGTAAATGTTTTCGCTGCACAGATCTGCGTCAGGACATGCTAGCCCTCCAGTTACTACGTTTAATGGATATGTTATGGAAGGAAGCTGGTCTGGACCTCAGGTGAGACGCTTCCTGTGAATTTCTTGTATGGGGAATTATGATTAATTCACAGCAGATACTCTTCTTTCATACAAGGCCATGTATTGCTCTGGATTTCCTTCTCTCAATAATGATCTTAATAATAGAATGTATCTAATAGCTCTGGACCTGCAGTCTCTGGTATTTTATGTTTTTTTATCAACTACTGTGAGACAATTACATGACTGCTAGAGAATGCATACAAAGCAGGATCTCCCTCCTTGCCATGTCCTTCCATCCTTGCTAATCTCCTTTAGTTCTCCCTGAAGCTGCTATGTACATAGGAAGACAGCTGATCATAAAGAAGCAATCCAGCCTCCATTGGGGTATACAATCAGAAGAGCAGTGCAGAGTGCTCTGGTAACTTAAGCTTTGCTCAGTCAAGATCACATGAATCCCCTGTTAAGGATGGGAACTGGAGCAGGAACTGATTCAACATTTTTGCTGTGTCCTTCACGTGGCTTCTCGCAAACGGCACTTCTTTATGGCTTTCTTTCAACAAAGGTTTTTGTCTTGCCACTTCCGTAAAGTCCAGCTTTGTGGAGTGCACAACTAATAGTTGTCCTGTGGACAGATTCTCCCACCTGATGTCATAACTTACTCAGTTGACTGTTTTCCCCACAGACAGAATACAGCCAATATTTTAATATAATGGGTGCCTTTAGGTGTTGTCTTTTCCTTTCTGCTGCTATAACATGTTGTGAATTCACCAGCACTTTTGCCCATGGCGGGATCCCAATGTTTATTCAGCAGTAACTAACTGGCCAATCAGATGTTTTCCTGATCAATGAAGCAGTTATACACTGCACAGTCCTAGTATTCTTTTCAGATCTGACTATAGATTCTCATTTACTTTACAATGACATGCTCAATCAGTTCAACATTTCTCTGCAGCCCAGATCACCATTTGCATGAGCTGCCCTCCTACTGACTTCTGTCAAAACCTCCCCTGACAAGGATGTTTTTATACTCCCCTCCCGTTGCTCCTTTGGGGATCTCGCTGTCATCTCTTGGCCTCTAGAAGGGAAGTTACTGGCCTTAGTCCCTTAAACACTATAGTGTGGATTTGACAAATGGTCATGGAATAACGCCAAGTGGACCTGTGACCTTAGAATTAAGTGATCACCTATGCAGTACTCAGTCTAACAGCATCTGCTGAGATACCTTTGTTGTAATTATCCCAGTCAGGTTTAATTAGCGCAGAGTGAACTTCTGTGATGACTACATTCACACATCTTGGGTGTCTTGTGCACCATATACCACTATTAACTTCTTATTGGAAACTTGTATAACTGATACACAAGCCAGACTATGGGTTAGTTATTAATTATACCTCTCTATTATAGTCTTCATCTGCTGTAATCTTTTTAAAATCACGATAATGTCTCTTACATGGAACTATGGCATCCTGAAAGCATCCTGTACAGTGTTTGTCTATGAAACATCCTTGCAAAACTCGTTTCCTGCTTGTGTGTTTGGCTTGATGCTTTTCCCAGAAATCTGCACAGAGCTTGAATTCAAATTACAGGCTTCCATTGAAATAGTTTAATTTTGGTGAGATGCTTTCAAAGACTCTGCCCCCTATAGTGTGCTGGGGATACTATATTTCTTGAATGCTGAAACTGATCAGATGGCGATAATGAATGCAGTCCTGTAACTTGGTGCTCAGTTTGATGAAATTACTAGCAAGGTTTACGATTTTCTGAACAGAAAATAAATCTGTAACTAGAATCCTTGCAATGTATATACTCCACCTTGGAAAATAATTTGGTCAACAAAGTGGAAGTTCATTTTACATATTTAGTTAGTTTAACCACTTCCGGACCACCCACTGTGGATTTACGTTGGTACTTTGACGTTAAATACCGTTTTTATGGCAGCAGATAGATACCATAACCCTGGTATTTTTCTCCACCGCATCCCGATCGCCTCTGCTGCTTACAGAAACCATTGGTAGCAGCATAGAAGATTCGGTCCCGTGGCCTGATGGGCAGGAAGTCGAGTGAAAGCATGATGGCCCCCCACTTAACATTTTTTTTTTTAATTGCTTTTATAAATGTGAGATCTGAGGTCTTTTTCACCCCAGATCTCACATTAAAGAGGCCCTGTCCTGCTTATTTCTATTACAAGGGATGTTTACGAATTTAATTATCGATTATTATCGATTTTATCGATTAATCGTTTCAGCCCTACATTCCTTGTAATAGGAATATAAGTGATCAAAACTATTTTGTTTAAAAGGACAGTGTAAAAATTAAAAAAGTAAAATAAGAAAAAAAAATGTAAAGTGTCCCGTTCCTCCAAGCTCCTGCGCAGAAGCAAACACATACACAAGTCGAGCCCACATATGTAAATGGTGTTCAAACCACACATGTGAGGTATCGATGCGATTGTTCGAGGGAGAGCAGTAATTCTAGCCCAAGACCTTCTCTGTAACTCAAAACTGGTAACCTGTAGAAATGATTAAACGTCGCCTATGGAGATTTTTAAGTGCCAAAGTTTGTTGCCATTTCACGAGTGGGCACAATTTTGAAGCATGACATGTTTGGTATCAGTTTACTTGGCATAACATTATCTTTCACAATATAGAAAAAAATGGGCTAACTTTACTGTTTTCTTATTTTTTCATTCAAAAAAGTGTATTTTTTTCCAAAGACTGCTGCGCATATATGGTGTGATATAAAGTATTGCTATGATCTCCATTTTATTCTTTGGGGTGTCTGAAAGGAAAAAAAAATGTTTGGGGAGTTATAAGTAATTTTCTAGCAAAAAAAAAATAAAATGATTTTAACTTGTTTACAAGTGTCAAAAATGGGCTTGGTCCTTAAAGTGGATGTAATACCCAGTGAAGTGAACAGCCTCAGATGATACAGAGATTAAACAAATCCTCCTACATAAGTTGTACATGTATATCTGCTGTTTTCAGCTTTATATACAGTTTAGAAAGTGCACGTCCTGTTAGAATTTTCACTTCCTAATTCTGCACTGTGAGAGAAGTCTTAAATTGCACTGAAACAGCTGATTGGAGGAAAGGCGCACACACCCCCCTCCAGATTGGCAGATACTCAGAGCTGTCCTGTGAGTAAAGCCGCTTTCTGCTAATCCATTTATAGCACCCACCCTGACACAAATTTCAGGCTGTTTTTATCACGTGTTGGAGAACTTGTCAGAAGTTATCATGCTGATAACAGAAGAATGGAGCAGGAGAAAGCCACAGGACTTAGTGCTTTGGAGAGAGATAAGAAAACACTGCAGATATGTGCCCAGCTCAATGAATTGGGTTTACATCCATTTTAAAGCGGAGGTCCACTACCTTCCGCCAGCTACATACAGTAGCTGCTGACTTTTAACTTTAGGACACTTACCTGTCTTGGAGTCCAGGGATGTCGGCACCGGCCACCGATCTCCGAATCGGCAGGTCGAGTGCTGCCGCTGCCATTGAGGGTAAGGGAACCCGGACATGTAGCTGTTCAGCTTAACGGCCGGGCCCCTACTGTGCAAGCCGCCACTGGGCTTTCTCATTGGCAGAGGAGGATGGAGCCTGGCTACTGACGGCGTGGCCCTGGGCTCCCGGATGTGTGGAAAAGGACCCCTAAAGGGGCCAAATGTGACACCTGGGTGGGGGGGGGGGGATCCGACCAGCGGAAGTTCCACTTTTGGGTGGAACTCCACTTTAAGTGGTTGTCTATAAGGCCAATATGTAGATGGTCTTGCTGACATGTTTCTAAAAATGCCAGTTGCCTGGCTGGCCTGCTGCCTTTCTCTGTCTGCTCTCACTTAAATACTTTGTCTAAATGTATGGTGGCAGCCCTCCTATTTCGTGAAATACTGTATATCTCAAGCTAAAACGTTTGTTTTTTCGTTTTGGTTAAAGTAGGGGAGAATTAAAACCTGATGTCTGTCTGTTTTGCTTTGTATTAGGGAGATATCCCTTTACTTTAACAGGGAGTGAATATCTTTCCAAAGTGAGGGAAATCCCCACTTGGACAGTTGTCACAGGAACAAATATTCCAAATGGAAGATTTTCCATCTATTGCTGTTCTGGTGGCAATTCAAAATTTTGGATTTAACTCCACTTTTATACTCTGTGACATTTGATGCCTAGGGCAAATGAAGAGAATGACATTTGGTGATCAGGACATTGACTGAATCTCCCTAACACAGACCGCAATAAAAAAAAAAACAACCCCTCACCTTTCTATCCCAATCTAAAAAACAGTGTTTTGTCTTTAGTTCTATTTTAAACAGATATGCCTTGTACAATTTAGGTGGTAAAAGTAATTCAGATCTTAAAGAATATTCAAGATAAATAATAAAATCATTTATTGCCGTTTGCCAATTTTTAGATGCAGTGACTGTATCTTTTCACCTTTTTTCTTTTCTTTATTTTCATCCTGCAAGAACCCCTTCCTGTCCTAGTATGATAGCGTTTGCTCACTGTACTGTATCTATGGAGGAGTATCATTGTCACCCTAGAACAGTGTTTTTGGGTTACAGAACATCTTTCCCTCTCCTCCTCTTCATAACACAGGGTGAGAGGAGAGGACAGGAATTCTGTCAGGCGGTGTTTAAAGTTATTGAACAGGGATACAAAGCACCTTTAACAGTATGTTTAAGAGACCAAAGGGGCACAGACAAAAGAAGTGAATTGTTATGGTTTACATACACTTTAAAATCCATCAGATATTATTTCTAAGTGATCGTTAGAAGATGAGATGCCCTTGGTTGGTGTGTGGTGCCAAAATCTAGATCCATACATGCAGCAATCAGAATATACCTTCATGTCCAACCACTTTCTATTGTCTACTTTTTATTTAGTCAAAAATAGTTGTAAATCTTTGATGTTTTGATGTTGCTTGTATAAATGTCATTTATTTTGTAAGCATAGTTTTTACTATTGTTAATCTGTGGCATAGCACCCTCTATTGACCGTATCGGAAATTGTAAGCAGTTGCCTTAAAAAGATAAGACTAGAGGTCCACATATATGAAGTAGGAGCTATATTTAAAGGAGGCAGTAGGTTTTCAGTAGTGAATATTTCTTAGACAAAGCTGTGGTTGTGGGCAACATTTTTTTTTTTCTGTACATGACAGGTTCTTTCCACCAATGACACGGAATTATTTTGGAGTAAATGTGAAGTAAACCTTTAACAAGCTAGTATGGCTAGTAGTACATACTGCTCATCTTTGTCAATTTAAAAGCAATTAAAGTTGATATTTATGAATCTCATGCAAGTGGCTTTTACTGATTATCATTAACAAGACCTTTTGACTGTATGTTTTAGAATAGTGCCTTATGGATGCCTGGCAACAGGAGATCGATGTGGCATGATAGAAGTCGTTTCTGCAGCTAAAACCATTGCAGATATCCAGCTTGACAGCAGCAATCTTGCAGCAGCAGCTGCCTTCAACAAGGATGCTCTACTCAACTGGATCAAAGAGTACAATGCCGGGTAATTGACACTTTCTGGAATGAATTCAAGAGTCTCAGATCTAAGTGCCAAACCTGCCTTTTCACCTTCTTTATGCCATGCATACAGCCCTTCTTGGCATGGCTCTTTATACTGTATTCCAGGATTTATGTTGTACATTCTTCTCAGTCCAGAGTTGTTGCATTTTACCAATTTAATTTAGGACACTAATTTTTTCTATAAATCTCTGGTCAGGTTATCACAGAGGTCCTTATAATAGAACCGTGGACTCCCTTTGAGAAATGTTTTGCAGCACTTCATTATAAGTGCATCTGCACTTAGTTTTCCCTTGACCCCCATTCAGCCCAGGTTAACACATGTGCAATCTCTGAGATTTGCACCGCAATGCGAGTTCAGCCATACAGCTATATGGCTGAACATTTTTTTCCCCGAAGTGGAATCGCATCACATGAGTTATCACCCATGCAATCCGATTCATGTGCGAGTTCACAGTTCGCACTGCGATTTGTGAAAAAAACGAAGGGTGTCATTAACTTTGTAATGACACCCGCAGCAGTTCGCAGAAGGCAGTGTGAACTGCCTGCGGGAAGAATGCAAAGCGGGAACAGGCTCTGTAATCACGCCGATTCCCGCATCGCACATATCTGAACCGGGGCTTAGAGTTCCACAAATACCTGTTGAGCCTGCTGGTGAAGTCCACTTAATGCAGCTTCTTGTGATGGGTTGGCGGCGATGCTGCACTGCTCCTGAATTCACTGCAGAGTTGCCACTCATGTAGGTGGTGCCTTCTTACTCTACAGGGAGATGAAGAAACATTTCAGAGGACATGGCTATCGGCTGTCACTGCTCCCAAACCTGTAGCTTGTCAATTAGCACATGACCACACCTAGTCCTGCCCACTGCTGTCTGGATTGACAGTAGTGTCTCTGTTGCTGAAACCCTCACTGTGAACTGCAATGTCTGGGAGGGGAGCATGTGAGACACAAATGAAGGAGAAATTGGCTGTCAGGGAGGACATTTTTTTTTTTTTTTTTTTTTTGAGGCTTGGGCATCACATACTAACTGAATATGGGTCTTGTTTAGACCCCTTAATTGCACAGTAAACCACATCTATAGCCAAACTTTCTTTTTCAATTTGGATTTCAAATAGAGAATGATTAGAATGCCTGTCAAGTTATTGGTTAAGTTTCTTTTTAATTCTGTTGGAGTAATTTCCCCTTGCTTCCTACCCCACTGCTGGCTACGCTTCATGTTGATTCCTCCTGCAGCAATCCAAGCTCATGGAACAGACAGGTGAGCCAAGGGACCACAAAAAGTGAGATTGGAAGAAGGGGCAGCACTTTGACATTAAAGCTATGAGCTTGTTTTCTGCCTTTGACTGCCCCACCATAATAGTTATGACTAATGCAGTCCCCAATAATCCTCCTGAAGTTATAGTTCAGTTTCTGATATTGTTTCATATTCAAAATTAGTGTAAATTCCTTTATCTGAGTGGCTGTTTTTTTTTTTTGTATAGAAAAGGTATGTGCGGAATAGTGGTATAAGGTGTTATGAGCCTTTCCTGTTCCCTCCTTTCACAGAGATGACCTGGAGCGAGCGATTGAGGAATTCACCTTATCCTGTGCTGGCTACTGTGTAGCTACTTATGTTCTTGGGATTGGGGACCGGCACAATGACAACATTATGGTCAGAAAGACAGGGCAGGTGAGAAACTAGATTTAATCTATTGTTCAGCCAGTATTGTAGGTGGATTGCAATTGCCAATGTTGCATAATATTTCCGTAGCAAGATAGACCATGTCGTGTTGCTGGCTAATGCTGTCGATTCCTCTCCTTTTCAGCTGTTTCACATTGATTTTGGTCATATTCTTGGGAATTTCAAGTCCAAGTTTAAAATTAAGAGGGAGCGTGGACCCTTCATCCTCACCTATGACTTCATCCATGTTATCCAGCAAGGGAAGTCTGGGAATACAGAAGAATTTAACAGGTTGGATATCTTTAAATACTGCTGGGTGAGATCCTTCTTTTCCAGCCAACTGCTCTTTATTGCTGTACATACTTGTTTGCATTGGCTTAACTTATTTCCCAGAAATCTACTAGAGTGTACTCTAAACTCCTGAAATCCTCAGAGAAATTCCTCATAATTGTATTGTTGGGCATCTCAAACTGCCTCCAAATAACTTTATTGCTCCTCCTATCTCATATAAGCTTTAACATGTTAAGCTAATTTTAAAATGAAATTTCAATATTTTAAAATCTGCAGCTCTCATTAAAATTATACTATGTGGCCTTCACCCTTGAGCCTTGGCTTGGTGGTCTAATAAGGGTTTGCTCCGGATAGCTGATCTGTTATCACAGGGGGATAATATCCAAGGGAACCCTCCAAGAGAAATATCAACTTACAAATTCCAAAATATACCACTATGTACAAATAGAAACAAGGGGGTAGGGGAATTGGGACTTTAAATGAAGCTAGATAGCCTGGTAAGGCTGGTGCTTCCATCCCTATATACTGTATTAAATAAAATTGCAAAATATGCAATGGGAAAAAAGGAAAGTGGGACTTTAAATGAAGCATGTGGTTGTCATATTGTACCATTGATGGATAACATAGAGAGAGGATTAAATAGGTAAAATATTTTATTCATGTACAAAAGCAAATAATTGATACATATATGGTCACAGAAGTGATCCAAAATGGTAAGACATGATATACATTTTACATGCAGTAATGGTCATATAACATGGCATGACGAAATTCACCATCCATCAATCTCATATTCTGTACACAACAATATTGGATTACACAGTAGGAGACTGCATGACCCAATATTCCTGGGGTATTAGCCCTGGATATAACCGTGCAAATATAAAAATGGTAGTAAGTCATCAGACATAGATTGGCAGCAGGAACATGACAATAGTAGCTCGACGCGTTTCGTAGCTAAAAGGGGCCACTCATCAGGAGAAAGCGTGTTGTAATCTGCAACAGAGATAGAAAAAATAATAAAAAATGAAGAAAGTATGCACTCGCTGTTGTCCTCATACAGATAAGTGGGGCCTCCAATGCCCACAGGAGGCCACCACACAACCTAGTATGGGAAGTACTCAGTCTGTGTGCCGACACCGGGGAACCGGTCATGGCGGGTCATACAGGAAAAACATCCCGATCGGGAGCTGTGCTGGCGGACGAGGCGGCGGCACCCCGCATAGACAGCCACCAGAGCGGGCCGAACACTAGGATAGGAGGGTGAGGTTGGTGTGGATGAACTGGTGGGAGATAAACAAAGATTAGTAAGATGTGAATGGGCTGGTGCAGGTGAGAAAACAAGGATGAAAGGAAGTGGGAAATGTGAAAGTGAACAAAGCCATGAAGGACATGGTGATAGTGCTAGAGAGCCAGAATTACCTGTGTGAGATTGGTGAGCCTTGGTGCCAACGAGGCATGTGCTGCAATACCCGGTGGTCACCCCGCCCAATGAGAGGCCGCCCACATATAGGTGCCACCACCGCACACGCCAGCAACGTCGCACACGCCGGAAAAAGAGGGGGGAGGCGCCCAACGTTGGCGCGACACTGCGCCGCAGGGAGCGATGCCAACTCCCATGCTGCCGACGAGTGTGGTAGACCCCGCCCAACCCACAGCGTGACGAGGCAGCCGCATGTAGGGCAAAGGTGGCGTGACGTCGACGCGCAGTGACGAAACACCCACCCCCCCAGGGGGAGGGAGGGGGGAAACACAGTGCGCGTCACAGCCCCCGGCCGGGATGAAACCAGATGCCAAGCCTCACCGGAACCCACAGTGCCAGCGCACAAGCCATGGATAGGAGTTGTAAATAAAGAGAGTAAAAATTAAAATTAAAAAGATGAAAATAAACAAACGGGATATTATATATTGATGAAGTGGAAAAGGGGTCTAAATGGGACCAATTAGAGCAGACATTGGAAGTCAACAATTGGGCCAGTAGGACAACAACACATGCTTCCATCCCTATTTCATTAGAAACAAGGGGGTGGGGGAATTGGGACTTTAAATGAAGCTATGTACAAATAGTCCGTTATTTGAAGACCTTACAGCAAAGGGCCGATTTAACTGGATTCACTCCTATGGAGTATTTGTGTAGATCTTTTGACAAACATACTGGTCACATCTCTAAAATTTACGGAATTTTAACCTCCAGGCCAGGCAAAATGTCTTGTATGACAAAATAGGAGGAGGACTGGGGGAGAGGCTTACATTAGAGGAGTGGTCCAAGATGTCTGGGTATGCATCGAAATCATATATGAATACCTCACTAATAGAGGCTAACTACAAGGTATTGCTTAGGTGGTATCTGGTACCGACGAGAATAGCCTTGTTTGTCCCAGGAGCCTCTCCTTCTTGTTTTAGAGGGTGCGGGCAAGAGGGGAACGGTCCTTCACACATGATGGACCTGCCCGAAGGTGAAATGGTTTTGGATTCGTCTTTACAATTTCATCTACTCCCTAACGCAGGTGAATGTGGTTAAACCCCCGAAACAGGCGCTTTTAGGCTGCCCGGTAGGAGACATCCCGAAATCAGCTAGGAAACTCATAGCATAGCGTTCATATTCACAGCAGCCAGAATAGCAATAGCCAGATCCTGTAGAACTGCTACGATCCCTTTCGATCTGGTGAAAAACAAGTTATCATGGTCAATGAGAGACTCTCAGCGATTCTCCTGGACAAATGGGACTTGTTTGATAAGACTTGGGAACCCTGGATTAAATATTTGTCAGACCCCCTGTGAGAAGGGTGAAGGTAAACGCTTCAAGGAGTGCACTATCTTATTAATTCCTTTCCTGTTCGTATTCTTTTATCCATACGTACTTGATTCTGCTCTCTTCCACTCTACTTTTTATTTTTTCTTCAGTCTCCCGTCTCTTCCTCTCCATGGCAGGGAGGCTCTCCTCTTCAGACCTTTCACCCGGAGGAGGGGGGGGGGGGGAGACTGGGCCTGGGACCACGGCGCTGGCACAATGTAGGGGACCGGATGGCTCACGTGTCGGTCGTGTGGCCTAGCCCCCCCCCTTCCTTCCCGGGGGGGGGGGGACCATTTAGCATCAGAGGACAAAGATGTTTGTTCTTTTCTTTTATACTATTACACGGTAAAGGTCGCTGCTGATCTCTGAAGCACAAGAGCGACTAGAGATGGTTAATTTAGAATGAAGAAGTATTTACCATTGTTTAAATCTCAATTATTTACGAAAAATACATTATTGTATTGCATAGTCCTCATACAAATGTTAATAAGAAATCTTTTTCCAATAAAAACAAATGAAACACAAAATTATACTCTGTGATCCTGCTGATATATGATAGTCCTTGAGCAGGCTTTTCCTGTTATAGGGCAACAATGTGTCCTTGTCTTGAAATTGTTCTACTACATTGTCACATAGATTCCTGATGGAGACTACAACTGGCCATTTCAACACAGATTACACAGACGTGTAACCATCAGGAAAACCATGCTGGCATGCAAGTAGACAGGAAATGGCTGCAGGAGACCGGCAAAACTGAGATCCAACAAAGGATGAAAAAAGATAAAAACAAGTATTCTATTAAAATAAAAAAAATTGTTTAAGAAACATGGTTCTTTAGAAAACTAAATGTCATCCAGTTAGGGTTACGTCTACAGTTCGTCAATATGGCTCTTTTTTTATTTTCATGTTTGAGCTAGGAGTAGTTTTGCATGAGGCACATTGGGATTGACCTACTGTAAATCAAAAGATTTCTTGGTACAAAGAATTTGTTAAAAAAAATAAAATTATCTTATGAACAAAAATAGAAAAAAGTAGGAAACAACCTAGAGTCAAAACGGCCAGAGGACGTCGGTAAAGGACAGATGAACGTACGGTCGTACCAAAAGGACTACCAATGTGCAGACACATTAGACACAACTTTACCGGTCAACATCAGAGGTAGTCCTTAGATACACTGTTACATCATCTTGTTAAAGTTCTGTTCCTGTGTAACAACGGGATATTGTCCTTTTCGGACGAGTTCCTGATAGTATATAGTCGTC
>BLSH010448246.1:87146-97435 GCA_018402905.1 Glandirana rugosa | reverse complement strand
TTGAGTGCTCAGAATTAATTTCAGGTTGTAATTAGAGAATGAAAAGTAAAGGTGTGATGTAGGCAGTAATTATGCCTCAAGAAACACCAATGCAAGTTTCCATTCCAGAAAATTACATATTATTGAAGTCTGGATCATTTTCCATTGCATCACTTTCCTGATCTGTGAAAAGTCCAGAAGTTGTTCCAAATATAACAGTGTGTCTTTTCTTCTGCTGGGAAGAAATGTGTTCTGTGTTCACCAGCCAGAGGTCCCATGAGATGGAGGGTAAGCAGCATGGCACAATTCAAACATTCTAGGGACAAGCTCCTTTTCAGGCCTAGGAAGTCTTTTTTTCTCTTTCTCTTTTTAATCTTCTTTTTTCTTTCTATTTTTTTTCCTATCAATGTCTCAAAACTTGTGTATAATGAATACTTTGAGTGACCAAGTTGACACAGAAGTGTGCATTTTCTTTCCATGTATATGCTTCTGACAGCTTAAACAGGAAAAAAAAATCAAAAGCTTGCAATGAATCATGGAAACTAATCTTTTTATTCCCAAATTCAGATCAACTCAGCTATGATGTGTGAAGCAGTGGTCACACACAGAGATTTAAATTTTACCGTCTTGACATTTCTGGGGAGTTCAAGGCATAACAGCATTTAACAAAGTAGCTTTATCACAGAAAAGGTTATCTAAATGCATACGTCTTTTACAGTCAGGTCCATAAATATTGGGATATAGACACAATTCTAATCTTTTTGGCTCTATACACCACCACAATGGATTTGAAATGAAACAAACAAGACGTGCTGTAACTGCAGACTTTCAGCTTTAATTTGAAGGTATTTACATCCAAATCAGGTGAACGGTGTAGGAATTACAACAGTTTGTATATGTGCCTCCCACTTTTTAAGGGACCAAAAGTAATGGGACAGATTAACAATCATAAATCAAACTTTCACTTTTTAATACTTGGTTGCAAATCCTTTGCAGTCAATTACAGCCTGAAGTCTGAAATGCATAGACATCACCAGACGCTGGGTTTCATCCCTGGTGATGCTCTGCCAGGCCTCTATTCCAATTGTCTTCAGTTCCTGCTTGTTCTTGGGGCATTTTCCCTTCAGTTTTGTCTTCAGCAAGTGAAATGCATGCTCAATCGGATTCAGGTCAGGTGATTGACTTGGCCATTTCATAACATTCCACTTCTTTCCCTTAAAAAACGCTTTGGTTGCTTTCGCAGTATGCTTTGGGTCATTGTCCATCTGTACTGTGAAGCGCCGTCCAATGAGTTCTGAAGCATTTGGCTGAATATGAGCAGATAATATTGCCCTAAACACTTCAGAATTCATCCTGCTGCTTTTGTCAGCAGTCACATCATCAATAAATACAAGAGAACCAGTTCCATTGGCAGCCATACATGCCCAGTCCATGACACTACCACCACCATGCTTCACTGATGAGGTGGTATGCTTTGGATCATGGGTAGTTCCTTTCCTTCTCCATACTCTTCTCTTCCCATCACTCTGGTACAAGTTGATCTTGGTCTCATCTGTCCATAGGATGTTGTTCCAGAACTGTGAAGGCTTTTTTAGATGTTGTTTGGCAAACTCTAATCTGGCCTTCCTGTTTTTGAAGCTCACAATGGTTTACATCTTGTGCTGAACCCCCTGTATTCACTCTGGTGAAGTCTTCTCTTGATTGTTGACTTTGGCACACATACACCTACCTCCTGGAGAGTGTTCTTGATCTGGTCAACTGTTGTGAAGGGTGTTTTCTTCACCAGGGAAAGAATTCTTCGGTCATCCACCACAGTTGTTTTCCGTGGTTTTCTGGATCTTTTAGTGTTGCTGAGCTCACCGGTGCATTCTTTCTTTTTGAGGATGTTCCAAACAGTTGATTTGGCCACACCTAATGTTTTTGATATCTCTCTGATGGGTTTGTTTTGTTTTTTTCAGCCTAATGATGGCTTGCTTCACTGATAGTGACAGCTCTTTGGATCTCATATTGAGAGTTGACAGCAACAGATTCCAAATGCAAATAGCACACTTGAAATTAACTCTGGACATTTTATCTGCTCCTTGTAAATGGGATAATGAGGGAATAACACACACCTGGCCATGGAACAGCTGAGCAGCCAATTGTCCCATTACTTTTGGTCCCTTAAAAAGCGGTAGGCACAAATACAAATTGTTGTAATTCCTACACCGTTCACCTGATTTGGATGTAAATACCCTCAAATTAAAGCTGAAAGTCTGCAGTTAAAGCACATCTTGTTTGTTTCATTTCAAAGCCATTGTGGTGGTGTATAGAGCCAAAAAGATTAGAATTGTGTAGATGTCCCAATATTTATGGACCTGACTGTATGTAACAACTGTTATGAAATTATGCTGATATCACATGCATGCTTTTAATTATTATGCTGTCTGTCTTTTTTATATCATTTTTGTATAAATAAAATTTGTATTTTTTATATATCCAAGTCTGGATTCCCGTAAGAGTCCGACCTAGTGGGACCATTTTTTTTGCCTTACGACTTTTTTCAAAATATGTTTACACATGACTTGAAAGATAATTTGCCTGCCTTTGAGAAGGTTGCTGTGCAGGAAGAATGGCCATAAGACCAGTAGTCAGAGTTGCTACAGCTTTTTCTACTGGTTAAGTTCTGTGTAATCTATCATTTGATAGGCTGAGAACACAATGGCAAATTTAAAGCAGAGATTCATCAAGGAGAGAGGATTCAGAATAACTGGTAGATAAGCTCCAGATGACAAGGAGCCACTTCTCATAGCAACAGATGGGCATACAGTATGTTCCTGGGAGACCAGAAAGTTGTGAGGCAGGTGCATGGAGGCAGGTACATTGACTGTGGTGGAGTAAGTGGGGGCATGCTATCACCAAGTGTCCCCTGTCCCTGGATACAATACAAGGTTACCTTGCCAGGCAGAGGTCTGTGACTTTGAATGCTATGAGAGAGAAAGAGGCTGAGCAGGAGTAAAAATGTGTGTGGTTGCCCAAAGTAACTCCAGGGAGGTCAGTTCTGTTGTCTATGTGCCAAAGGATGTTACCTAAGCTGGAGAATGGTGAGTCTAAAACAAGGGTACTTTGAGGAAAGAAGAACCTGCATGTCTGAGAGAGCAAGTGAGCTGGACAGAGTGTATTGCCAGAAGACTAATGCTACAGGAAAGATTTGGCTGGGATTTCCAGGAAGATGTGTGTGCACCTCTGCCTTATGTTTTGGGAAATTACTACAGTTTTGGGCTCCACCCTCCCTGCTAGAGAGCAGCCGAGTACAGACTAGTGTGTGTGTGGCTGTCTGCACCAACCAGGTTTATATCTGAAGATACAGTTTTTGCAGGAGAAACGTGGAAGCACTGTTACACTCTGGCCTGAGAGATTATGATCTGATAGGCTGAGAACTGATGTATCTGAGCAAAGCTGTCTTTTTTGCTTTTTTCAGGAGGCTATATTTTGCTTTTGAAAGCTGTGTAATGCTGAAACCCCTGCTTGGGAATTGCTGATAAAAGGAACTTTAAAAAAAATAAATATATAAGAAACCTGATGTTGGTGAGTGGCCTGAATCCTTAAAGCTCTACCGTATATGTTCAGTGTTTTTAAACAACCAATTTTAGTTTACTGGATCCCTCCCTGAATTCAGGTATAACATTGGGGTGGACCTCCATCTGCTTGTGCTTTCAGGCTTTTATCAATACACAAAGCTGATCCTGGGAAGACCTTGTCTGGCCTGTACAATCTACAAATCTTTATAAGTTTTGGTTTTTGATTGCCTAATTGCTCTTAACCTGGCCAAAAACCAAAATATCAAAAAACAATTATCATTTAGGTTGTTGCAAAAGGAGTTTCTTGTGAACAGAAATGTAATGGCTAAACAGCCATCTTGGTTTTAGTAGTTCTAGTTGAAGAGAGTTTTAATAGATTATATACAGTACATCTCCTTCTATATGAAATGAAGATACATGCCATGGAGCACTGAACAGGGACTTATGGGAACTAATATTAGACCTATAGTTGATAAAGTTGAAAAGACTGATGCCCATAAGGTGCAACCTATTCCTGCTGCTTTGATCCAAAGCAATCAAAACGTCCTATGCAGCTACCACCAACCTTGCCACACCCAAAAAACTCCCTCCAAAACCCCCATGGCCAGTTGACTCAATTGCCTGGACAAAATACTGCACCCTCAGACTTTAGTATACAGTATATATAATTTGTATTATCATTATTTGCATCCACACTGTTTTATTGATATTATTACTTGATGCAGTAAAGCATTTCAAAGCATACCCATTATTTCTATACCCTTCACAAATTTATTAGAACATTTTTTTCCATATGCATCACTTGTCCATTGTCCTTTGTATAGAACCTCAAATCAAATAAATAATAAAATAAAAATAAAAAGTTGAAAGCACCCCCATCCCACCGTGCTTCTGTACAAAGACAAATGCATACACAGGTTCCGTCCACATATGTAAACGGCAATCACACCACATATGTTACTTATAAGTAAGTTAATATCACTTTAAATAGCAATTTTAGATCCAAAGTTACTACAGAAAAAGTGTACAGATTCTACAAGAATTAGAAGACCACAGATGAAACAGTGGTGTAAAATTGGACAGCAGTATGGATAAGGTACAGGTATTTTGAACAGTAGTTGTATAATACAACAGGTCAGATAATTCAAAGATACAAAACGTAATATGGTTAACCATACATGAACCTCAAGAAGATAAATCATGTATCAGTTCCTGCAGTAGGGTAGATAGTTATTTTTCTAATGGGGAATGCTTAGGATAAATAACTTGGGTATAACAATAGTTTGTTTTGTTCATTTGCAATGAGATATACCCTATTTAGACATCTTATATATGAGGGAGCCTATGGGGAAGTCCAATGGAGTGTTGGGTAAATCCTTCCATAGGGGAGGGTTCACGAGAGTCAGGGCAAATGTGCGATGTAGCAAGAGGATCACATTTGGTGAATGTAGGGTGAATTTTCATAGAAAGCTTGGTAGAATCTAGAGATATAGAATGAATGAGGGGTAAGAAAGATGGGGGGGTGGTAAGGGGGAGAGAAATAAAAAAAAGGGGGGTGTGGCAGGGGAAGAGGGGGGGATTTGCCACCTCTTGCCTCCCTCCCCATTGGTAAGTCGGTTGCATGTAGTTCCTGCAGGAACCTTTTATGCCTCCTGGAAGGCAGCAGCCCTTAAAGGATAGGGATTACAGGTCTCAGGACAGTGTGACAAGAGGAGCATGTGTCTTGCTCCGGAGGTCTGTTTGTAAAGTAGAGTATCTCTGCTGATTAAGTATTTAGAGAAATTAATAGGGAGAATTCTGAAGTGGTCTGGAAGTGTGTTGAACAAGTCCACTTGGTCCCAAATTTTCCAGGGGTGTCCCGTGAGCTGTGAATCAATTCTTCCATTTCCACAACTTTTTTGATTCTACCAAACCATTCCTTAACTGAGGGAGTGTTGGAAGATTTCCTATGCATTGGGATACATTGTTTTGCCGCACTAATTAGGTGCATTGCTAAGGATTTGTGATAGGATTTGTGTGGTAGAGGTGTGTGGTGTAGAAGAAACTGGGCTGGGGAAAGTGCCAAGTCATAGGATGCCACTTAGGACATGATGCAGCGTACTTCTTTCCAAAAACATTTGAATCTGTGGGCAGGACCACTAGATGTGCAATAGCATGCCACAGTCTCTGTGACATTTCCAGCATGTTTCTGGCATTGTGGGTTTAAATTTGTGTAATAGGGCTGGTATGCGATACCACAGTGATTGGTTTTTGTATCCATTTACTTTTGTAGAGATGTTTACTGAGCCCTTATGAATGTTGAGGTAGATTTGTTCCCAATCATCTAGTGTAATGGATAAGGATTAGAGTTGAGCGAACACCTGGACGTTCGGGTTCGGTGGGTTCGGCCAAACTTTCCGGAAACGTTCGGGCTCAGTACCGAACGTTATCCGAACTTTACCCCGGACCCTGAACCCCATTGAAGTCAATGGGGACCCGAACTATTGGGCACAAAAATGACTGTAAAAAAGTCCTGGAAAGTGCTAGAGGCCTGCAAAAGGAAGAAAAATGGGAGATGTTATTAGATCTGCAATCTGTCCCTCAAAGCAGTAGTAATCCCTACCTAGTCCAGTATCAGATAGTTCTGTAATCAGGTCGTACTGTAATGCAGGATGACAAATCATTCTGTAATCAGATCGTTCTGTAATGCAGGATGAGAGATCGTTCTGTAATTAGATCTTTCTGTAATGCAGGATGAGATGTTATAGATCTACAATCTGTCCATCAAAGCAGTAGTAGTAATCTCTACCTAATTATTATCACTGCAATCTGTCCCTCACAATCTGTCCCTCACAGCGCTGGCAGCATCCTCTCCCTACACTAACCTGAGAGCATGTGACATGCAGCACTGTGACTCCAGACTCATATAGAGGAGCTATTCAACATGCATGATAAAATACCAAAACCCAGAACCCGAACCCAAATGTTTTTCTCAAGCGTTCGGGTTCGGATTCGGGACACGAACACCCGAAAGTTCGGTACGAACCCGAACTTTACTCCCCTTTAATGAGGATATATCTCTTTCCCATGCCTTGCAAGCTGTAGGATCATTAGAATGATAGTCTGCAAAAAGAAGAGAGTGCATGGAGGACATGAGGTGATTTTGGGTGGAATTTTGTGTGCAGAGTATTTCAAAGTGTGTGAATTGTCTAGACCATGATGAGTTTTTATTCAGGGAACGTAAGTAGTGTGTAAACAGCAAGTATGTCCATGGGGGGATGGGAGGTTGCTCCATTTTGTTTGAGAGGTGGGGAGCTGATGAGAGCTTTCCTTGATCAAAAAAGTGGCGGGCTAGAATTTGGTCTTTGGACCAGTGGTCTGTCAGGGACTGGTTATGCATGCCTGGGGAAAACCTGGGTTCATTTTTATCGGGGTCAGTGGGCTAAGGATGTGTGTTTACAAACTTTACGGAAGCATTGTAAAGTGGGTTTGATCAGTGGGTGGAAGTCTATCTCGGGGGGGTTAAGACATTCTGATATCCACGGTAGAGACTTCAGGGAGAGATCTGTGAAGGATGTCTCTAAACCTACCCAATCTTTGTAGGGTCCATGAATGTTCCAGTCTATTATCCTAGACAGGTGTATGGCTTTGTAGTGGTTAGTAGAATCTAGTAGAAGAGAAGAGAGAGTTGTGCATAACTAATCTTGGGCTTGTGCTCTCCCTAGAGGAATTTGAAACATAAGCTCCTATAGGTTTTAAAAAAGGCTGGTTGTATGTGTATGGGTACTGTTTGTATGATGTAGAGCAATCTTGGTAAGGCATTCATTTTTAGTATTGCCGCTCTTCCAAACCAGGAGAAGATCATCTTGTTCCAATTTTTGTCTGTAGTCAGCTTGTTTATGATTGGTTTGTAGTTTTGCTTGTATAGGTCTGCAAGGTTGGAGGGAAGTTGTATTCCCGAATATGTGATAGAGTCCAACATCCAGCAGAAGGGCAAGTTATCTTTGCGTTGTTCAATGAGGGGTCGTGGTAATGATATATTGAGGGCAAAAGATTTGGAAAAGTTTATTTTGAGGTTGGAGATTAGTTTAAATTGTTGGAATACCACTAGTAAAACAGGTAATATGGTAAGTGGTTTGGTGAGATATAATAAAATATTTTCTGCGAAAGCAGGGAGTTTGAATTCCCTATGCTTGGATTGGACTCCTTGGATAGGAGCACATTCAAATTATCATCCATATACAAGTATTTAACCACTTGACCTTCTAAGATTTACCCCCTTCATGACCAGGCCATTATTTGTGATGTGGCGCTGCATTACTTTAACTAATAATTGCGCAGTCATGAAACGCTGTACTCAAATACAATGTATGTCATTTTTTCCTTACAAATAGAGCTTTCTTTTGGTGGTATTTGATCACCACTGTGTTTTTTATTTTTTGTGCTATAGACAAAAAGAGGTTGACAATTTTGAAAAAAAATATATATATTTTTTTACTTTCTGCTATAAAACATATCCAATAAAATTTTAAAAAATTCAAATTTCCTCATAAATTTAGGCCAAAATGTATTCTGATACATGTTTTTTGTAAAAAAAAATCCCAATAAGTGTATATTGATTGGTTTATGTGAACGTTATAGTGTCTACAAACTATGGGATATGTTTATGTAAATTTTTTTATACTAGAAAATGGCAATGTTGATGATGTTGTTGGTGATGTTGCAGTGCACTATCGGACACTAATGGACACTTTTGACACTTTGCGGGAACCAGTGACACTAATACAGTTATCAGTGCTAAAAATATGCACTGTCATTGTGCTAATGACATTGGCTGGGAAGAGGTTAAACATCTAGGGCAATCAAAGGGTTAACTGTGTGCCTAGCCAGTGTTTTTGTGTACACCATGTGCTGCTTTCACTAAGGGAAGATACTGATTCTAGTTCCTGTTTTGCAGAGACACAGGATCATCCATTCCCCCTGTCAGAACTGAGAAAAGCCTTGTTTTACTAACGATCCCTGGATGCCAGAGGACATTGAGTCCCCAGAACCCTCAGATCAGCTTGTGCTGGGAAGCATCACAGCAGAAGCGGGCTGTCGGTGGTGTGTGCACGCACCCTACAGGCGGAAGTGCAGAACCACATATATAGACGTGATCCTGTGCACAGCTGCCACCCTGTAACAGTAAAAGAGCTATAGGGTGGTCAGCAAATGGTAAATACAACTCAAAACATTTGGATTCAATTGCTCAATTAACAATTTGCAAAGTAACAACATCATATAATATTTATCTATTTAGAGGCAAGGAAGTGGTTAACGAGATAGGTACACTCCCTGGCATCACATAAAGAGCGCTATACACCTATTATTGAAAACATTTCAATAGAATAAAGTTGTAAAAAAGATGTAAACAAAAACTTTTTACATTAACACCAATTGGGAAGCTATAAATAGTTTGATGCTGCAACACACTTAATGGTTTAAATACTGTACATTTCAATCTAACTAAAGTGTATTTTCAATTATAATATTATATACATCTGTTAATGGAGATTTTACATAAACTCATTATCTAACAAAGACATTTTGTGGAGAAGGGTCACACGGTCTTCCAACTTAGGTTTATTGTTATAGATGGAGTTAATAAGAATAGAAGAGGGGGCAATCGTGAATTAAATTTTAGAAAACGTGAGGTCCACTGTTTGGATACTGTCAGGGCACCTGGGGTCAGGTGACAGATGCGCCCCATTGGAGGCACAAATCACACCGCTGAAGTGTAAAGCGCACTGCTAAGGTTGTGAACCTTTAGCTGACTGCTGCGACTAGAGATCAGGATGGTGCAGGGAAGCGGGACTGCTGGGATCCTGACACTGCACAGGGAGCTAGAGCATAGGTTTCCCCAGGGCGCAGACTCTAAGAGCCAGCAGGTGTTCACCAAGGCCTCTGGTGGTGAGGATAGACTTAGCTGCAACTGGATCCAGGTCACGGCCCTCGGGTCCCCCAGCTCACGCTCTCCACCTTCCAGATGTAGTAGACCTGAGCGTTTCCCAGACGCAACAAGCAAGTGTCACAAAAATGACCTTTGCCCCCACAGTAGAGACACAGGCCCAGAGTTCAGCACCTAGCACGTTCCTTGGGAGATAGCCTGGTCCAGCGCAGCTGCGTAGGTTCCTCAGCTGGCAGGGGATGCTCCATGGGTCACAGAGAGGGGAGCTCAGGGGAGCTCATGCAGACTAGGGGCCAAGAGGTGCTGGCATCTCTTTTCTAGGGTCCTCTCCTGGAAGAGAATGTCAATCTGGTTACACAGGGAGATCACGTCGTCCAGATCAGCGGAGATGGTTCTACCTGCTAATTCGTCCTTCACTGTCAGAGAGGCCCTGTAAGAAGGTTTCAACTAAGGCCTCATTGTTCCAGTTCAGCTCAGCAGACATAATCCAAAAATGGAGAGCATACTGGCCCACAGAAAAAGACTCCTGGCAGAGGCGTAAAAGGTCGCTGAAGAGACACAATCTGGTTCCTCGAAGATGTTCTGAAAGAGTTTCAAGAAACTAGACAGACTAGAAACCACTGGGTCACTCTTCTCTCACAGAGGAGCAGCCCAGGCTAAAGCCTTGCCAGACAGGAGAGAAATAATGTAGGCCACCTCATTCAGATCTGTGCATAGTTGGCATTGTCTAGCATTCCTACTGGTGGTGATGATTATAATCCACCCTTTAACGTATCTCAGGTGGTGTCACTTGTCTGGCTGTTAGAGGATGATAAAAGCTATTT
>BLSH010448246.1:64524-87136 GCA_018402905.1 Glandirana rugosa | reverse complement strand
CGATAATCTCCTACTATTTCGGTCTGTTCACTGTGGTGGACTCTATGCAATTTCCCACCTAATATTAGTAGTGGTGGTCATCCTTACGATCTGTTACGGTTGATACGTGTCTAGACTTACTCCACCGGATGTACCTCATTGTTCCAGTTCAGCTCAGCAGACATAATCCAAAAATGGAGAGCATACTGGCCCACAGAAAAAGACTCCTGGCAGAGGCGTAAAAGGTCGCTGAAGAGACACAATCTGGTTCCTCGAAGATGTTCTGAAAGAGTTTCAAGAAACTAGACAGACTAGAAACCACTGGGTCACTCTTCTCTCACAGAGGAGCAGCCCAGGCTAAAGCCTTGCCAGACAGGAGAGAAATAATGTAGGCCACCTCATTCAGATCTGTGCATAGTTGGCATTGTCTAGCATTCCTACTGGTGGTGATGATTATAATCCACCCTTTAACGTATCTCAGGTGGTGTCACTTGTCTGGCTTTATCATCCTCTAATAGCCAGACAAGTGACACCACCTGAGATACGTTAAAGGGTGGATTATAATCATCACCACCAGTAGGAATGCTAGACAATGCCAACTATGCACAGATCTGAATGAGGGGCTGAATTTCCTCAAACAAAAAGCTTCTTGATCCACCAGAGAATGAGCCAGACGGATATATTCCAGGAATTGTTCCCTAGACTGCTCTTTCAAGATTTGTCTTCTTCTATAAGCAGAGCAAAATACACAACCTCCTCAGACTGCATCTTGCGCCAATTAACAAATGCCAAAACCTAATTTCCCAGGGGCAGCCGATCTGATAGTATGGCTTCAGTATTATATCAGGGATGCAAGCATCCAGTGAAGATAAACAGATCAATTGGCTGCACCTAAAGAAATCAGGACCACAGGGATTAGTGAAAAAGATATATTTATTAAAGAAAATGACATGCATCCAATACCAGCACCAATGAAAATAAACAAACAAGGTGAAATTTAAAAGAAACAAGAACCCCAGTAAATGCCCTAACTAGCTAACTATACAAATAAGGAGACACGCAACAGAATACCGTCAGAGAAAGGGGACAAAGGGAACAGAAGGTCTGCAGCAACAGGACGCAGGTCACAGGGCCAGTGTTGCCAACCCCCCGGAGTGAAATTTACTGGCAAAACGGCAACATTTACAAACAACACTCATGAAATTTACTGGTGGAGCCCCATTTTTTACTGACACTGACAAAAAGTACATAAAATGACAGTTTTCAGTGCTAAACAGTGCAAATATCAATAATTAAACTATAAACATATAGCTAGTGCTATTAGTAATGTGTTTAAATTAAACAAAAGTCAAAAACCACATTTCTCCATTGACATGAAGGTCAGGTTACTATAACCCAGCTAGCACAGAGTTCCCCCTTACATCAGAGTCTGCAGAATTCCCCCTTACAGTGAAAGGGAACCCTTATGTAAATGGGAACGCTGCAAATCATGATCTGGGGGGGAACTCTGATGTAAGGGGGGCTCTGGTGACCAGATTGAATACACTAAGGTAAGGGGGGGTTGCTAATATAGTGGGAAACCTTTATATGAGGGCCCCCTTACATTAGCTACCCCCCAATAAACTGGCCTGGCGGCATTGTCACTGACCTCCTCTCAGGTGCACCATGCAGGGCTCAGTCAGACGGCTCCAGCTTGCCGGCTCTGGTTTTATTCTATAGTCTCCTCTCTCCACACGTCTGATTCCTCCTGTGACCCCCATCCCGGTGGCGCTCCCACTCTCGACACCTCTCCAGAGTCCAGACTCCCCCCCTCAGAGACTGCAGACATGATACAAGAGATGGTCAGAGACTGCAGACATGATACAAGAGATGGTTAGAGACTGCAGGCATGATACAAGAGATGGTCAGAGACTGCAGACAATACAAGAGATGGTCAGAGACTGCAGACAATACAAGAGATGGTCAGAGACTGCAGACATGATACAAGAGATGGTCAGAGACTGCAGACATGATACAAGAGATGGTTAGAGACTGCAGGCATGATACAAGAGTTGGTCAGAGACTGCAGACAATACAAGAGATGGTCAGAGACTGCAGACATGATACAAGGATGGTTAGAGACTGCAGGCATGATACAAGAGATGGTCAGAGACTGCAGACAATACAAGAGATGGTCAGAGACTGCAAGCATGATACAAGAGATGGTCAGAGACTGCAGACAATACAAGAGATGGTCAGAGACTGCAGACCTGATATAAGAGATGGTCAGAGACTGCACACATGATACCAGAGATGGTTAGAGACTGTGGACATTATACAGGGGTGCCAACACACCTAATGTGCTCACTATGTACTCAGATAAGAATATATAATTAATTAGCGCCTCAAGGCCATCAAGCACAATAAATAATCAAATATATAGTGACCATGCAGTATACCCACACATTGTACCAACACATTATACAGCAGTGCTTTCCATCTGAAAATCAGCCTGATCATATTGCTGCTGCTGCCTCCCCTCTCCTGGCATGCTAGAATTTGTAGTGCCCCATGCACATGAGTTGGTAATACAGGAGAGGGGCTGTGCCTGTACTGGACTGGTGAGCACTGCAGATAATGGGTAGGGACTCTAGGGAGGTGTAATAGAGATCGCATAAAATGTCCTTCCTTCCAAAGCAGAACAGAATTATAACAGTAATAGGAGATAAGGAGACTGCTAAGCAAAGGCACCCTCTGTCCCCTCCTCCTGCCCACTAACACAAGGCAGTGCACTGATGACAGGACTGTGTTTTGCTAATTTACCTTTTGGCTGCTGGGCTGAAGTCCGTTCAGCTCCACTGCACGCCAGGATGTCTCCACTCCCCCCTCCTCCCAGCATTTCCTGTGCTGATCTCAAATAAGGCGCGCTGGAGGAGGGGGGGGAGGAGACAAGTAGCAGCAGAGTCAGACTCCAAAGATTATCAGGAGATCGGAGACTCTTGGCTGGATCCGGCACATACGCAGTTCTGAGCCGAAACTGCCACGGCCTGAGAAAGTATATTTTACTGGCAAAGTTTTCATACTACGGACTTTTACGGGCGCGGAAAATTAGCCTTGTTTTTACTGGCTGTCCATAAAAACATGGACGGTTGGCAACACTGCACAGGGCTCTGGGTCAGGTATGGGAACAAGGCTCAGAGGACAGAACAGGCTCAGGCAGGAACACGGCTTGCAGAGCAATACTGAAGCCCTGAACCTTTGTGAAGGGCAGGCTTGTATACTCCCAGAAGATCATGTCAGGTGCAGCCTGATAACCAGCAAGTCCATCTGCTGGGAGACACCCGCTGGTGGCCACGAGAACTACACCCTTTGGTGCTGAAAGCAAGATCGCCACCTGCAGGTGAGCCAAGTAGCAACACAGGTCTTGACAGTAACGGGACAGAGCTGGTAACTGCAAAGGGTTCACGGCTGCGGGAGTGACTGGAACAGATACGGTAGCAGGTTGCAGTTGAGGTTGTTGAACTGGAGGTCCTAAGGAGGACTGGAGCTGTTCAAAGCAGGAATCCAGATCCTGAAGGAATCACATCACATGGGTCTGATTAGACTCCTGGATCTCAAGTCTGTGGACAATGACCTGCAGCGAATCATTGGCGGGTAGTGGCACATCAGCCGGGTCTATGGCTGACCAAACTGTCAGGTCACCTGGGGTCAGGTGACAGATGCACTCCTCCGGGGTGCAAATCGCACCGCTGGGGTGCAAATCACACCGTGAAGTGCGAAGCACACCGCTAAGGTTGCGAATCGTACCCCTAAGGTTGTGAACCCTTAGCTGACTGTTGCGACTAGAGATCAGGATGGTGCAGGAAAGCGGGACTGTTGGGACCCTGACACAGATTGCACAGGGAGCTAGAGCATAGGTTTCCCCAGGGCACAGAGTCTAAGAGCCAGCAGGTGTTCACTAGGGCCTCTGGTGGTGAGGATGGACTTGGCTGTAAGGGGATCCAGGTTGCGGCCCCCGGGCTCCCCCAGCTTACGCTCATGGCATGCTACTGGTGAAATGGAGAGAAAGCAGCAGTGAAAGATATCAAGAGATGGTCAGAGGGAGAGCCAAGGGTCAGAGCTACAAGCAGAGAGAAACAGACAGGAGGCATGCCAAGGTCGGGGTCACTAGCAGACAAGGAAGGTCAATGAACAAGCCGAGATTGGTACACTGAAACAAACAAAGAGCACACGGCAGAAGCAACCCCACAAGCCTAACACACAATAAGGTTGGCAACGAGACTTGCAGCACATGGTCTTAAACAGTGTTTCCTTAATTGGAGACTGGGTGGAGTTCTACAAAGGGATGATTACTTAGCACACATGTGATGATGTGCACGGCCTCTAAGCTGACACAACCAAAGTGGTAAGCAAACAGACAGGACTTGAAATGTACTACAGGTTCATGACAGATACACTGCACTCTAAGGGACTTAATTCAGATTTTGATCTGTATCTTTTTGTATAATTGCCTTTTATTTCAATTTTCATAGAGTTCTATATAGTTGTTTTTTGTAAATATGTTTGATTTTGATTTCTTGGTGGTCTTTTTTACATTTTTTTTACAACTTTATTATATTGTATTTTTTTCAATAATATGTGTATACTGGAATGCTCTTGGAGTGATGTTGGGGAGTGTACCTACCTTGTTAGTCACTTAATTTCCTTTGAATAGATAAATATATTATGATGTTGTTACTTTGACCAATTGTTAATTGAATAATTGATTCCAAATGTTTTGAGATTTATTTAAAAACTTGTATATGGATGATCATTTGGATGTGTTCCTATCTAAGTAAGGGCATGATCATACTAGCCCAAAACTGTCATACCATGAAATACTTCTGAGATGTTTGTATGCATTTATTGTTATTTTTGTCTTTAATGCACTTTATGTGCAGCAATACTGCTTGCACTTTTTCTATATGACATCACGGAGTTGGTGGATGTTAGAAACTTTGTGCTTCTCCACCTCCCATTTGAGGATGTACAACAGATGCTCAATAGGGTTTAGGTCTGGAGACATGCTTGGCCAGTCCATCACCTTTACCCTCAGCTTCTTTAGAAAGGCAGTGGTCATCTTGGAGGTGTGTTTGGGGTCATTATCATGTTGGAATACTGCCCTGCATCCTAATCTCCGAAGGGAGGGGTTCATGCTCTGCTTCAGTAAGTCACAGTACATGTTGGCATTTATGGTTCCCTCAATGAACTGTATCTCTGCAGTACCGGCAGCACTCATGCAGCCCCAGGCCATGACACTCCCACCAACCATGCTTGACTGTAGGCAAGACACACTTGCCTTTGTACTCCTCACATGGTTGCCGCCACTCACGCTTGACACAATCTGAACCAAATAAGTTGCTCAGTCTCATCAGACCACAAGACATGGTTCCAGTGATCAATGTCCTTAGTCTTTTTGTCTTCGGCAAACTGTTTGCAGGCTTTCTTAAGCATCATCTTTAGAAGAGGCTTCCTTCAGGGAGCCATGCAGACCAATTTGAAGAAGTGTGCAGTGTATGGTCTGAGCACTGACAGGCTGACCCTCCACCCCTTTAACCTCTGCAGCAATGCTGGCAGCATTTATGCGTAATTTCCCAAAGACAACCTCTGGATATGACGCTGAGCACATGCACTCAACTTCTCTGGTCGACCATGGTGAGGCCTGTTCTGAGTGGAACCTGTCCTGTTAAATCGCTATATGGTCTTGGCCACCGTGCTGCAGCTCAGTTTCAGGGTCTTGGCAATCTTCTTATAGCCTAGGCCATCTTTATTTAGAGCAACAATTCTTTTTTTTTTCAGATCCTCAGAGAGCTCTTTGCCATGAGGTGCCATGTTGAACCTTCAGTGACCAGTATTAGAGAGTGAGAGTGATAACACCAAATTTAACACACCTGCTCATCATTCACACCCGAGACCTTGTAACACTAACGAGTCACATGGCACTGGGGAGGGAAAATGGCTAATTGGGCCCAATTTGGACATATTCACTTAGGGGTGTACTCACTTTTGTCACCAGCAGTTTAGACATTAATGAATGTGTGTTGAGTTATTTTGAGGGGACAGCAAATTTATACTGTTATACAAGCTGAACGCTCAGTACTTTACATTATAACAAAGTTTCATTTCTTCAGTGTTGTCACATGAAAAGATATAGTAAAATATTTACAAAAATGTGAGGGGTGTAATCACTTTTGTGAGATACTGTATATATTTGTTTTTTACATACTGTCACCAAAGCAAGTGCAGTATCACTATGGTGGCATTGTACAGCTGTAGCAGTGATTATGCACAATGGCTGGCTGCTCTGATATCACTGTATGTCAGTGTCTCTGATCACCGCCACAGCAGTATAATGCCACCAGACCAGCATTGCACCAGTCAGAGTGTCCCTAATCACCGTGGCACCAGTCACAGTATCTCTGATCACCACCACACCAGGTACAGTGTCCCTCATAACCACTACACCAATCTCAGTGTCCCTGATCACCGCCACACCAATCTCAGTGTCCCTGGTCACCGCCACACTAGTTACAGTGTCAATAATCACTGCCACACCAGTTGCAGTGTCCCCGATCATTGATGCACCAGTCACTGTGTCTATGATCACCACCAATGACTAAGCTCGGAGGCACCGAGTGAAACGCGTCTACCTGTATCCATCTGTACCTGTACATACCACATTGAAATAAACTGCAAGCAAAGAACATCCATGGAGTGCCACCTGTTTGTCTTTTGGTGTATCTAAGTGAGCAGAGGCGAGCCGCGGCAGGCACCGTGGTCCATATCAGGCACAGGTCCGGACCTGGAGCAGTGTATCCCCTTTTTTCATAGTATGATCACCACCACACCAGTTCTAGTGTCACCAGACTAATGTAGCAATAAACGGGTTTATTTACTAAAATTAGAGAGCACTAAATCTGGTACAGCTCTGCATAGAAACTAATCAACTTCCAGGTTGTCTTGCTAAAGCTTAATTGAACATGCCAAAGTTAGAATCTGGTTGGTATCTATGCACAGCTGCACCAGATTTTGCACTCTCCAGTTATAGTAAATTAACCCATATAAAACTGAAAAAATGTAAATGAAGTACTTCACTCACATTTTGAGAAGACACATGAACATTCATCCATCATAGAGTTATCATCAGCTAACAGAGGTTGGCAGGTAAGCGGCTGGAGTTAGCAGAGATCGGTCAGGAAGCTGCTAGAAGGTAATGACAATCCTTGGCAGAGATCGGCAAGCAGGTGACTGGGGTGTGTAGGAATTGGCTAGGCAGCTACTGGATAGTGGTATGCAGGATCATAGGGATGTAGCTTAGGGTGCTGGTGTGCAAGCGGCCCAGGTAGTGCAGAAGCTTCTGGGTTTCCTCAGCCCACACGGCTTCAGTCTGCGGTGACGTAAGTGGGGCATGGTTATGCGTTTCAGGGTTCTGCCCCTTTGTCAAAACAACGGGAAGGAGGGAGGCTGAGTGCTATTGATTTATAGATAGGATGATTGAGAGTGTGGGCAGTGGCTCCTCCTAGTATACAGGACTGACTGGTGTAAGGTGAGCTTGATTCCTCCTTGATGCTTTTGATTACAGTTCCATAGAAAGTGAGAGACTGATCAGAACTTGTCAGAGAGCAAATATTATAGCATGGCATCCGGACCAAAATTACAGGCATTCCTTCTAATATGCACAATGGAGAGATGAAGGGATGGGTGGAAATATTCAAGGAAACAAATTGTATGAAGAGGGGAAAGAGAAAAATTATACATTTTATTTTATTATTTTAGCCCGAATAATTGGGAATAGATACTGGGTTGTAACCGAATGGCAGAAACTGTCAGAAAATTAATTATGGCATAAAAATACAAATAAAAGAAAACTTTATTCAAGCAGCAAAAATATTCATAAAAAATATTAATTAAAAAAATTAGGAGGTACTGTCGTCTAAAAAACAAAAATGTAAAATATGGCATGGAAAATGCATGTAATATCACATACATCAGAAGTCAGAACTGATCAATTTTCAAAAATACTGTATGCACCATAGTTTGTGGCCTCTATAACTTTCACACAGAATACATCAAATACATCATTTGTATTTTTTTACTAAAGAAATGTATCAAAATACATTTTGGCCTGAATTTACTGTATAAAGAAAGTTTTTTTTTATTTGCAAAGTTTTAGAACACTAAAACGAAAAAAACAAACTTTTTTTTTCAAAATTGTTAGTCTTTTTTCCATTATAGAGCAAAAAAGAGTGCTGATTAAATACCACTAAAAGAAAGCTCTATCTATCACAAAAAATATATATAAAATGCATTTGGGTACAATGTTGAATGAGTTATTGTAATTTAAAATATGACAGTGCTGAAAACTGAAAAAATGTCCTGGACTGCAAGGGGATACATAAGTCCAGACTTGGAGTGGTTAATCTCCATCACATAGGGTTGGAAACCTTTATAGTTTTCAGAAAATAACATAACCAATCAGCTTCCAATTTTTTTTTTTTTTGTCAAAGCTTAATTGAACAAGCTAAAGTGAGAAGCTGATTGGCTACCATGCACAGCTGCATCAGATTTTGCACTCCCCAGTTTTAGTAACTCAACCCCACTGTCATTTCAGTTCAAACTTTATAGGGCAGTGCAGTGGTGTAGTGGTTAGCACTTTCGCCTAACAGCAAAAGGGCCACTGCTTCAAATCCCAACCATGACACTACCTGCCTGGAGTTTGCATGTTCTCCCTGTGCCTGCGTGGGTTTAATCCGGTTTCCTCCCACACTCCAAAGATATGTTGGTAGGTTATTGGATCCTGTCTAAATTGGCCCTAGTGAGTGTATGTATGAATGTGAGTTAGGGACCACAGATTGTAAACTCCTTGAGGATAAGGACTGATGTGAATGTACAATGTATATGTAAAGTGCTTTGTAAATTGACAGCGCTATATAAGTACTTGAAATAAATAAACTCACAAGAAGTTATAAGGGCATTTTTTACATAATCAACAGGCATTTTCTGTACTTGCTGAACATGTTCTTAGCCTAAAATATGAAAACTCATGGACCCATTACACACATCTAAGGACTGGCAAGCTGCAATATTTTTTGCTCTTGGGTTGACATATTCTTTAATAAATACATTAAACGGGGCATATGACTGATCCCTGTGATACTGCACTGCTAACCTTGGTCCATTTTAAACATGTGTTATGAACAACTACACTTTCTCTTCTGACTTTTAAGCAGTTTGCTACCCAAGAACAAACAGTATAAAATGCATTATCAAACTCCAAAAATTAATACATACAGTATATTAGGCATAAATAAGGTTCAGGAGGGGCAGTGTCTTCAATATGAAGTTAAGATCAAGACCACGGGACATGACCTCAAATTAAGAGATGGAAAGTTCAAAACTAATCTTAGAAAGTATTATTTTTATCTAAAGAGTTGTTGATGCTTGGAACAGACTTCCAGCAGAAGTAGTGGAAAAACAAAACCAGGGAGGGATATCAATGTAATACCAATGTGGTAATTAAATCATATTCACCACTGTGAAGTATCTACTTGGTCACTCAGACCAATATAATCACGCAACTGAACAAAGAACGGTCCCACCATAGCCAATGGGAACCAAAAGGTGGTCAAATGAGTGACTGCCAGCCAATGTAAATGGATAATGTGCTTACATTTTATTGGTATTATATAAAGATAAAAAAGTAACCACCAATTAAGTGGCTGCCCATTAAAATATAGTTACAAAACCCCCACCAAAACCACTTAGGTGGCCAGAGACAACACAAACATGACAATGCACAGAAAGGACAACACTACATAGACAACAAACGTCCGGACCCCGGTCCCAATGCACAGGGAGACAGTCAATGACGGCTATGCCGTGTGTATATGAGCCAAAAATATAGCTGTCTCCCTGAGCATGTGTCACCGGGGGCTCGAGTCACTGGTGAATAGAAGGGAATGCTGGATGACTAGGGAGGCACTGTGGAAATGGATGAGATCAGTGAGACTCAGAAAATGAAAAATGTTCATAAATGGTTTCCTGATTTCACAGTGGCTTGTCCTCACTGTAAACCCAGCTTATTGCCTCCTGGACTGTGTCCCCTGTATATGGGTATAAACACCGTGTTGAACACCTATATAGTAAAGGTTGGATGGCTATCAATAAGTCAGTAAATAATAAATTGTCCAACTTGGAGTATAGGTGATGTTAACTCCTGTAGGTGAACACAGCATGTCAATCATTTCAGTACATGGACAATCCTAGATGAGTCTATGGTGAGTTCCACTTACATTTGCTGGGTTCCAACAGAAGTAATCAGTTAGTCAACAGTAAGCTATTTTACAGCTTGCCGCTCACCCACAGTACATATACTGTGGCAGGGCAGCTTGGGCAGGCAGGCTCACCTACATGTACATCATGTGTCCTCTTCCAGAATAGGGGTCCACTGCTCCCACAACCGATGTGTCCACCAGACACAATGGATTGCGGTTCTTGGTACCAATTTGAGCAGCCGGGGGAATCATGTGATTGCTATGCAATCACATGATCACAATATCAGTAAAGCTGTAATGAATTAATTGTATTCATAGCAGCTGTGTTTCCTATAGTAATGCTATGATTGGCCCACAGGTTTCATATGGTAGCCTGGATCAATCACAGCACCCTGTACCATGTGATAGCTGTGAGACCAATCACAGATCACAATAGTAATTTACGGCTGTGCTAATCACTGATATCATCATTCCTATATTGTTTTTCATCTGCCACCTATGCTGATCATCAAGTGTACTATTTGTTTATATGGAATCAATTACTTCATCATTCTAATGAAGATCTCACGCTGTCGTTTATTTGTTGTTTAAATACCACCAAAAGAAATTTTTTGTGAAAAAAATTATATAAATTTAATTTGTGTACAGTATTGCATGACCGCGCAATTGCCTGTTAAAGTAGTGTAGTGCTGAATCACAAAAAACCTTCTGGAGGTCAAGTGCTTGGGAAAAACATAAACAAAACAAATAAAAAGTCACACTCAATTGGCTACCTATTTTTTTTTCTGCTGTCTCACTTCTAGGTTTCTATGTTTTTCTTCAGTGCAAGTCAATTGAGAAGCTATAGAGATCCCTACCATCATCGCCCCCCCCCCCCTCTTCAGTACAGTGCCAAAAGTGGGCACCTCTTCTAACTCTGCCTCATCCTGGCCCTGCATGGATTTTAACATCTTGAGTATAAAAAGAAAATCAGTTATGGTAAAGGCAGTATTTTATCCATGTTTTTTAATAGCTAGTACACATAATGTAACTGAAAGCAGGTAATTGTGCAATATGCATATTTATATTCTAATGAGGCTCACCAATGCTTGAACTAGAAATATATCATGAATTATATGGAAATATATTCATCTTGGTTTTTATACATTTTTAATATTTTCCTAAGGCTGCTCCCATAGATAATACATCTATCGTGTTACAAAAGGTGACAGCTCTTATTGAACAGAAATTATATTATACTAATATGGTTAGGGGATATGGGTGTCACCCATTGTATAACAGTAAACTAAGATAATACTTAAGATTAATGTGATAGAAAGATATTTCTGTTATTCTGTTAAGGATTAACATTGCTGAAAATGCAATCTCCCGCTTTCCAAAATGTATTCAAATGGCAAAATTTGTTATATTTTTGCTGGTCCTAATTCAGTAAAGTCATGTCTTGAGTAGTTGTTCATGCTTTAACATTTTGGAAAGTAATATGTCTGAATGAAATACTGCCAGAGTACAATAACAAGGCAAGCATTACCATATGTCAGTTGCAGTTTTTGGACAGTATTACAATGATTAAGCAGACTAATATAATGTAGAATGAAATCTATCTAACACATCAGCAGTGTAAATCTAAAAGCACAATATAACTCAAGCAGTGGGTTATGGAACCTCAGTTAGTATATGTCATTTGGAAAACATCTGTACACATATTTTAACTCCAGTAAAATATCAAACATCCAACTGATGTATACGTTATACAAGGTTTGCTCTGGTTGAAAAATGACTTCACTTTGCTGTAAAAGTTTATTTTGATGAACATACCACACTTAAGAGGAAATATTCTGGAAATGATTCATTTTGTGCAAACTGCAGACACATTTTGCAATAATCAAAGCTGGACCATCAAAAAGACTTTATAAACAATAATTTTAGTATGTATTAAATACTCAAGCATACACATGCGAGTGTCATAGCAGAAGATGTGTAAATTTATTTAAAGGAAATCTTAATTTAGTGTATATAATGTGATTTTCTAAAATGACCATAGGCATTGTCACTAGATTATATATTCCTGGCAATCTACGAGGAGATGAAAATGATTAGTTTTTCTGTAGTTCAAGAAAATAAGGCTGTTAAAGATTATTTAACTCTACAATAATTATGCAATGTGTTAATACTGCTTTTAGACTCTGACACTTCTTTCTTATGTTCTGTATAATTACTGTTCTGGTTGTGATAAAGTGCGTTGTGAAGAAAGCTTTATTTTACTGTTTTTTTATTATTTTTTTCTGTGAAAAAATGTGCCTTTTTCTCATATTCATTAAAGCTAAACTAAACTAAAAAAGAAACAAACACACACAACACACCCCCTGTATAGAAGAACTCAGACTTGGAGGGGGAAACCCAACATAAATGGTGATGAAAGATCCAAGAAACTTTTGGTTCACTGGACAATCTCCAAATACAAGAAATAAGAAAAGAGGAGCACTTCAAAATTCAAATTCCATGGAAGCTAAATCTTGGAATTTGGTTCTGGCCTTTTTCAAGACCAATGAGCAAGCTTTTTGTAAAAAGGGTATGGGAAACTGGGCACTGCCATGGGGGACATGTATCAATCCAAACATTTTTTTTTAATACCATTCAAATGGAAGTGGGTTTTTTTTAAATCAACATTACAAATACACAGTTCTTCAAAAAACATGCTTGGAGGAGGCTTTAAACAGCCACATGAAGCAGAGCACCTGTAGGATGACATAAAAAAACTGTTACCACAAAATAATAGTTCTGATCCCTGCTTCTGTTTGTAAATCGGCTGCAGGATCCTGGATAATGTCACTGACCATATATGGTCATGACAATACATCAATGAACTATGTAACTCAGCCAGCATCACCAACCATTTTTTCTACATTTGCCAGCCATTTGGTAGAGGTTAGCTGACCTGCCCTGCATTCAGTTTAGCAGGGGTTCCTGAATCAAACCCTACTGAAATTATGGGAGCCGAATTTAAAATAAAAATGAAAAAACAATTGCATGGACTTCCCCCCAAAATGTAATCCAGACCCTTTGAATTCGGTATGGATTTTAAGGAGGGGCTAGATAAAAAAATGGGTAAGATAACTCAGGAAAGGGGGGAGAGTGTGTACCCCCCTTCCTGAACCATACCAGGCCACAAGCCCTCAACAGGGGGTGCCCAGCGGTTTTGGGGATATGTGGGTGGGGGCTTATCAGAATCTGTAAGCCCCTTAAATAATAAGGGGTCCTCCAGATACTGTCCCTCAAATTGTTATTGTTCAAATATGGCCATGTGGCCATATTTAGGCAGTGATGTAATGCGCCTTTCCCTGCCCATTTGCTTACATGGCCAGGGATACCTAGCCATGAAAGCGAAGGGACTGGGGGATGTCATTGTTTGGTAAAGATGCAGCAGGTGTAAGCAGCTGTTGCTTCCTTGACAACCATTGACAGCTTGGATAGTTGGGACTTCATTTCCCAAATATAGCTGTGTGGGAATATTTAGGTAATGATGTTATCCTCTCCATTTCCCACCCATTTTCTTCCGTGGATTCCTGGCCATGTAAAAGAATGGGCTGTGTGATGTCAATGACTGGGAAGGATGCAGCAGCTGCTGCTTCCTATGCAACCCTTGACAGCCAAAACTCTCACTTTTATCCATGCTGAATGACCTAATCTTTCAGCATTTGCACAAACGTCTGAACACTAAGCTCATCTATGCCAGTCAGGACTGGATCATTGATGTGGGTCTTTGTGTTTGTGTTGGTGGGTTGTTAGGTGAATTAAAAGAGGCTAGAAGCGCAGGATCACCAGGTCACAGCGGGGTGGCGGAATGTGTATCCCCTATGCGTGGTTGCTACTCCACCGCAGAACAGACGCTCAGAAACGCGTTGCATCTCTATGACGTCACCCCGCTGGGACCTGGTGATCCTGCACTCCTAGCCTCGATCTGGTATCCTTTGCCGGCTACAGAAGCTGTTTTCCATCTGACAATGAGACCGGACCACACTCTGCGGGTTGCAGACACTATCCATTGATGGGATACCACCCCTGATTTCTGATGTGCCCGATTTTATCTTGTCTAATGTGAGTTGCCAATTTACTTCTTTTAATAAATTGACCATTGCACAACAGTCTGCTTTTAGAGGTGCCTCTCTCCTTTTGTGTTTTCCCTACAGTGGCTGATTTGGCTTCTCCACAAGAGTGCAGCCTCCAACAGTGGACAGTGTACACATATCAGATTGCCCCAATACAGAGACTTTGTTCCCCCCTTCCCATGTTATAACAAGTATGCTGAAGCACTGTAGTAGGTAATGCACCTTTTTACTTGTGATCACTTTCAGTTGGGTGGACTAGTGAATACTAGGCAAGTCCTTAGACTTTGAACCTAGGGTCTTGGGCAAATTGGCCACTGGCACCACATTTTCATTCCAAGAAGCACAGGAATAAGTGTAGAGACACAAGGGCAAAATTTTGAGACAGAAGGCGCAGAAAATTCTCTTCCCAGATAATTAGAGATTCAGCTTTTTCTTGATTTGAGGGGTTAATTGATTTTTTGACAAAAGGTAAGGAGGGGAAAGAGAAGATGGAGAGGGTCAGGACGTAACGTGTTTGGTGACTTCTTAGTTACACAATAATAAAATAAATGTATTGATTTTATTAGTTACATCTGAAGTGGGTGTTTGGTAGTCCTCTGTTACCCAGGTCTTATTTTTTTTATTCAAATATCCAAATATCAATGATATTCTCGATCCACATGTAGGAATAAATCAAAGCATAACCAATAGATATGGATACTGCGCAATCCAACCTTAGAAAGGAGTGGATAACAGTGGGTACAAATGTACATAACCAAATAAAGATAAAGGGTACAAGTGTAAATAACCAAATAAAAATGTACATAAAAATGTCCAAGAAAATCTTGACGTGCAAAACTAGAAATCAAATAAGTTCAGTACCAGAGTTGTGTTCAGATTACAAACAGCTACTAATGAGAAATACAAATGACTACGACTGTGAGTAAAATTAATAAATACAAATGTGAATAAGGGTGGATAACCGTCCTTGATGGAAATCCTTTTGCAAATAAAAACAGTGCAATTTGTGGTAAAAATAAATATATTTATATAAAGTGTCCTAGTGTCAACGAACAGTGAATTAAAGTGCATAGACCAATGCTTCAAGCATGCAGGTGAAGACAGTCTGGGGTAACTTCCACTCAGTACCCCCAAACCGATTGTTGTGATGGTGCTGGAAACTCTGTGCTCACAGAACTCTCACCTTCAACACCGAGCTCTTATTTCTTGACTTGTTCTTCTTTATTGACATGTTTTCTCTTTACAGTCTCACACTTTATAGAAATAAAACATATGGTTTCTGTGGTTGGCCCGGTGGGAGAGGGTCAGGGAACGACTGGATACGCCTCCCCTCTGTTTATCTCCCGCGGAAATATCACCCTCTAGAATACACACCGCGTTTCTTACAGTGTTCTCAATCGCCACACTTTGAATTTTGTAGAGCCCGCTAATTCCTTCAATCTCATCAGTCGCCGCCAAACCAGGATGCCAAGGGCTGGAAGAAGGAAGCGGAAGTGAGTTGTTTGCGTTCCATGACTCTCTCCTGGTTTGGCGGCGACTGATGAGATCGAAGGAATTAGCAGACTCTACAAAATTCAAAGTGTGGCGATTGAGAACACTGTAAGAAACGCGGTGTGTATTCTAGAGGGTGATATTTCCGCAGGAGATAAACAGAGGGGAGGCTTATCCAGTCGTTCCCTGACCCTCTCCCACCGGACGGTTATCCACCCTTATTCACATTTGTATTTATTAATTTTACTCACAGTTATATTCATTTGTATTTCTCATTAGTAGCTGTTTGTAATCTGAACACAGCTCTGGTACTGAACTTATTTGATTTCTAGTTTTGCACGTCAAGATTTTCTTGGACATTTTTATGTACATTTTTATTTGGTTATTTACACTTGTACCCTTTATCTTTATTTGGTTATGTACATTTGTACCCACTGTTATCCACTCCTTTCTAAGGTCAGATTGCGCAGTATCCATATCTATTGGTTATTGTTTAAGTATTACAGTGTTCATACTTCATACTGCAGCAGCTGACTTATTAGTAGTCTATTAGTGTGTCTAGTAGCGCAAGGTCTCACCCATAATAAATCAAAGCATAGCCTCCAATAGTGTAAAACCACTTTAAAACTAATTTATTCCAATAGTAATGCTCTTACATCAAAATTCATCTCTAAAATCACAGAAAGTATACGTTACTGGTCCGGGTGGTGTATCTTTAGCCAGCACAATCTCCTAGCCTGCACAGCCGATATCACATCCGGTCCAGACTTCCTATTGCCGTGTAGCCACGCCACTGACACGTTTCATCACTTCCGACTTCATCACAGAGGGGGGTTTTACACTATTGGAGGATATGTTTTGATATGTTTTGATATTTGGATATCGGGCAGTCATTGTGACATGTATGGAGATATCATGTCTTATGATATATGGCATCTGGTAAGCCTCTTTCCTTAGGGCTGTTTTTTCTGGAGCACTGGTGAAGGATTCCTTCTTTGTGTGGAGATCACCTCAAGCAAATTACATCACCTGCTATTTCACTACTGGACTTTATTTTAGCACTATCATTTTATGGACAATATTAAGTTGATTTAAGTTGTTTATTGTTTGCAGAACAATTTATCTATGCGCTACTGTGAATGTTTGTAGTTTCACACAAACTCAGTTTTCATCTACCTCTTGATAAAAATGTTATGGTGGTAGGGCTATGTCTTACTGTGGGAAAGCCAGGTCTGAAATGGAAAAGAGTGGTTTTCACCTGTTCCTCACCATATATGATTCAAGAGCACTATCCTCTTTGCTTAGGTGTGCTATGCTTTGGAAAATACTACAGATATCACATTCCTCTGCAAGCTACTACAAACAGAATACAACTTTAGGCAGTAGATTTTTGTAAATATTTAACCACTTGCCGACCGCGACGGCGACAGAGTGGCTCTTTAAGGCAAAACGCCGTCATACGGCGGCGGCTGCCAGATCGCGCACAGTGAGCGCGCTCGCGCCGCCGGAGGCACGCCCGCGCGCTCACTGTGTTCGGGGAGGGCCAGGGAGCGGGTGCGGTGGCTTCGATTGCCACCGGCTACCCGCGATGTCCCCCCCGGAGTGAAGGAACGGAGGTCCATGTAAGTAAACACGGACCTCCGTTCTGTGAGAGGGGGAAGGACTGTGATCACAGCCTTCCTTTACACGGAAGCTGTGATCACTTCCCTTCCCCTGTTAGGGCAGCCCCCATACATTAAGAGCACGCCCAGGGAACACTGTTAACCCTTAGAGCGCCCCCTGCAGGTTAACCCCTTCACTGCCAATGGCATTTACACAGTAATCAGTGCATTTTTATAGCACTGATCGCTGTATAAATGCCAATGGTCCCAAAAAAGTGTCCGCCCTAATATCGCAGTACCGCTAAAAATCGCAGATCGCCACCATTACTAGTAAAAAATAATAAAAAAATAAAAACCCCAGAAATGAATTCTCATCATCCGTAAACGCGACCACTTTTGCGCAAGCCAATCAATAAACGCCGATTGTGATTTTTTAAATCACAAATATGAGGAAGAATATAAATCAGCCAAAACCGATGAAAAAAATTTTTTTATATTTTTTTTTTGATTTGTATTTTAGCAAAAAGTAAGAAATTTGGGTTTTTTTGCAAAATTGTCGCTCTTCTTTTGTTTATAGCGGCGATCAGAAATGACGCAGCGGTGATCAAATACAACCAAAAGAAAGCTCTATTTATGGGGAAAAAAAGGACGCAAATTTCGTTTGGATACAACATCGCACGACCGCACAATTGTCAGTTAAAGCGACGCAGTGCCGAATCGCAAAAAGGGCTCCGGTCCTAAAGTGTGAAATCCTTCCGGGGCTGAAGTGGTTAAATAGCTGCCCCTGCATATGTTTGCTTGACCTGGACAGAGATTGGGCACGGGCACGCTCGCGGCATTTCAGATCTGCGCTGGAGCCGTACTTCGGCAATAGCGCGGATCTGAAGTGGTTAAAAAATACAACTGGTTGCTGAGTTCCTTGAAAGAGAAAGATTGTGCAGACAAAGCAGATGTTCCTAAATATAGAGATTTTGCTGAAGCTTGACCGCTATATCTTGTATATAGGGGCTGGATACCAGTGCCCTGGCTGGGGCATTCAACTCCCGAAATAACAGGTACTAATTGGATGAAAGCTGGCAACTCGGAGTGCTCTTGGCAAGAAAATCCTTTACTGGCTACATGTAAAAAGCACAATACAGTAGATGCTTACGCAGCCTTCCTCATAGCATATATCTAAGCATAAAGAAAATGCCCATGGGACTTTTGGAGGGTCATGCCAAAAAATAATTAACTGATAATCTGTCCTCTGAGGCAATCCAGGCCAGTGAACTTCCATTAGAATATACAGGGGAAGGATTGAAGTGTGAAAGTCAACACAAAGTACGGTTAAGGCCTATAGAGTGAAGCTTTTTGCATGTTTACTGGACAAGACCAATGACAGATCACTGTGCTGACCCGCTGCCGGTACTATGTGATCGCTGTGGCCAACTGTGTACAATAGCTGTGTACTATTGTAATGAGCTCTGTGATTGGTCACAATGATCACATGATACATTCAAGGCCAATCACAGCTCATCTGTACCATGTGATTAGCTGTGGCCAATCCCAGTGCTTCACAACAGTGAACAGTGAATGAATAGTTTTCATTCAGAAAATAATGGTTGCTTATAACTGTAAAATGCAATCATAGTGTGTAAAAAAAAAAAAAATCCTGATCACCTCCCCAGAGTAGTAGAGTGTTACTGTGGTAACACTATTGCTATGGTCACTGTATGTAAAAAAGAAAAAAAAAAAAAAAAGAAATGTAATAAAAAAAGAATATTTAAAACATTTTAAAAAAATTATTACTGTACAATTTTTAAAAAATGTCTTTATTTTCCCCAAAAAAGTGACAAAAAAAATACAACTTCAAAAGCTCGTCATGCCTCTTACTAAATATCTTGGACTGTCAACTTTCCTAAAAGGGGTAATTTGGGGGTTATTTGTACTGTTCTGGCATTTTTGCACCTCAAGAAATGAGATGGCCAGCAGGATTGATCGATTTTCATACATCTATATATTTGTGGACTCTATAACTTTCCTATAGACTAAATAATATATACTGATTTGGGTTATTTTCACCAAAGCAATGTAGCAGAATACATTTTGACCTCAATTTATGAAGACATATTATCTATCTGAAAAATTGTATAACAGAAACAAAGAAAAACACCTTTTTTTTCAAAATTTTTGGTCTTTTTTCATTTATTTTGCAAAAAAAAAAACAAAAAAAAAACAGCAATTGTCATTCAAAGTGTGACAGCGCTGAAAGCTGAAAACTGGCCTGGCAGAAAGGGGGTAAAAGTATCCAGTTTTGAAGTGGTCAAATAACATGCCTGGGGAATACCCTTAACCAGCCTGTGAATTGGTACATCTGTATAGTGTATAGAACTTACTTCAGAAAATCTGTCATTTACAAAGAAAATGCTGTTTAAATTGGTAGTAAATGACAATTCCTGTCTGCTTCATTATGTTTGTAAACAAAGCAGTCAGGGATTCTCTTCATCTATACCAGGCCCTTGTCCTAGATGAGGATTTAGTGTAGATGATAAGGGACTCCACACAAAAAAATAACAAAAGGAATTTTAAGGAGTGATTAAATGCAAAGAGATCAGCATTTAAAGTGGAGTTCCACCCAAAAGTGGAACTTCCGCTGATTGGATTCCTCCCCCATCCACAGGTGTCACATTTGGCACCTTTTCAGGGGGGAGGGGGGAGAGGACACCTGTCTTTAGACACCTGGCCAATAGCAGAGCGCGGCCGAGCCTCACGCATGTGCAGTAAGGTGCCCGGCATGAAGCTGTAATGCTACAGGTCCGGGTTCCCTTACCCGCAATGGATGTGGCTGCACCCGACCCCCAATCCGAAGATCGGCGGCGGGTGCAGACATCGCTGGACTCCAGGACAGGTAAGTGTCCTATTATTAAAAGTCAGCAGCTCCTGTATGTGTAGCTGCTGAATTTTCATTTTTGCAGGGAAGCGCAGATCTCCGCTTTAATAGCATCACATCATGATCAAATGGGCAAAATCCTAAAGGGAGGACATTGTGGACTATTTGGGTGCAAAAGGATAGACAATATAAAATACATTTTTTATATCCTTTATTCACATAGAGTTAAAATAAAAAACAACTGCACATCACTGTTAAAATGCAGGGATAAAATTAAAATTCCATAGGATGGACTCCCTTATAACTTGTTAGTTCCACATTCAGTATGTGATACATATTGGGGGTCCACAATGCCTCAACACACTTCGCTGGGTAGACCTGCTTCCTTAGGAGAACTTCAAGGAGAAATTATCTAGAATGATAACTATAAATGTGAGCAAATATTCATTATACGTATAAAGACATATAAAGCTAGTTGCATATATTTTTTCAATTAGTGAAGGTAGAACAATAAACACATTAGACATATTAGGTTTGCTTTACTCACTGAGGTCACAGAGTCCCTTTCACCAACACCTCGAACAAGAAATAGACATCCAGCACCAAGAACCCCAGCTATGGAGAAATAAGAGAGCAGTGAGGATTAAGACAATATCGTCTTCAAAGTTTATTTTATATATATATATATACATACCTTTCTTATGTGAAGGCTCCAACCTATGTATAAACAGTACCTGTTTATACATCAGTCTGGAGCTGCATGAGTGCTTCCGGCACTGGGGAGCTACAGTTCATTGAGGTAACCATGAATGCCAACATGTACTGTGACATACTGAAGCAGAGCATGATCCCCTCCCTTCGGAGACTGGGCTGCAGGGCAATATTCGAACACGATAACGACCCCAAACACACCTCCAACACAACCACTGCCTTACTAAAGAAGCTGAGGGTAAAAGTGATAGACTGGCCAAGCATGTCTCCACACCTAAACCCTATTGAGCATCTGTGGGGCATCCTCAAATGGAAGGTGGAGGAGCGCAAGGTCTCTAACATCCACCAGCTCCGTGATGTCATCATGGAGGAGCGGAAGAGGGCTCCAGTGGCAACCTGTGAAGCCCTGCTGAACTCCATGCCCAAGAAGGTTAAGGCAGTGCTGGAAAATAATGGTGACCACACCAAATATTGACAATTTGGGTCCAATTTGGACATTTCCACTTAGAGGTGTACTTACTTTTGTTGCCAGTGGTTTAGACATTAATGGCTGTAATCAATGTTCTTAGTTTGCTTGTCTTCAGCAAACTGTTTGCGGGTTTTCTTGTGCATCATCTTTAGAAGAGGCTTCCTTCTGGAACGACAACCAAGCAGACCAATTTGACGCAGTGTGTGGCATATGGTCTGAGCACTGACAGGCTGCCCCCCCCTTCAACCTCTGCGGCAATGCTGACAAAACTCATACATCTATTTCCCAAAGACAACCTCTGGATATGACGCTGAGCATGTGCACTCAACTTCTTTGATCGACCATGGCGAGGCCTAATCTGAGTGGAATTTGTCCTGTTAAACTGCTGTATGGTCTTGGCCACCATGCTGCAGCTCAGTTTCCAGTTCTTGGCAATCTTCTTATAGCCTAGGCCATCTTTATGTAGAGCAGCAATTCTTTTTTTCAGATCCTCAGAGAGTTCTGTGCCATGAGGTGCTATGTTGAACTTCCAGTGACCAGTATGAAAGAGTGAGAGTGATAACACCAAATTTAACCCACCTGCTCCCCATTCACAAGTGGTAATGGTGTAGGGATGGGGCTGTCTATTGGTAGGTATAAAGTATTAATCAAGATCTGTGTAACAGTGCGTAATAAATAATGTCCGTAAAAAATCCGTAAAGGTCCGTATTAATAAATCAATGTTTAAGAGAAATGCCTAAAAAATGCCTGTAATAAATAATGCGTGACAATGTGTCTAGAACTAATTATGAAATATGGATGGTTATCTGTCGGGGTAGGGATGTGGTAATGGTGAACACTTACCCCTCGTCCACCCAATTTAAACCACAATAGTGAGAGTGAGAAAGTATGACCAGTGACCTTCAAGTTGTATCGTGGAGTACCGTGTCTTGAGAGACTCCTAGACTTTTTTTCTTAACGACGAGATGTATTTCTACCGGATCCGATATTCTTCTAACGGTTCTTGACCTTTGACTCGACGTCGTACCACCGGTTCTGGTATGTCGTCAAATTGTCCTGTTTAAGGTGAGTCTAATCCGGAGCGGTACCAGCTA
>BLSH010448246.1:47003-63800 GCA_018402905.1 Glandirana rugosa | reverse complement strand
GTTGAGACTGATTTATATCTCCTCAACGTAGCCTTCTCAGTTTTTTTGATTCACATGGTCTGATATAGAGTTGTTTGGTAATCCACCCCATGAATACCCACACACGGTCACTGGCTTGATTCCTTTCTACTAAGTGTTTATTCTACTAAGTTATATATCTTTTACCTATAATTACTGAGTCTTTTAAATATTTTACGAATTTTTACGGACATCCTTTGATACGATATTCTACATGTGATTATACTTCTTCTGTCATCCCTATGCTATTAATGTTAATCTTTTTTACTAAGTCATCATCCTTTATAATCAATATTGAGTCTTTTACGGGTTTTTTAAGGGACATTCTTTGACATAATATTTTATATGAGTTTATACTATTTCTTTTAATCCTAAAAATATCTTCTACGCTATTATCTCATCATCTTCTATAACAATCATATTAATGTTTTAATTGGTCTCTTAAACATTGATTTATTAATACGGACCTTTACGGATTTTTTACGGACATTATTTATTACGCACTGTTACACAGATCTTGATTAATACTTTATACCTACCAATAGACAGCGCCATCCCTACACCATTACCACTTATTTATCGTTTCCCTAATTGGGAAATTCTTAGGAAGGCAGCAGTCTCACTGTGTCCCACACTAAGTCCTAAGCGCAGGAATCCCCCTTATTCATTGCTCCCCATTCACACCTGAAACCTCGTAACACTAACGAAAATGGCTAATTGGGCCCAATTTGGACATTTTCACTTAGGGGTGTACTAATTTTTGTTGCCAGCGGTTTAGATATTAATGGCTGTGTGTTTGAGTTATTTTGAGGGGACAGCAAATTTACACTGTTATACAAGCTGTACACTCACTACTTTACATTGTAGCAAAGTGTCATTTCTTCAGTGTTGTCACATGAAAAGATATAAAATATTTACAAAAATGTGAGGGGTGTACTCACTTTTGCGAGATACTGTTATTTCTGGTGGAGTGTACACATTTTACTTATAATACAGTGGGGAACGATCTTTTGAGAAGATTACTTCAGAGAAGTCTTACTACTAGCACTGCAGTGTTTTGCACCAGAGATTATGGTTACTGAAACAGATTAGATGTGAACTTTAAAGTGCAGTAAGCAACAGCAGTCAATTCGGCTGAATGGGTTATTTGAAATTTGATTGGTTGATCTGGGTTACTGCACTTTGAACTTTTTCATGGTCCTTTACACTAAACTTTTTAGATTTACCTGAGTGGTTTTCCTCTATAGTTTGTGAAGACCTATATCTTGTAAATAGAAAAAGGGTACTTACATGCAACAAACGCTGAAATACTGTTGTCTAGCGCAGTGTTTCCCAACCCAGTCCTCAAGGCACACCAACAGGTCATGTCGTCAGGATTTCCATTATTTTGCACAGGTGATTTGATCAGTTTCACTGCCTTAGTAATTACCACAGCTGTTTCATCTGAGGGAAATCCTGAAAACATGACCTGTTGGTGTGCCTGGAGGACAGGGTTGGGAAACACTGGTCTAGCGAACCCAAGTATTTATTTTATTAAATCAGATATTCTTGAACCTCTGCCTTTTTTAAATATAGAAACTTGTTTTTGTGTATGTTATGAAATCATGGTAACAATTATTATGATATAACAAAGTTAATGGTTTGTTACAATAATTGAACATAAAATTCTTTACGAAAACCCTGTTTTTTAAAATAATTCCAACAGTTGTACTCACTATTTGGAAAACTTTACATACATAAAAGAAAACAACATTATAGCTGAAAGTAAAACTGGATGATTAGAAATCTGGTGGGATAAAAGCCAGATGACTAATAGGGCTATATATAAAATCTGAAAAACGTCTCAAAGTAACTTCTAAACATGACTTACAAAATGTTCTAATTTACTATGGCATTGTTTATCTTATTACATTATTTCTATTAAAACATTTTTGCTATATGAACATTATTTTAGGATACCTCTGTTTTCATAGGGATGCAGGAGCTGTACAAAATGATTGTACTATAAAAGGATTTTGCTTCTTTATTACAATGTGCTACTCTGTCCTTTCACAAAGGGGTGTGCTTCTTTAAAAAAAAAAAAAAAACGAATAAACAAAACACCCAGCAAAAGTGCATGTACATTCATTTTGCATGAATAGGGAAAAAACAAATGTTATTAAACTTTTCTTTGCTGGTCAAATATTTTTAATTTAAAATGGAAAATATTGCATTTAGCATTTAAAATTTTCTATGATACTTAGCCCTATCTAGTGAACAAAATTGTCATTTTCCATTTTAACCACTTGCCAACCACAAACAGTACATTTACTGCGGTGTTCATGTGCACTGCGTGTAACCCCCTGGCGAACACAGTGGTGTGATATGCAATCACAGTGTCCACTGCACACAGCGGATTGTGGTGCTTGGTATCGAGCACATACTCAGAAATGTGGGTGTTATCCGTATTTGTATTGTTGACTTTCAGGTGACACACTGGCACCCTAGCCGCCATTCTGCAATGTGCTGGGTGTCTAGTCTGTCTCTATACCTTTAAGGAAGGTTAGGCTCCTCCATTCACCTGCCCTTCATCTATCCATTAAATTGCATGTGCTTCCATTGTGAAGACTCTTATATAGAGATATATAGATGCAGTAAAAAGGGAGCCTTTCCGTGGCCTACAGCTTACGCATGCACTTGCAAATGTGTGTAACCAATCCCCTGTTTTTAAACACTACTGTTAGACAAGTGAATTTGATTGGTCGCAGGCTGGTTGGTAAGTTGAGCTTGGAATTCTTTGGTTTTGTTTGATATGTCTGCCCTTCCAGAGCCCCTTGCTGTGGAAGCCAGTTATGGGTGGGGGCAGTGACATTTCTTTGTGTTATCTGTAATTTGGCCTCTCTCATCCTTGTTTAGGAGCTGGAGGATCAGTTCCTCACACCTGCTCCTTTGGTCCATGTCCATGAGGCGCAATTTATTGGCCGTCAGACTTCCAAATGATTCAGCCTCATTGGGATCTCTCTGGAGGACAGTTGAGGCATGGGTCAGAAATGAAGCTGCAGCATCCTGCAGGTTTTTGGATTTTCTGGCTCTTTGGGCAGCAGGAGGTAGTGAGGGTATCTGGGACTCCGACTGCGTGCTCCCTGATGGCTCCTCCACAGTGATACTTTCCTGTGTATGAAAATATGACATTATTACAATTGTAGTTTTTTCGTTTATTTTTTAGCTTTTTTACAGACAATATGTTCAACAATGCTATACCTGTGACAAGATGGACTCCTACACATCTTCCTCTTGTACTTCAGGAGCTAGGCCCTCAGCAGAGGTGGAAGGCAGGGTTGACAGAGATGGCTTGAGGTCACATTTCTCTGTCAGAAACCGTAGGCTGTCGAAGTACCAGAGCCTCGGGACCTAAATGTCATCTGCTGCTGATCCTGACCTCTCCGAATCACAAATTTTATTTAGCTCCCTTTTAAAGGTGCTATTGAGGTTGGAAATTTTTGTATGCACATTACTTGTGTCTGCACCCAATATTAGCAGTATAGCCCACTAAACACCTATGCCTCAATATAAAGTATTACCTTATTTTTCTGCCAACTTTTGCACATTGCCAATCGATCGCCCTCCATTCCCAGATCGTTCCTATGGCCATTTCATCAAAGCCGTGCTCAGTCTTAATACAGTGCGTATGCGTCAAGCTCTGCTCTTAGGTGCGTGACTAGATCTAATTTCCTGCATGCGACACACAGACACGGCGTAAGATTTGTGCATGAAATGGCGGATTCGGCTAGTTCCAGTCTGCCCCTTGGCGGTGGAGATAGAAGGCAGAGGAAAGTCACAAACATGAGCAAGGGCGAGATGGTGGAGACGGTGGCTGTATTCGAGAGCAAAGATTTTGACTAGAGTTGAGCGAACCCGGACTGTAAAGTTCGGGTCCGTACCGGACTTTGGGGTATCCATGCCCCGAATTCGGACATTTGAAAAAAAAAAAGTCGGGTTTGGGTTCGGTATTCGGGTATTTTGCACACCTTTTCTACAGCTGCAGGGCCACCAATCAACAAGCATTTTACTTGTTTGCACCTCAGAAGCCATCACAGCCATGCCTACTAATGGCATGGCTGTGATTGGCCATTGCACCATGTGACCCAGACTATTTTTTGCGCCTGTTGAATAGCTGCAGGACAGCCAATCAACAAGCATTTCACTTTTTTGCCCTTAGAAGCCATCACAGCCATGCCTACTAATGACATGGCTGTGATAGGCTAGTGCATCATGTGACCCAGCCTCTATATGAGCTGGAGTCACGTATGCCGCATGTCACATCGTCTCAGGCTAGTGTAGGGAGAGCCGCTGTGAGGGACAGATTACCGATCTAATATCATCTCATCCTGCATTACAGACAGATTCCTGGCGGTGCTGTGAGGGGAAAGCTTAGAATTCTAAAACCATCTGATACTGCACTAGGTACAGTTTACTGGTGCTGTGAGGGATAGATTACCAATCTAATATCACCTCATCCCCCATTACAGACAGGTTCCTGACGGTGCTGTGAGGGGAAAGCTTAGCATTCTAAAACCATCTGATACTGGACTAGGTAGAGTTTACTGGTGCTGTGAGGGATAGATTACCAATCTAATATCATCTCATCCTCCATTACAGATAGGTTCCTGGCGGTGGTGTGAGGGGAAAGTTTAGCGTTCTAAAACCATCTGATACTGGACTAGGTACAGTTTACCAGTGCTGTGAGGGACAGATTATTGTTCTAAAATCATCTCTTAGTGCTATAGGGAGAGGTTCCTGCTGGTGCTGTGAGGGACAGATTATTGTTCTAAAATCATCACATACTGCTAGAGGGAGAGGTAACTGCTGGTGCTGTGAGGGACAGATTATTGTTCTAAAATCATCTCCTAGTGCTATAGGGAGAGGTTCCTGCTGGCGCTATGAGGGACAGATTATTGTTATAAAATCATCTCCTACTGCTAGAGGGAGAGGTTCCTGCTGCTCCTGTGAGGGACAGATTATTGTTCTAAAATCATCTCATCATAGTGCTACAGGGAGAGGTTCCTGCTGCTCCTGTGAGGGGCAGATTATTGTTCTAAAATCATCACATACTGCTAGAGGGAGAGGTTCCTGCTGTTGCTGTGAGGGGCAGATTATTATAAAACGAAAGATTCCCGCGCTAGAGATATAAGGGTAAGTAGATATGTTATAGGAAAAAGCTGCCCTCCTGGGTTTTCAATGAAGAAAAATTGTAGATGTATCTGATAATGACAGGAAGATGGCGCTATTTCCTGGAGTATTAATATACACTCAGCTGTGCTATCAGTATGTAGTGAATAAATAAATAAATAAATAAATAAAGACCCCTTAATCTAAAAAATCAGAAACCCATGTTAAGTGTATAGAAACCTTAAAAGGTATTCAAGCTGAGGTTAAGAAATAAGTATGTGTATAAAATATGTATATATAAGAAATATGTGTAAATATAAAAAATAAAAAATAAAAATGTATAAACTCTTGTGCTGTTAATATTTCAATTGTGCAAAAATCGTGGTTGATATCATGTGTAAAATACGTTCATTGAATGCAATATACCATGTGCAAATATAAATGCATAAAATGGTGATATGACAAATAACATAAAACAAAATTCCAACAATTATTCTTTTCTTGGTGTTTATGGGCTATGCCCGATTATATGTCCGTATATAATAGCTAAAATGTGATATGGGAATTCCCACTCCAGTGACAGTCTATATTAAATCTGAGAATCCTTGCTGAAAAAAATCCTTTAGCTGAAACAATTGTGATTCTTGCTGTTAGTGCATAAATTACACCAAGTGATCCGGTGACTTCACACACTCCTATTCGACAAATTTGTGACTCCAAATCCGTGCTCCCCACATGTGTCCCCACTCACCAGAGAGAAGTACCCCTGCAGGGGTGGCCCACCTGTGCTGTATCTTTACCCCGGTCAGCTCGGGTCTTGGACAGCCTGGGCGTCCCAGTTGCTCCTATCCTCTGATGGTCCTCGGCTTTGGTATACCAATCCTCCGGTGTTTAGGGGTGTGGGTAAAAAATAATAAAAATCCCAAATAGTGTAATATCGTAAAAAATATTATTTATTAACTCATTCCAGTTAAAAACATTAAGAAAAAGAAAAAGATCCTGTTTCGGGAGGTACAGTGATTGCACTCCTGAACAATAAAAATTGAGTAGCTAAAACAATATTGGCAGCGCGGCTGCCGTGTTGAGGAAGGGACGTCTCCCTTCCTCTTCCTGTGGCTTGCGTTCCAACGGAAGAAAACGTTAGCCAGAGAGTCTCGGAAATTATGTCAGAGCGCCTGTCCGTAGTGTTGGCCCCACCTAACGCGTTTCGTCATTGGACGTTGTCGGAAGCGGTGGCCATCTTGGTACTCCGCTCGGTATTTATGTACACCTCTATGGGCGGATCGGCGGCTAATTGATGCGTCACTCAGGTCTTTGGAGTCCGGGCGGCCATTTTTTCGGTGGAAGTATATAGGTTATTCCACTCACGGGATTACACTCGGCCATCTTTTTGTTGGGAACTCAAGTTTAATTGACGGGATGGGATCTATACCAAAAGGGAACATTATCAAAGGGTATTGGGGCTAATATTTAAGGCAAGGAAAGGGTGATATTTTTGCGAAAAAGGAAGGAGCAGAACAAGACATGCCAATTATTAGAGGTGACCAGCTATTCTATGACTAAATAGCGGAGAATTTCTGTTATTAGAAATCGGAGGATCGATAAATACATAGCGGGAATGTAGTGAATTCATTCATAAGAACAGATTTTTGTTCTAAAATCATCACATACTGCTAGAGGGACAGGTTCCTGCTGCTCTTGTGAGGGACAGATTATTGTTCTAAAATCATCACCTAGTGCTATAGGGAGAGGTTCCTGCTGGTGCTGTGAGGGACAGATTATTGTTCTAAAATCATCACATACTGCTAGAGGGAGAGGTTCCTGCTGGTGCTGTGAGGGGCAGATTATTGTTCTAAAATCATCACATACTGCTAGAGGGAGAGGTTCCTGCTGCTCCTGTGAGGGACAGATTATTGTTCTAAAATCATCTCATCATAGTGCTACAGGGAGAGGTTCCCGCTGCTCCTGTGAGGGACAGATTATTGTTCTAAAATCATCTCCTACTGCTATTTCGAGAGGTTCCTGCTGTTGCTTTGAGGGACAGATTATTGTTCTAAAATCATCTCCTACTGCTATAGGGAGAGGTTCCCGCTGGTCCTGTGAGGGGCAGATTATTGTTCTAAAATCATCACCTAGTGCTATAGGGAGAGGTTCCTGCTGGTGCTGTGAGGGACAGATTATTGTTCTAAAATCATCACATACTGCTAGAGGGAGAGGTTCCTGCTGGTGCTGTGAGGGGCAGATTATTGTTCTAAAATCATCACATACTGCTAGAGGGAAAGGTTCCTGCTGCTCCTGTGAGGGACAGATTATTGTTCTAAAGTCATCTCATCATAGTGCTACAGGGAGAGGTTCCCGCTGCACCTGTGAGGGACAGATTATTGTTCTAAAATCATCACATTCTGCTAGAGGGAGAGGTTCCTGCTGCTCCTGTGAGGGACAGATTATTGTTCTAAAATCATCTCATCATAGTTCTACAGGGAGAGGTTCATGCTGCTCCTGTGAGGGACAGATTATTGTTCTAAAATCATCTCCTACTGCTATAGGGAGAGGTTCCTGCTGGTGCTGTGAGGGGCAGATTATTGTTCTAAAATCATCTCGTCATAGTGCTACAGGGAGAGGTTCCTGCTGCTCCTGTGGGGTACAGATTATTGTTCTAAAATCATATCATACTGGTGTAGGGAGAGGTTCCTGCTGCTGGTGTGAGCGGTGCATTTCTTGCACAAAAAAAAAGTGCATCTACGTTGCTGTTTTCCAAAAAAAAAAGAAGTACATTTTATTATTTTTTTTTTTGTATTAATAAATAGTGCTACATAGTACATTTGCGGCCAGAATGAGGAGAGCGTCAAATAAGGAATGTGGTCGTGATGCTTCTGGTGCTGCTGGAATTGGTGGTTTTGGTGAAGTTCCTGTTGCAAGGAGAGGACGTGGTCGATTTGTGCCAGCTAGACGCACAAGTTAAACACCTTCTTCAGGTGTGAGTAGCCGTCAGAACCTTCAACGTTATATGGTAGGCCCGAATGCCGCTCAACGAATGGTGAGGCCAGAACAAGTACAGGTGCTAGTAGATTGGGTGGCTGACAATGCCTCCAGTTCCTTCACATTGTCTCCCACCCGGTCCCTTGATGAAAGCTCAGAGTTGGCACCTGAACCCCATGGCCATCTGTCTTTCACCTCAGCCCCTTGTACATCAGCCAAGCAGTCTGAGCCCCAAGTCATGCAGCAGTCTCTTATGATTTTTGAGGACTCTCTTGGTGTGCTTTCCATGGGCCATCCACATTGTCCTGCCCCAGATGTGGAAGACATTGAGTGCACCGATGCCCAACCACTTCTGTTGCAGGATTAGGACATGGAAACACCAGCGCAGTACGTCTCTGATGATGATGAAACACAGGTGCCAACTGCTGCGGCTTTCCACAGTGTGCAGACTAACAAGGAGGGCAGTGGTGAAGGGTGGGTGGAAGATGATGTGGAGGAGGATGATGAGGTCCTAGACCCCACATGGAATGAAGGTCATGCGAGTGACATGTGCAGTTTGGAGGAAGAGGTGGTGGTTGCACAGAGGCACCAGCACAGCAAAAGAGGAAGCAGGTTGCAAAAGCGGAGCGAGCACTCCCTAGACAATATGCCTGCTACTACCCACCGCACCCAGGGACCTAGCACACCAAAGGCAGCTCAAAGGAGTTCCCAGGCGTGGCAGTTCTTCAGACAATGTGCTGACGACAAGAAACGAGTGGTTTGCACGCTGTGCAATGAGAGCCTGAAGCGAGGCATAAATGTTCTAAACCTGAGCACAACCTGCATGACCATGCATCTACATGCAAAGCACGAGCTGCAGTGGAATAAGCACCTCAAAATCCAAGAAAGGTCTCGGCCTCCTCCTGCTTCCTCTTCTGCTGCTGCCTCGGCCTCTTCCTCCACCTCTACAGTGCCAGTGTCACCTGCCACCCAGCAAACAGATGATGTGACAGCAACGCCACCATGTCCGCCATCGTCCCCAAGCATTTCCACACGGTCCCATGGAAGCTTACAGCTGTCCATCTCCCAAACACTGGAGAGAAAGAGGAAATGCTGTCATTCCGTCTGGTGGACACGGACAGTTTTAAAAACCTGATGCCGGTGGCTGTCCCACAGTACGTGGTTCCCAGCCGCCACTACTTTTCCAGGTGAGCCATCCCTTCCCTGCACAAACAAGTCGGGGACGAGATCAAGTGTGCACTGCGCAACGCCTTCTGTGGCAAGGTCCACATAACCACTGATACGTGGACCAGTAAGCATGGGCAGGGACGCTATATCTCGCTAACTGCACACTGCGCAAATGTAGTGGTGGGTGGGCCTGAGGCGGCTAGCCGTTTGGCGCATGTCCTTCCGCCATGGAGGATTGCAGGGCATTTCTCTTTGCCTCTTGTTGCCTCCTCCTCCTACTGCGCTTCCTCCTCTACCACCTCCTCATCCGCTCAGCGTAACACCTTCACCACCAACTTCAGCACATCCAGGGGGAAACGACAGCAGGCTGTTTTAAAACTGATATGTTTGGGGGATAAACCCCACACTGCGCAGGAGCTGTGGACGGGCATTCAACAACAGACCAATGAGTGGTTGTTGCCACTGAGCCTCAAGCCCGGCCTGGTGGTGTGCAACAATGGGCGAAATCTCATAGCGGCTCTGTGCCTAGCAGGTTTGACGCACATCCCTTGCCTGGCGCATGTGCTGAATTTGGTGGTACAGAAATTTCTAAAAAACTACTCGGATATGTCAGAGCTGCTGCAGAAAGTGCGGGCCATCTGTGCACACTTTCGGTGTTCTCACCCTGCTGCTGCTCGCCTGTCTGCGCTGCAGCGGAACTTCGGCCTTCCCGCTCACCGTCTCCTATGCGACGTGCCCACAAGGTGGAACTCCACCTTGCACATGCTGGAGAGACTGTGCGTGCAGCAGCAGGCAATAGTGGAGTTTCAGCTGCAGCACGCACGGGTCAGTCGCTCTGCGGAACAGCACCACTTCACCACCAACGAGTGAGCCTCCATGTGAGACCTGAGTACCATATTGAGGTGTTTCGAGTACTCCAGCAACATGGCCAGTGCCGATGATGCTGTTCTCAGCCTTACTATCCCACTTCTATGTCTCCTTGAAAAAACACTTCGGGCGATGATGGAAGAGGATGTGGCACAGGAGGAAGAGGAGGAGGAAGAGGGGTAATTTCCACGGTTATCAGGCCAGTCATTCACAAGTGGCTCGGAGGGTGGGTTCCTGCACCGGCATAGGCCAGGTAAAAAATTTTCAAGCCAGGGCACAGTTATGGAGGATGAGGAGGACGAGGAAGATGATGAGGAGGAGGAGGATGAGGAACCATGTTCTCTGCAGGGTGGCACCCAACGCAGCTCGTGGACATCACTGGAGCGTGGCTGGGGGGATATGGAGGACATAGATGATACACCTCCCATAGAGGACAGCTTGTCTTTGCCTCCGGGCAGCCTGGCACACATGAGCGAATACATGCTGCAGTGCCTGCTCAACGACAGCCGACTTGCCCACATTGTAACTTGTGCTGATTACTGGGTGGCCACCCTGCTGGATCCCCATTACAAGGACAACGTGCTGTCCTTAATTCCCTCACTGGAGCGTGATCGGTAGATGCGCGACTACAAGCGCACACTGGTAGACGCGCTGCTGAGGGCATTCCCAAATGATACAGGGGGCTCAGTGGAAGCACAAGGCGAAGGTGGAGGAGGAGGAAGAGGTCACCAACGCAGCTGTGGCACCGCCAGTACCTCAGAAGGCAGGGTTAGCATGGCCAAAATGTGGAAAAGCTTTGTCAGCAGCACGCCACAACAAACAGCACCACCAGCTGATAGGCAACATCTTAGCAGGAGGCAGCATTTCAGCAACATGGTGGAACAGTATGTGTGCATATGCCTACACGTACTGACTGATGGGTCTGCCCCATGCAACTTCTGGGTCTCCAAATTGGGCACATGGCCTGAGCTTGCCCTTTATGCCTTGCAGGTGCTGGCCTGCCCTGCAGCCAGTGTATTGTCTAAACGTGTGTTTAGCACTGCAGGGGGCGTTATCACAGACAAGCGCAGCCGCCTGTGCACAGCCAAGGTGGACAAGCTAATGTTTATTAAAATGAACCAGGCATGGATCCCACAAGACTTGTCTGTACCTTATGCAGAAGAGCCATTTAGACTGGCCTCACACAGCCATTGGTATACTTGTTTTTTTTAATATGTCTCAATATTTTGGGGACTACCCCAATTAGAAAAAAAAACAAACAAACAAAAAACAGTGTTGGCTACCTCCTCCTCCTCCTACTCCTCCTCCTCCTCCTCCTCCACCGCCACTTCCACCTACACTGGCACGGTCATGGGCTAGTGAACCTCTAGGCTCCTACTCCACATCCACCTCCTCCTCCCATTTTTAGTTTTTATGTGATTTTAAGTTATTTCCCTATCCACATTTGTTTGCAGGGCACTTGTCCTACTCTTAATCCTGTTTTGCTTCCTTTTGCAGCCCTCTGGCCCTTTTCCGGACTTTCTTACAGCCATTTCTGTGCCCAAAAGTTTGAGGTCACCATTGACTTCAATGGGTTTCGGGGTCCGGGGTCAAGTTGGGGTCAAGTTCGGTACCAAACCCAAACTTTTCCGCGAAGTTCGGCCTAACCAGACGAACCCGAACATCCAGGTGTCCGCTCAACTCTAGTCTTGATCTCTAGTGTAGTTTTTTCGGATTCCGTGGAACTGACTTTTTGGGATGTTATTGATCCATTTGGGATGGTGGCAGCTCCGATAATGAAGAATGGAGTTGCCTGGCCGTGGGCTTGACATGGTTCCTGGCATGTATAGTTTGGTCCTGATGGTAAAGCTCTAGATCTAAAAAAGCTAATGTGGGGCGTGGCCTGGCGCGTGGTCGAGATGGCTGCCTGAACTGAGAGCTCCGGCACCAAGGGGGAGATTTATAGCTTATTTTGCTAGTTCTTGTCGGCTATGGGAAAAATAGGGCGCCAGCTGCCTTTCTCCCAAACTCCACCAACACAGCCTAGTTGCAATCTCCCGGATTTATTCCGGTCGCAACCTCCACGGACCGGCGAGGCCTCTACCTCTGGGACAGCAAAGAGACACTCCGGCATGGCGCGCAAGCCGGAGGACACCCCACCCCAACTGAACTCTGCACTGAACCAAGACAGACTTCTGGACTTGATGCAGCAGGTCCCCAAGATGACCGATCTTCAGAACATTGCATCGGACATCAAAGGAGCACTTACTGAAGCTGTCCTCAAGCTCAAAGACGAGCTAAGGGGGGTCTCGGACAGACTCGAAGAGGTGGAGCGCGCAGCGAGTCGCCATGACGAGGACATAAGGGAGCTCCGACAGCATGGGGCACAATACCAGCTACACATGATTGACATGCAACGTCGCCTGGAGGACCTGGATAACCGGGGGCGCAGGAAGAACCTGCGGATCAGGGGTATCCCGGAGAATGTGGAGCACGATCAGATACCGATGGCCCTCCAGTCGCTATTCAACAACCTCATCGAGCGGGCACAAGACACCCCGATCGAGTTTGACCGTGCCCACAGGGCCCTGAGGCCTAGAGGCAGTGAGGGAGACCCTCCCCGGGACATTATTTGTTGCTTCGCTAACTACAAGATAAAAGAGGAAATCGCAACCAGAGCCAGGGATCAGGAGGAGATTTGCTTTAATGATACTGAAGTTAAGATCTTTCAGGATCTTTCACAGATCACCCTCGGGCATAGAAGAACCTTACGCCCAATCCTCTCTGCTTTGAGGGAACGCCGTATCATATACAAGTGGAAGTTTCCCTTTGGCCTGTGTGTCACCATAAACGGCCGATCCTTTACGCTCCACACTCCAGCGGACTTGACCCAGTTCTATGATTTTACAGGCCTTCCTGACATTCCTGTGCCAGACTGGTACCAGGAGTTTGTTATTCCACCTGCATGGTCTGACCCCGCTCCCGTCCTGGTGGAAAATCGTATGCCTGGTCGGCGCTCCAACCTGACTCCTTACAGGCGTACTAGAAGAGGACCTGGCTCAGCTCCGATCCCGGCGCCCGCTGAAGATCCTCCCGCTGAGAACTGAGTGGCCAGCCTTCGGGCACAGTATGTTCGCAGATAAGTCAACCTGTTACCCTTACTTCCCCTGCTGCCTTCTTTTCCCCCCCCTTCCTTTGTTATGTCCTCCCCTCCCGCCTGGTCTACTCCAACGGCAGATCATAATGGTCCTTCGTCAGATTGAGTTAAACCAGACATAATGCTTCAGACCAGGCCCCATTATCCCAAAGACAACCGCCTCAGATGCCACGGGCCCTGGACGTTCAAACATCGCTTTGCACGACACCTTTCAATGTAGTCCCGATGATTTCCAGCGCGGCTGCACTTCACTTAGCGGCTTAGTGAACAGACTAAGGGGATCGCAACTGTGATATGTTTTACTGTCCATGCATTCTTCTCCTTCACTTAACGCACCGGTAATATGTATATGATTTCGCTTTGGTCTGCTCCATAATGTTCTGCTGTCTGCTTCTCTTTTCTCCATTTTTCTAGTTCTGATGCCTTCATCTTCTTCTATCCCCTCCCTTTCCCTCCGAGTTCCCGACTTATCTGCATCCCTACCCTCATTTCTGCAGGTCCTCTATGAACACATGTATATCAAGTTTATTTGCTGTTAAACGGTTAAACCTGGGAGACGGGGGGGGAGAGCATGGCCGCATTTAAGCCTGAGTCTCTCGGCCTCCGGCTTATCCGGGGGACGGGACCTGGTGCTCCATGGAAGTGCTCACTGGTCCATGTCACGCCTAGGACGTGACCGTCTGACCACGATCCGGTCTCGGAGGCTCAGCCGTCGGCTCTCCCCTCCCTCCCCCTCCTCCGATAGCTCGCATCTGAGACGGGAGGTCTCTCCCTTGCGATGCTTTATCTTGTGTCTCACATAGCACAGTAGTTGAGGTTTTTACCGTAATGTTATATGTTCAACTTGGTGGTTTAAGTTTTGGCTCACTATGACCTTATGTGCTTTTGAATGTATTCCCCTAGCCGATTACCACAATGTTTTATTATCTCCCCCTGTTGGTGGCCGTCTCCCCCCCGTGTTGGTCCACCAACCCCTTCATCAGCCCGGTTCCCCCGGACTGTACCTTTTGAGGTGTTTCTGGTGAGACGGTTCTTTTAACCACCGTCCCACCCATCCTCCATTTCCTACTTCAAACACCTTCTACCCTCCCCTTCCTTCCCCTGCTGCCACCTTCCCAGTCCCGGTCCTCCCCACCTTCCCCACCTTTCAATACCCCCATCCCGTGACCAGCTGTCTTCCTATCTCTTACAATGCCCAATTGCAACACCCTCAAAGTAGTCTCTGTGAATGTTAGAGGGCTAAACACGCCCGAGAAATGGTCCCTGACGCTCAGAGAGCTGAACAGGCTCCGCGCACAAATAGCCTATATACAAGAGACACACTTTAAAGGTCCCTCAATCCCTAAATGTTCAGATAACCACTACCCAGTAATATTTCACGCTTCTTCCAACACCTCCAAATCCAAAGGAGTAGCCACTTTAGTTTCTAAAGACCTTCCATTTCTCTTTAAAGACCAACTGGCTGACCCTAATGGCAGATTCTTATTTGTCAAGGGCACACTTTATGACAGGCCTGTCACTTTGGTGAATTTGTATGCCCCAAACCGCCACCAGGTAGCCTTTTTTCGCGACACATTTGACAAACTAATCCCCTTCCATGAAGGAATGGTTTTGCTGGGGGTGACTTTTAATGTCCCCCTCCAGCCAAGCCTTGACTCTTCCTCTGGCTCTTCCTCTCTTCCGTATCGTGCCCTCAAACAAATCAAATTGCAACTCAGTTCCCTGTCCCTGTTGGACACCTGGAGATCCCTCCACCCTAATGTCAAAGACTTCACATTTTTCTCTCCCCCTCACCAGAAATACTCACGCCTAGACTATATATTTCTATCTCAAAATGACATCCAACACCTACACTCCGCATCTATTGAACCCGCCATTCTGGCAGACCACAACCCTATTACCTTGACATTAAGACTCCCACAGAAAAATACCATAGATAAGACATGGCGTTTGAATAATTTTTTACTGACGGATCCCTCACTTAAAACCCAATTGCAGTCAGAACTAGAAACTTATTTTGACATAAATACACCTGAAGTCACCTCAGAGCTCACGGTTTGGTTAGCCCACAAGTGCACCATACGTGGCAAATGCATTGCACTTTCTGCACGCATTAAAAAAATTAAACAGGCTAAAATCAATGACCTCATAGCTCGAATTCGCAAATTAGAATTATCCCATAAACAATCTCACGCTTCCTCCACTTTCGCAGAGCTCACGCAGACAAGGAAAGCCCTACTTGAAGAACTTGAGGTCCAAACAAGGAAAAAATACATGTTGACTTCCAAGATGTTCTATGAACATGCCAATAAAAATGGTAAGTTTTTGGCCAGATTACTACAGGGCAGGAAAACCAAGGCTAATGTTCCCTTCCTACAGGATCGTGTAGGGCGGAAAACCCTAGACAACAGGTAAATTGCTAATTCCTTTGCGGAGTTTTATACCAGACTCTACAACCTGCCCTCCGATAACCATCAGACTGACTCTGACTCCCCCCGCACCCAACTTATTAAGAGTTATCTCACAGAGGCGAACATCCTGAAACTTTCCGAAGATGATATTGCTGCTCTGGAAAGTCCCATTACCCCCCAAGGAATACCTACACACTATCAAGTCCTTGAAACCAGGTAAATGCCCAGGTCCAGATGGACTTCCTAACATATACTACAGGACATTCTCCGACATCCTAGCCCCCCATTTTAGCAAAGCTTTCAATTCCCTGGCCAATTCCCCCGTCCCCACCGAAAGACCTATTGGAGGCCCACATTACAGTGATACCAAAACAAGGAAAAGACCCCTCCTTACCCGAAAATTATCGTCCCATTTCTCTGCTAAATTCAGACATCAAAATCTTTGCAAAGATCCTTGCCAGCAGATTGCAACCCCTACTACCTTCTCTTGTCTCCGTTGAACAGGCAGGCTTTGTCCCGGGAAGAGAAGCCCGTGATAACATTATCAAGGCTCTAAACCTCAACCATTGGCTTAACGCAACCCACACAGAAGGCTTCTTTCTGTCCACTGACGCCGAGAAGGCGTTCGACAGGGTGGCCTGGGACTTCATGGCACATACGTTGAACAACATTGGTCTGGGAAAATTTATGCTCAATAGCATTCTTAGCCTATACTCAAATCCCAGTGCCAGGGTCAGGGTTAACGGTTGCCTGTCGGGTGGGACAGCTTGCGGAAGAGCCGCAGTCACCTGTCTTTCTTCGGAAGACACACCCAACGCAATTCGGTTACCAACTCCAAATCTCGGAACTATTACAATAGTGCCCGAAGAGAAGGGCCCTGTTTCGGACGGACAAGTTGCCTCTGTTCTCTTCCATCATCCCCAACGTTAGACGACCGTTCCTAGAAACGTTTCTAAAACTACAGACTTAAATCGTCTCTTTACCCTGCTATTAAAAGCCCATTCCTCCCCAGAAAAGGAACAAAACCATAGTGACATTACACCCGGAGGTTATCCAGAAAGCCACCCCTGC
>BLSH010448246.1:13933-36930 GCA_018402905.1 Glandirana rugosa | reverse complement strand
GGTTTTTTTTGCCCTCAGGCCTTTCACTATTTTTTTTTTGTTTTTGTTTTTTCAGGTTATACAATTTAAATGTGTTACAATTTCAACCTACAGTAATAGCACGAATTGCTTTACTTTGTTTATGTTTGTTTATTTGGTACAGAGACAGTACCCAGACAAACATAGCACCACTATACATTAGATTTCTTTGCATGGTATTGAGTCTATATGTTCCAAGGTCATATTCATGTACTCTATTTGTTCAGGCACTGTCAGCATTATATAACTATATAAGTCATGGCTCTTAAGATATACTCTTGCAATGTTAAGGGTCTGAATTCCATTCAAAAAAGATGGTTGGCCTTGAAGGAATTCAGATCCTCAGGTGCGGACGTGATTATGGTTCAGGAGACTCATTTTAAAACGGTTAATCCCTTTAAGTTCGCGGCCAAACAATTCCCTACAGCCTTTGTGGCCTCTGACCCTTCTGGGAAGGCCGGAGTCGCAATCCTAATTAAACGATCCAGTAACTTACGTATCATGTCTTCATTCCTAGACCCACAAGGTAGATTTATTCTCCTGAACTGTGCTCACCTACGTACGCATTTTACCTTAGCTAATATTTATGCTCCCAACTCAGGACAAATAGGATTCCTCCAAAAAGTTTTTGAGAAATTACAATCATACTCACAGCCCTTTATGATTCTAGGTGGGGATTTTAATATGTGTATGTCGTCAACTAGAGACAGATTTGCCCTCTTTCAGTCTACCCCCCCTGCACAAGCTCAGAAACTCTCCACTTCTTTCCGCAAACTAATTAGATCTCACAATCTTTTTACACATGGAGAATCCAACATCCGGTAGGCAAACAATATACCTTTTATTCTCCCCCACACAAAGTATATACCAGACTAGATCACTTCTTTGTTACTGCTCCACTGCTTTCTGGTGTGGTCTCCTCGGAAATAGACCTCATTATGTGGTCTGACCACGCGCCTATTACCCTTGACCTAAGTCTTTCAGCTCCTACCACTAAAACATGTCATTGGCGCCTTAATGAAACATTACTGAGAATACCCGAAACCCAAAATAAACTACAACAGAAAATTTCAGAATTCTTCCAACTAAATGAGGGGTCGGTTGCGGAGGTTTCCACGTTGTGGGAGGCCCATAAGGCTTCCTTTAGAGGGGAGTGTATTTCAATGAGTTCACAACTAAAAAAAGACTCGAATAAGTTGAAAATAGAACTCTTGGCGAGATTGCGCACGGCTGAACAAAAACTTTTACAAGCACCTACCATTGATCGTTTGAGAAACGTTGTTGGGGTGCGCAACCGCATCAAGTCGTTAGCTATGAGCAAAATTTCTAAATCAATACTATGGTCTAAACAAAGGTTTTATGAATATGCCAATAAGCCACATAGAATGCTTGTTCAAAAACTCAAACCGAGGCCACATATGACAATTCCAGATCACCTAATACAGTCAGATGGCACACCAACTCATTGCCCCCAAAAAATGTCCCAGGTCTTTGGTAATTATTACAAAGACTTATATAATTGTTTGACTAAAGACCCAGCTTCTATATTTTCACAAGAAAAATATAATTCCTTTATGTCCACTTTGCAATTACCTACAATATCACCTGAACAACGCACCCGATTGAATGCACCCATTACCCCTGAGGAGTTGACAGAAGTGATAAAACATCTTCCCACACACAAATCAGCAGGTCCAGATGGACTTCCATATTCATATTACAAAACCTTTTTACCTATCCTAGCTCCATATTTATTAAAGTTGTACGCTTCCTTACAGAAAGGCACCATCCCGCACACCCAATTTCTTAGCGCATTTATAACGGTATTGCCTAAACCAGGCAAGGACCCCTCACACCCAGATAATTACCGCCCAATTGCACTGATAAATTCGGACTACAAAATATTTACGAAAATCCTTGCCAATAGATTGTCCTCTATTCTACCGCATTTGATACATAATGACCAAGTGGGATTTGTCCCATCAAGACACGCAGGTGATAATACAAGAAGGACGATTGACCTTATCGACCTCTTATCTAAGACTAAAACCCCTGCCATTGTCTTGAGTTTAGATGCCCAAAAGGCCTTTGACCGCCTAAGTTGGCCATTCATGTTTGCTGTCTTACAACAGTACGGCTTTTCAGGTTCCTTCGTTAGGGCCCTACAGGCATTATACTCCATACCCACATCACAAGTAAGGTTGTCTTCTCACCTGTCGCAGGCGTTCCCCCTTAGGAATGGCACAAGGCAGGGTTGCCCCCTGTCACCTCTACTTTTTATTCTTAGCTTGGAGCCATTGGCAGCGGCTAAAAGAGCCCACTCAGACATTCGGGGGGTACGGCTGCGACAACGAGAGTACAAACTTTCCCTCTTTGCTGACGACATTTTGCTAACTCTAACACACCCTCACACCTCATTATCCTCCCTGCATAATCGTTTGGGATCCTTTGGTTCTATATCTGGTTTTAAGGTAAACCCATCCAAAACAGAAGCCCTACCTATAAACATTCCTAAAACCCATCTGGATCCTTTACAGACCAGATACAGATATCAATGGCGCACTGGGTCACTCAAATATCTAGGAATACACCTTACCCCCACATATTCTACACTGTATTCGGCTAATTTTCCTCCCCTCTTTGCTGAAATCAATCGCCTTTTAACACAATGGTCTGCTCTTCCACTCTCTTTACTAGGACGAGTTAATGTCCTAAAAATGTCAATACTTCCCAAATTGCTTTATTTATACGAAACTCTTCCTGTCCCCATCCCATTGTCTCAACTTAAAACACTTCAAAGGAAATGCATGCGCTTCATCTGGAATAACGCATCTCATCGTATTGCAGCATCTGTGGTAACAGCCCTCAAACATAGAGGAGGACTAGGAGCCCCAGATCTAATTAAATATTATTATGCTTCCCATTTAAGGGCACTTGCCTTGTGGACGGCTAGAAAAGCCTCAAGTAGATGGGCTGAAATAGAATCGAGTATAACCACCCCAGTGCACCCTTGTTATATGTTATGGCCCTCATCAGACAAATATCTACCTCAATTGAAAACTTTATGCCTGGGGCCTATGCTCTTTACCCTCTCAATTTGGAACAAGTGCTCTAAACGTTTCTCTCTCTCTTCACCTTGCCCACCCCTTACAAATGTCCTCTTCAACCCAGAACTTCCAGATAGCCTATCATATGACCGAATGCTACCATGGACCGAGGCAGGGATTTTCCAAATACGTCATCTAGTCAACCCAATATCGCTCGGGCTGATGACTTTTTCAGACCTACAGAGCAAATATAACATCCCTAACACACATGTCTTATCCTATTTACAAATTAAGCATTTTTTCTCCTACAAATCTCCGTCTCTAACGCTTGAGAAACCCTCTGACTTTGAACAACTGTGCGCCAAGGGTCCATATGAGCCTAGACAGATTTCATTAATATATAAAATGCTCCATGACAGTATTCCAATGACTAATATAACCCATAGCTATATGAAGAAATGGGAATACGTCTTGGGTAGGCCCATTTTCCTGGTAGACTGGGGGAAAATCTGGAGTTCAACTTCCAAAGTCTCTAGGTGTGTGTCACAAAAGGAGACGGCAGTCAAAATACTTTATTTCTGGTATAGAACTCCCGAAGTCTTACATGGGCCTCACCGAGAGACGTCAAATTTATGCTGGAGATGCAATAGGGACCTGGGAACTCATCTCCATATATTTTGGGAATGCCCCCCAATTCAACTTTTCTGGAATCAAATTCGGGAAGTACTACACACATTATTTCACATTGATATCCTTAAACCCTCTACATTATATATTAGGACTCCCAATTACAGACCTTAATAAGACCGAAAGAAAGCTTATATCATTTATTATACTAGCAGCAAAGAGGGTAATACCTCAATGCTGGCTTTCCACCTCTCCACCATCCTTTGTTCACTTTCTCTCCACCCTGATGGAGATACGCAGGATGGAACATTTGACAGCAATGATTGACGACTTTATGGCATGATTTTATAAGATTTGGGAGGTGTGGGACACATCTCAATACTCCCCAGGGGTAAATTGCCCATTCTGACAAGAGCACAATAATAGGGTTCTAAATTAACATGTTACTATGGCTTCAAAGCTTCATAGACCTTGGTACCCTCCATTTAACTTCCTTTCCTTTCTGAAACTCACTAAGGAATGACTTATGCTATACTGTCTCAGTTAATTTTGTTTTTGAATATTTTAGTTTGACAAGTCATGTTCCCATGATTGGTTTAAATGTTGCATTATACTGGAACGACTGTACTCAGGGTTAATTTTGTTATGATCAATCATTTAGCCCATAGGCATGTTTCTTATCTGCAATACTGTTTCCTCACATGACATTGATATTTTCTTTGATTTATGGAAATACCAAAAGAAAACATGTCTGTATTTGTTGTATTTTTGAAAATTCTATAAATAAACAATTTAAAAAAAAAAAAAAAAAATAGAGCTGCGCTATGATGTCCACTTAACCAATAAATTAATTATATATAGAAAAACTTAATTGTGTTCATAATAGACATAGACACCAACAGTATAAAGAATGTGAATTTCACTTGATACAGTCCTTTCGTGATTTTCGTGATGCACAACATACCATAGGGAAATCCCACCACCACTTGAATTATGCACTTACCAGAAAGCAAGCGTAAAGACGCCTGTGGCATAATACCCTGCTTTGTCCTCTTGGGAGAAATCAGATGGCCACTCGTATTCAGGCCCACAAGTGAAGCTAGGATGGATGGTCTCCACTCTCTCCAGGATCCAAAGGAACCAGTTCTTACTCAGATTCTGGAGAGAGTGGAGACCATCCATCCTAGCTTCACTTGTGGGTGGTGTGCCTGAATACAAATGGCCATCTGATTTCTCCCAAGAGGACAAAGGCCCAGGCAGGATATTATGCCACAAGCGTCTTTATACTTGCTTTCTGGTAAGTGCACAATTCATGTGGTGGTGGGATTTCCCTATGGTGTGTTGTGCATCACTGACATCACAAAAGGAGTGTATCAAGTGGAGTACACCTTGTTCACATTCTTTATACTGTTGGTGTCTATGTCTATTATAGACACGATAAAGTTTTTCTATATATAATTAATTTATTGCTTAAGTGGACATCATAGCACATCTCTATTTTTTGTTATTGTCATTCAACTGTGTGCATCTCACAGCAGAGCAGCTGCTTTACTATAGATTTAGCGCAGTTTGTCTTCTTATGTTTATTCATTCTACTGCAGAAGCCTGCAACAAGTGGAAAATGCCTTTATGGGCTAATTTAACTTCAGGCTTTTCTTTTCACATGATTGGATAATTTAAGTGAATCTTCAACATTTTATTGTGTGAACATTCTCAAATCATTTAGTAAATCAGCCTTATTGTCTTCTTATAAAGGAAGGTAGGAAACTGTTGGTATTATTATTATCATTATTATTATTATTATAAACTGTGTAGATGTGCTGTACTTTGAAACATGCCTAGAATTGCTCCCATCTAAAGCAGCACTGGAATTTCCTCTTCTCCAGTCCCACAATAATCCTAGCTCTAACAGTGATATGGATTCTGCAATGCTTTACGGTTTCCTTACAATATTCCTTAGAGTGGAAGATGGGGCAGATAGAACTAAAATTAAGTTTGTTTTAAAGAAAAAAATATGTTTTTTACTTTCTTGTTTGAGAAAATGATTATGGAATCCAAAGAATCTTTTTTGAGTTTTATGGTTGTTAGTGGAATCTTTCAGTTCAGGTACAGAAACCTGACCCCTGGTAGTCAGTGATACCCAATTCAAGAGATTATATGTAACTACATCGAGACCAGACAACGAGTTTGATTCAGTTGATCTACTTTAATTTTTTGGCGCTTCAGTTCAGGTACTCAGATTGACGTATGCAATGTAGGTTGTGTCAAGATATGAAATTGACCAATCAAAGATTAATATTATTAAAGCTTGCATTGAGTTAGGCTGGGTTCACACTGCAGCTCGCAGCAAGGGTCCGGTTTTTAGCTGAATTCAGACCTGAAACAGACCACAAGACCCACAGGACTCCTGTGCAATTCGCACCAGAGGCGCTCCAAAGATGTGTGAACCGGCTCCATAGAGAGCAGGTCACAGTCTCCTAACATGCGAATTGGATGCAGGGAAACCTGCATCCAATTCACAATAGTGTAAACTCAGCCTTAATTGTCTTATGATCATGGCTCATAAGAAATCATCATTAAAGGATATTTATTTCTTTTGACTTTGGGTGCCATTCAAAAATAACTGTCCAGTTGGGCTTTCCAGGAACTTGCTTTGCCACAGGTTCTCCAAACAAATCATAACATTTCGGGTAGTCATCAGAATTATTTTTTCAATATGCCAGTGTAAAGGAAAGAAAGAAGCATGGATTAAAATTCGTATAATGATCACTTCCTGTTCCGGCGCCTGATGTGATCGGAGCGAGTAACTGCGGGTCTGTCATTGCTGCATACCGCCCACGGATGGTGAGATTACCCCCCGCTAGCTACATTCTCCCCCCAGCCTACCCATGGACAAATTTGTGGTCCACGGACCCCCGAGAACGGCCCCACAACAAGGTTCTGAAGGCCTCACCAACAGCCAGCGCGCAGCCAATATGGCCGACGGAGCTTCCTTGTCAGAAGCAGCTCCAGCCACACATACTCTCCAGCCACCACCCGGCCCCCTGCCTTCCCAGCCTGATGACCAATATGCAGGGCTAGCACAGCAGCGGTGGATAGAGTGATAGCAGCGGGCATGGCACAACTGAGCGGGGAGCTGGGGGAGCACACAAATGCCTATCTGAGCTAGAAAGCCAGATTTCAGAATTGGAGGATGAGGTTCAAGCATCTTTCATGCAGGAGAAGGAGCAAAAACAAGCACAGCAGTTTATATTTGAGAAACTTGATGATTTAGAAAATCAGTCTGGAAGGAACAACTTAGGGGTCATAGGCCTACCCAAATCCTTCAACACTAACTCTCTTATGGAGGTTTGCGCCTCACGCATCCCGCAGGCCCTGGGCCTATCCGGTTCCTGCATAATGGAAAGGGCCCACCGCCTGGGGGCGCCCTCCAGCGACAGAAGAACACCCAGACCAGTGATAGTCCGATACCTCAATTACGCTGATAGAGTCAACGTGCTCAAATCTATTCGCAAATCTAAAGCCCTGCAACTAGACCGGTACAAACTCCTCCTCTTCGTGGACTATTCACAAGAAGTCTCCAGAAAGCGCAAGGCTTTCCAAAGCATCTGGGCCGCACTCTTCCAGAAAGGCATAAAATTCTTGCTTGCATACCCCGCGGTCCTCCGCTTCTCCACACCTGCAGGTGAATCTAAATCTTTAGACTCATCGGACGAAGCGCACCATTATCTGCAATCATGCCTTCACCTCCCGATGGACACGTCCTCCCCCACAGAGGGGTCAAATTTGGGCCCTTCTCGGAATCAACGAAGCCCTTGGAAAGAACTGGCAAAGAAACAGAGGCTAAATTATCCTCCTAACAACAACAACAACAGGCAGTTCTAAAGAAGATGCTGGCTTTCTCCATCAATGACTCCCATCAAGGTTCTAGGTGATGTACTCCCACAGCGTGAATCTACATGTTTTATATTCTTGTTAAGATCGCATTTGGTAACTGACTTGTTATTATGGCTTCCAAACCTCCACTACTTTGTTGTTAATGTTTTGAACTTCCTCCGCTCATTTCTTCCTCGGTTTCATGGTAGCACATTCCTCCCAGCTGTGGCTTCCCACAACCTTACCGAGACAAAGTCCGTCACGAGCAGTTGTCTCCAAGCAAGGGGAATACAGGTGTCCTTATTTAAACGATACCCAAGTCCAGTCCTGATCTGGGGGCGCACTATCTTGGCCGGTGGGTAAGCCCACATTGCTTGGTAAAGCTGTTTGAAGTGGCAGACTCACACGAGGAAAAAAGCAAAGTCCAGACTTCAATGGGTATGTGTTTGGTTAACGTTCTATCTCTCTCTTATTGCTCAAGGTGGTCCAGCCTCAGCTCATCCACACCCTCCCCGCTTCTCCTCTTTTCTTTCCACAAACCTCCTATCACAACTTATCACATGTAAAGTCAATCATGACATGCTATCATGCTCATCTCATAAACACCCCCCACACTTTATACAATATCTCTTCACTCCGACACCTTCCTGAACATTGTTTCATGGAATGTGAAGGGACTCAGATCCCCTAGCAAAAGAATGTCTATCCTACGCCACCTAAAAAAACTGACATTGCAGTACTCCAGGAGTCGCACTTAAATAGCAATGATTTCTCCCGTATGTGCAAACTTTGGGTGGGACAGGTACATGGCTCCTCAGCTCCAAAAGGCAGAGCAGGGGTCCTCCTCCTTGTCAACAAGAGACAAGGCAACCTTGTCTGGTTCCACAAGGGAACCAGACAAGGTTGCCCCCTTTCTCCTCTCCTTTTTTAACTTAGCTTTGGAACCGCTATCTCGGTACCTAAACACTAATTCTAAACTCAGCGGGATACAAATCGGCTCTCTATCACTAATTCGGCACTCTTTGCGGATGACATTCTGATATTCTCCACAAACCCTACACCACCATTCTTGACTGTAGGCAAGACACTCTTGTCTTTGTACTCCTCACCTGGTTGCCGCCACACACACTTGGCACCATCTGAACCAAACAAGTTTATCTTGGTCTCATCAGACCACAGGACATGGTTCAGTAATCCATGTCATCTTTAGAAGAGGCTTCCTTCTTGGACGACAGCCATGCAGACCAATTTGATGCAGTGTGCAGCGTATGATCTGAGCACTGACAGGCTGACCCCCCCACCCCTTCAACCTCTGCAGCAGTGTTGGCAGCACTCATACGTCTATTTCCCAAACACAACCTCTGGATATGATGCTGAGCATGTGCACTCAACTTCTTTGGTCGACCATGGCGAGGCTTCTTCTGAGTGGAACCTGTCCTGTTAGACCACTTTATGGTCTTGGCCACTGTGCTGCAGCTCAGTTTCAGGGTCTTGGCAATTTCCTTCTAGCATAGGCCATCTTTATGTAGAGCAAAAATTCTTTTTTTTTCACATCCTCAGAGAGTTTTTTGCCATGAGGTTCCATGTTGAACTTCCAGTGACCAGTTTGAGAGAGTGAGAGCGATAACACCAAATTTAACCCACCTGCTCCCCATTCACACCTGAGACCTTGTAACACTAATGAGTCACGTGGCACATGGGAGGGAAAATGGCTAACTGGGCCCAATTTGGACATTTTCACTTAGGGGTGTACTCACTTTTGTTGCCAGAGGTTTAGACATTAATTGCTGTGTGTTGAGTTATTTTGAGGGGACAGAAAATCTGCACTGTTATACAAGCTGTACACTCACTGCTTTACATTGTAGCAAAGTGCCATTTCTTCAGTGCTGTCACATGAAAAGATATAATAAAATATTTACAAAAATGTGAAGGGTGTACTCACTTGTATAATTGGGTTATTTTGTTGTTACAAAAGTGATGTTAGACTAGTTGTGGATATCCTCTCCCCTCTTACCCCCCCCCCCCCATTACTCTCTCCCTAACCCTCTATGCCTCTCCTATCCCAATCCCTCTCTCAAGGCTGGTACTCCACCTCTATTGTTCCCCTCCCCTCCCCTCCCCCTCCCCCTTCTGTTACTAATTATTGATCACACTTTATCATTAGCTTGTACTTGTTGTTTATGTTTTTTATCATCTGACAACATCCTTCCTTTCCTGTATGCATTTAAACTCAAATAAAATAAAAAAAAAATCCTTATAATGAAGACATTTTTCCCTAAACAGCCATCTTGCCACCTAATGGTCTGAGGGGTTTTAAGTTTACTGGGCCATTATAGGAAATTATTAAGCAGTCACTTTCAGGCTTTACCAAAACTACTCCTGGGCTTGTGAAGTGAGAAAGAAGTCTATGTTATTTAATTTTAAAAAGGATGGTGCTATTTTATTTTTACCCCCTCTTTTTAGTGGCTACTGTATGTGCATAAATCTTTTTTCACTTCTTATGGCCAGGAGAAGAATAAAATAAAACAATTTAGGCAGGTAAATTTGAAAGCTTGCAATTTAATACATTTCATTTTCCTTTTAAGCCAGTAGGTGAAGCCCGTTTACAGATCTCAAAACCTCATGCTGAAACTTACAAACTGGTATCCTCTCCTCCTCTCTACTCTTTGGGTTCAACTAAAGTTGTCAAGAGGTAGTATGGATATATCCTCTTTTCATCTTCACCATCTCTCAATCAGAATAAAAAGGCTTCCATTGCGTAGGACCCCTGAGGAAGTCACATGATAGTGACGACACATATTGGACCAAGTCAGGTGACGGAGCACATTGGGATCAGGGGAGGAACTAGTACATACTGTTTTTAATTTAAGTAGATGCTGTGCAATAAAGGTCTATACGTTTTAATACTACACAATGGAAGCCTTTTTATTCTGATCGAGGGATGGTGGAGATGAGAAGAGGATATACCATACTACCTCTTAAAAACTTTTGTTAAACCCGAAGAGGGGAGAGGAGGAAAGGATACCAAACCTTTCAATGGAGTATACTCCAGCTGGGGAAGGCGCTGTCAGACCATTTAGGTCTTTATTTGAGGTGAGCGCAGTGGTGAACTGGTGGTGGGCATTGTCACGTATGCTAGTCCTAACCCACACATGGTGAAATTTAAAAAAGAATCACAAATTTTGAAGGAGAAAATTGTAAAGATTGATGAATTGTCTTATTATCAGTTGTGAACTGTATTTGATTATCATTAAATGGACTTTATGTTAAACACTTTATTAGTTGAACGGATTTGGTTTTTTTGATGGTGCACAAGGTTTGGACAAGTGCAGCCAACAAGCGATTATACATTCACTAAAGAGTTGTGGGAACACAATTCTTTGGTTTCAACTGTCACATTTTTTTTTTGGTTTCTGTTTTATAGTGATAGCGTGGCATTACACATTGGCTTAATATGTGGTTTTGAGTTAGTACTGGCTGCAGTGCTATTATTGTAAGTGCAATATCTCTATTTTACCTATATTTTGAAATTTAACATGGAGAAAACTACATTTTTTGTGCTTTCCCTTTGCTTCCATTTAAACATCTGTTGCATCTGAGATTCATAGTGCACACATTTGGGAGAGAGAGAGAGAAAATTCACCAAGTGACCTTTGGAGCCATTATCACTGAAAGGAATAAAGTTTTCTTTGACCTTTCTGGTAATTCAGGGGTCATAGCCATGAGGTAAGCAGTCAATTTGCATGGGTTCAGTTATCACAGTGGTAGATTAATTATTTGTTGGACTTTTTTCAGATAGTGTTATATATTTTGAGTATATATATATTCATATATTTTCCTGTAAAGTAGAACAGTGGATTGTTTTTCAATGCATATGTTATATCGAATATTTATTGTGCTGCACTAATTATCATTATTCACCTTGTCACCATGTTGAGGACAAGGACCTCTTCCCCATAGCCCTTGCCTGGTGGCTGAAGTGATCTGTGGGTAGAGGGATTTTCAACATTTGCAGGTCTCCTTAAATAATAAGGGGCCCTCAGACACTGTCCTGCCCCCATGTGGATGAGTATGGGGTACGTAGTACCCCTGCTCGCTTACAAAATAAAAATCCCCAATCACAATGTCCACAACTCACTGACTCGCAAAAAAAAAACCCAATGACCCAGAAAAATAAGTGATCCCGATTAACACCCCAAGCTGACATTAGCTATATAAGGGAAGGAGTGGGGATAGGGGGGGCATTATCAACAAAATATGGCCATAGTTGGTTAAAGTCAATGGGCAAAAATGACCAGTGGCTGTATTTGGGCAGTGATGTCACTGCTATCTTTGCCCCTTTGCTTAGAAGTGACAGTGACAGTGAAAAGCTGTCAAATATATGGACATACATTTCAACGAGAGCTCCAAACAAAAATCCAAGGAAATTTAATGATAAATTTAATGATAAAATCGATTCTTATCAGAATAGAGCCAAGGCATTTTGGAGGCCAAACACACTCCTCTTTCATCAGGGCTTAAGAATTCTGAATGTGCTTAAATGGACTCAGGTAAACAGATTACCAAAAAAACTGCATTGTGATTTACTGCTTGTAAAGTTTCAGGAGGGTGGGTTACACTGGTGTTAGTAAATGCAGCAACAACAAACAAACAAAAGTAGTATACAAACCTATTACAATTTTATGGTATGGTTTATTGAAGACTCAACTACAAATTATGCTCTGCTGGGTGAGGGGGCGTGACCGGATGCTGGTGTGGGTGAGGCGCGCATGTGGCGGCTCCTCTCCTTCCCTGCTCCTTGCCTGCTCTATGGAGGATTTGAGTTCCGGGCGGTGAAGCCCCGCACCGTGAGCCCTGACACCGTGGACCCAAGCCTGGAGCTCTGAAGCCACGGGTCTTGAAGCTGCCGGGGGCATCCCGAGCTTCGGGCTCTCTTCAGGAGATTGGCGGTACTGCGGGATCCCGAGGTGGAGGTGGACGGGCGGGCTGCTGAGGGCCCGGGAGCTGAGAGGGATTGGTGGCTTTGAGCCTGCCCTCCGGGACGGTGGACGGAGCACGGCAGCGTGGTGGAGCAGCCGGCTGGAGACCCCTGCCTAGGTCAGGTGGAGGGAACATCGGCTTTTGTTTGGCAACCGGCAACCTGTGCCATACTCTTGTATAGTCCTGCATATTCCTGAATATTTCCACATTGCTCTCTAAAGGGAAAAGTGGTACATGCATTTCCTTGAAACGGCCGTTTGAAGACAAGGACTCCATTGCTGTTTTTTCAGTAAATGGTGAGACTATAAGAGCGGGAACCGTGAGTAATAAATACAATTTATAAACTGGTGATAAAAGGAAATTGTGTATGGAACTGTAGCTTCTAAATGGCTATTTATATTTTGTGACTTTTCATGATCTTTCAAGACTTAGCCTGATCATAACCACCAGCAGGACAGGCTGAATAGCCACTAGGTGGGTTATTATAAAAGAAGCCCTTCAGTAGTGGACAGTACTAGCAGTAGCATATATCTGCATCTTGCTGGAGCTTGGTGGTTAACGTTTTCCTTCTTTTCTATGGATAAGTTCCACTTTTTTTTCCCTCCTCTCCTCCTTATTGGTTGCTGTGTAAACTTTTCCTTTCCCTATCTCTGAGGCTTGACTAAAACTGGACACCAGAGCAAGAAATATGACAAAGAAAAAGAAAAAGAAATTGCAGGAGCCTAGTATTGAACTGTCCCAGAAGGCATTAAAGGAAAAAAGTAAAGAGATTGCTAGTAAATTGGAGAAATTTGCGCATGGATCCTCCCAGGTTACTGGAAAAACACATCAAGCTAAAATGTCCATGTCACCATCTGGACCCTCAAAGGGGGCAAACTCTCAAACTAAAAATAAAGAGCCCCAAAGGGACAAAAATGGACGGGCCTATTGAGGCAACACAGACTCCTCTATCTGGGGGGGATGCAGCTCTAGGGGATCCATCCTTGGGAGAAATACTTTTGGCAGTTAATGCCTGCAGATCCTCCCTAGCAGAACTGATGGACCAAATCAAGGGTATTAAAGAGGATATGGCCCTGGTAAGACATGATCTCCAAAAAATTCAAGAACGAACCACAGAACTGGAAGAAAGGGTCGGTAGTATGGAGGACGTTTTACCCCCTATAAAGAACAACATAGAACTACTAAAAAAGACAATCTCCAGGCAGAATGAGAGGCTGGAAGAATTTGAGAACAGAGAAAGGAGAAATAATGTTCGGATTTTGGGCCTGCCAGAGAAGTGTGAGGGGAGAGACATGAGGGAATTTTTGGAAAAGTGGCTTGGGGATACTTTTGGACGTGATAGTTTCTCCCCCCACTTTATGATTGAGAGGGCCCATAGGATACCATCAAGGTGGGCGCTCCCAGGAGCAGTTCCAAGATCAACTATTTTAAGACTGTTATGTTTCAGAGATAGGGAGATGATCCTAAGAAGGGTAAGAGAAGTAGGAACTGTAATGTACAATGGCAACAAAATTTAGTTTTTTCAAGATTTCTCGGCAGAGGTCCAGAAAAAGAGGCTCGCCTTCTCGGACATCAAGACACGGCTGCGGCAGTTGAATGCACAATATGCTATGCTATATCCAGCACGCCTCCGGTGGCATTTAAGGGGGCGGTGCATTTTTTTGACACTCCGGCCGCAGCTGTGGCTTGTTTGGAAGGGGGGGACCGGGCTGTGTAGAGTTGGGTTTGGGTAATGTAGTAGGATGTGTATTTAGTTAAACCTTGATCAAAGTATTTTCTTTTTTTTTGGAGAGTTTAAATATAAAAGGTTGGATTTGTGAATAAAGTGGTATGGGAAGGAGCACAGGAGGGGAGCCGCACTGGCAGCGTGTCAGGGGAAGTGAGATGGTGTCAGGAATTAGACACAAAAATGAGTTGAAGGTTATTGATTTTGTAAATCGCACTGGATGTAAATTGGGTCACATGAAAGGCCCCAAAGGGGGTAGAAGCTGGGGTGGGGGCAGGGTGGGGGATAAGATATCTGGATTGGATGGAAAATTAAGCACACTTAAACACAGTTTGGTCATTTGGATTGATGGTAATGATTTTTGGAGGGATGGGGGAGGAGAACGGGGGAGACGGAATTCTCTTTGGGTTCCCGGGCCCCCTCTTTTTGTTTTTCCTCCTCTCCCTCTCGTGTACTGTTGTTGTTTATTTTTTAATTTTTTCCTTCTTCTTTTTTCCTTTTTCTCTCTCTTGCCAGTTTCCTCTTTTTTTTTTTTTTTCCTTTCTAAACAATGAATAAGTTGGTCACATTTGGGACATGGAATGTGAGGGGAGTGGGGAACTTAGTCAAGAAGACAGCCCTATTTAAAACAGTTGCAACTTTGGGGATTAAGGTGTTATGTTTACAGGAAACACATCTGACGGGGGACTCCACGGGCCGGTTAAAGGCTAGGGGATTCCCCCACCAGTTGCATTCTATTTATACATCCTATCAGATAAAGATAGATAGAGAGGGTAGATATGTATTTCTATACTGTAGGTTGGCAGAGGTTCCAGTCATAATAATAGGTGTGTATATCCCCCCACTCTTTAAGCCAGACATCATTGGTTGTCTATTGGAGTTTATTGCAGATAAACCTGATATCCCTGTATTAGCGATGGGAGATTTTAATATGGTTATGAATGTACAGCAAGACAGATACCCAGTAGGGAGAGGGGGGGGATCTTCGCCATGGACCTCACTGTGTGAGATGCTTAGGGATACTGGACTTTGTGATATTTGGCGGGTCCTTTACCCGGAGACTCTTGCCTTCTCTGGCCGTTCCTCCCTTTTGTGGATAGATATGGCCTTCGGCAACGAGGAATTGCTCTCAAGAGTGGTGGATATCAAGTATGAGGCAAGAGGTCTTTCGGACCACTCGCCAGTGGTTGTCTCCATAAATATAGGAAGAGGGCCTCGGGACAGGGGCTGACGGCTCAATCCTTTATGGTTGAGGCTAATAGCCCCGAGGGAATGTATGTTGCTCAAACTGCGGGAATTTCTCCAGCAGAATAGAGGCACAGCTAGCCAAGGGATGGTGTGGGACACCCTTAAGGCCTTTTTGAGAGGGCTCCTGATACACCAAATTGCAAAAAAGAAGAAGGGGAGTGAGGAGTGGGAGCAGGAAATAATACACAAGGTAAAGGAGGCGGAAAGGGATTATGTGGAAGACCCCACTTTAGAGAAATTAAATAACTGGTCTGAAGCTCAGGCAATATATCAAACAGTATCCCTGAAAAAAGCAGAAACGAAACGATTCTTTTTAAAGCAGTCTCAATATGTGGAGGGGGAGTCTGTCTGGCACATGCTGGCCCTCCTGGCGAGGTCCCAAGAGGGACGGATTAGTGGAATAGATTCCATAAGGACCCCGGCTGGGGGGACCACTGTGTGCCAGCCAGAAATATTAACAATTTTTAGGGACTATTATAAAGATTTGTATAAAAACGAAAGTGGGGAGGGTGGAGGGAGAGATAATGAATTTTTTGAGTACTTTAAAGATCCCACGGCTAACAGAGGAGGATAGAGAGTCTCTAGAGGCACCTATAACTATTGAGGAGTTGGCGGAGGTACTGTCAGAGGCCCCTAAGCATAAAACACCGGGTCCGGATGGATTGCCGAATGAAGTTTATTCTGAATATGTAGAAGTATTGCTCCCGGAGTTATTGGTAACTTTTAATGATGCCTTTGAGAGGGAGACAGTGCCGGCCTCCATGACCGAGGCTACCATTGTTCTTATTCCTAAGGAGGGGAAAGACCCCCAGCAGCCAGCCTCGTACAGGCCTATTTCTTTGTTGTGTACGGATGTGAAGCTATTGGCTAAAGTGTTGGCAAATCGCTTAAGCAAAGTAGTGCATAAAATAATTCATGTGTTTATTCCGGGGAGGTCCATGGCTTTAAATATAAGGAGACTATTCCTCAATTTGCAGGTATCCTCGGAAGACAGTGGCTCCAGGGCAATACTGTCATTGGACGCAGCCAAGGCCTTCGATAGCCTGGAGTGGCAGAATCTTTGGGAGGCCTTGTCTGTGTTCAATATTGGCCCGATGTTCCTGAAATGGGTAGGGCTTTTATATCAGAACCCTAAAGCAAGAGTTAAAATAGGGCGGAGAATGTCGGACTATTTTCCACTTGAGAGGGGAACAAGGCAGGGTTGCCCGTTGTCCCCCCTGCTTTTTGCGGTGGCAGTTGAACCCTTGGCGGTAGCTGTGAGAGAAGCACAGGACATACAGGGGTTTAGAAGAGGGTCAGTAGAAGAGAAGATTTCACTATTTGCAGATGATATTCTCTTCTACGTGGGGGACAGAGGTCAGTCGTTGGCCGCAGTGATGAAGTTGGTAAAGACATTTGGTAGGTTGTCGGGCCTATTGGTCAACTGGGAGAAGTCAGTTCTTCTCCCAGTGGATGGGTCAGCAGAGACACCGTTAGAAGATATGGCCCCTTTGCAAATATCAACTTCTTTTAAGTACCTAGGTATAAATGTCTCATCTAAGCCTAAGCAATTTATACAAAAGAACTTAGAACCCTTAGTAAAAAAATTTAGATCAAAGTTGAGCAGATGGAAATGCCTCCCCCTGACCGTTACGGGTCGCTGTAACTTGATTAAAATGATATGGCTCCCCCAGCTGCTCTATATTCTACATAACTCCCCTATATGGATCCCCGGGGTGTGGTTTAGGAAACTAGAGAGGCTCTTTAGGGAGCTGATCTGGAAGAATAAGCAGGCTAGGATTAGCATGCGTTGTTTACAGCTTCCTAGGGATAAAGGGGGTCTAGCGGTCCCCCACCCCTGGGCTTACTTCTTAGCAGCCCAATTACAACAATTGGGGGGGGGGACTGAGTATGTCTAACACAAACTATAGCTTGCAGCCCCTCCAAGCTAGTACCCTACATGGTCCTGGTTGGAAGCACTTGAGGCAGACTCAGTGGGTGCATTGAATCAGTGTCCAACAGGGACCTTAATTTTAAGGGTGTGGCGGATGGCGAAATCGTTGTTGGAATATCAAGGTTATAGTGACTACGCACCATTATGGGAAAATAGGAGGGTTCCGGAACTAGCGGGATTGGGGGTTTTCCAAGGTTGGAAGCAGAGGAGGGTGTGCAGAATGAGGCAAATGTTTAAGGAGAAGGGTTTGACGTCCTTCCAGGAATTAAGGGAGGAATATGGGCTGCCGAATAAACTTTTTTTTCAATATCTTCAGCTTAGGCATGCCATTGGGGAGCAGTTCAAGGGGGAGGGGACTCCGCAATGGTGTGAGATTCCCCTGTTGAAGAAACTTCTGTTTGCCACATCTCAAAAAGGACTGATCTCAGATCTATACATGAATTTAGGACCTGGGGCAAGGGAAGAGGATCAGTTGGCTTTGGTGAGGAAAAAGTGGGAAGCAGATGTGGGAGAACTATCAGACAGCCAGTGGAAAGAGGTGGTGACTGTGCCTGGTAGATTGTCCCTTTCATCCCCGCAAAACCTGACTCAGCTTTATATTCTGCATAGGACCTTTTATACCCCCAAGAGATTATACTACTTTGGGGAACGCCAAGACGCTCTCTGCACCAGATGGGGGGGGGGGGGGGGCGACTGGCGACCTGATCCACATGTTTTGGAGGTGCCCGAGGTTGTTCAGGTATTGGAGCAGTGTCCTGAATAGAGTCAACCAGGTTTTTGGGTTGGCACTGTCCGGGGACCCGATTTTGTGCATCCTGGGGCACCTGGAGGGAAGAGGAGAAGAGGCCCGGGAGCGTGTCGCAGTGGAGAGATGTATCTACCAGGCAAGGAAATTAATTGCACTTAAATGGCGGGATACTGTTCCACCGTCGCTGAAGATCTGGAGGGAGAGGGTGAACCTTACAAATGTGAGGGAAAGGATGATATACTTGTGAAGGGGGGATATGGCTGTATTTAATAGAATATGGAGCAAGTGGATAGGAAATGAGGGTTTGTGGTTTAGGGAGGAACTTAATAAGTGAGAGCGGAAGAGGAAGGTTTGAAGTGTGATGATGAAGGAGGGAAGGGGAGGAAAGGGAAAGGAGGAAAGGGATGGTACAATCCAGAGGGGGGAGGGGGGTAGGTGGGCGCATTTGTGGAGATATATTGTTGAATTGTTATATTGTTCTGTAACAAAGTTGAATGAAAATCAATGTATTGTATACAAAGAAAAATGAAAATAAAATATATTATAAAAAAAAAAAAAGAAATTATGCTCTGCTGGACCTGGTTATCTCAAACATTGCAGAGATCACTTCCAATGCTCATATACAAGAACATCTGGGTAGCAGTGACCATAACATGACTTTCAAAGAGCATATAAGAGAGATTCTTATGCACTGCCAAAACAGGAAAAGGTAACCAGCTAATGCGGCTGCAAACACCCAAAAGTGTTCCCACACTAAGAGATAAAATAATAATAAAATAATAATAATATAATAATAAATAGACCATTTATTATTTATTTATTATCATAACATGACTTTATTTAATGTTAGCTGTAAACAATAAACACATAGAAAGATAGAAACACCTGAGAGACCACCTTTTAAGAGACCACATTTTCCAAGGCTAAAGGTTGCTCTCCAAGATTTAACCTTTAATCTTCTGCTCTCAGTACCACATTTTCAAACTCATAGTTGATTTGTAAGTAATGGTGGGTGTGTTCTTTCCCCATCACCCCACTTTTTGGCTAACTATCTAACCATATTGGAATTCATGTATTTTTTGCAGATACTTACCCCGCATCTGCTTCTGAGGAAGTGGAGTGAATCCATGAAACACGTTAAACTTTTTTGATGCTATAATCATGTGTTTACATTTCAAGACCATCTACATGATTTTTTTGCAATCATGTTTTACTGTATTATGCTGATATGGATCAAAGTGTTTTGTATGTTACAAATCAACACTATGAATTACAACTTTATTATATGTTATGGTGGAAAATGTTTACATATATGAATTAATTAATTATTAACTGGTATGACTACCAGCCGCCGCAGTTGTACTGCGGCAGGTCGGCTCTCCTGCTCAAACCGGCGTCATTGTATCCACGATTTGCGGGCACACGCACGCCGCTGTGCACTCAGTGAGTGTGCCCGCGGGACGGGCAGACTCGATGTCCGCCGGTGACCCATGATTGCCTTCTACAGAGGCAGGATGGGGATCTGCCGATGTAAACATGGCGGATCCCCTTTCTGTCAGGGGACATGACACGGATCTACTGTTCCCTGTCATTGTGAACAGTTAGATCTGTCTTGCCCTGGCCAGCCCAGCCCCCACCCAGTTAGAACACAGTGAGGGAACACAGTTAACCCCTTGACCGCCCGCTACAATTTAACCCCTTCCCTGCCAATGACATTTATAGAGTAATCAGTGGCTATTTAAAGCTCTGATCACTGTATAAATGTCATTGGTCCCAAAAAAGTGTCAAAAGTGTCCGATCTGTCCGCTGCAATGTCACAGTACCGATATAAAAATCGCAGATCGCCGCCATTACTAGTAAAAAAATAAATACAAAAGCCATAAATCTATTCCGATAGTTTGTAGACGCTATAACTTTTGCACAACCCAATCAATATATGCCTATTGCGATTTTTTTACCAAAAATATGTAGAAGAATACTGTATATATCAGCTTAAACTAATGAATTCATTTTAGTAAAGAGAATAAACTGTACTGCTGCAATTGTGTAATAAACTATATAGCTCCAGCTTTCTTATGAGACATACACATATTAAACCATAGAAATATAAAGCTGCGCTTATATGCATGAATAATAAGTGATCAAAACCAAATACATAAATTAAATTATATATATATATATATATATATATATATATATATATATATATAGGGTGGGCCATTTATATGGATACACCTTAATAAAATGGGAATGGTTGGTGATATTAACTTCCTGTTTGTGGCACATTAGTATATGTGAGGGGGGAAACTTTTCAAGATGGGTGGTGACCATGGCGGCCATTTTGAAGTCGGCCATTTTGAATCCAACTTTTGTTTTTTCAATAGGAAGAGGGTCATGTGACACATCAAACTTATTGGGAATTTCACAAGAAAAACAATGGTGTGCTTGGTTTTAACATAACTTTATTCTTTCATGAGTTATTTACAAGTTTCTGACCACATATAAAATGTGTTCAATGTGCTGCCCATTGTGTTGGATTGTCAATGCAACCCTCTTCTCCCACTCTTCACACACTGATAGCAGCACCGCAGCAGAAATGCTAGCACATGCTTCCAGTATCCGTAGTTTCAGGTGCTGCACATCTCGTATCTTCACAGGGAGAAATGGAGGTGGGGGGTAGTGCAAAAGGTGGTGGGGGGGACAGGGGTTTTGTTCTGTGTGCAAATGTTTCACTCACCAATAATGCCTCCCTCTTCTCAGGCTGGTCCCCCTTTAGATGACTTAGGCAGCTATATCAGCCATTGCTTCATATCTCCCGCTCAGCTGCTCACAGAACACCTTTGACAGGATGGCGACACACTCACCATGGCAACACCCGACTGCCCCCCCACCTATCACAGACAATCAGACACCTGACCTTGGCGCAGACATGACACCCCCTGCCCGTTACCGCAACAGAAACAGCTGCACACCCGGCGGGCAGAGATCCTAAGGCCTCATACACACGAGCGTAATAGCAAAACGTTGGGGCCGACGTCAGGCAAATTCGGTGCCAAAAACGCGATTTAGTCTGCATTTTGCATCGGCGTTAATGCGCGTTAGTGAGCGTCAGTGAGCATCGGCGTCAATAGGCGTTTTGTTTAAAAAAACATTCCTCTGCTATTTTTTAACCTGAAAAAGCCGGCGCTAAAAACGCCGGTTAACGTTGCTACGACGTTAATGCACGTTAGTGAGCATTTTGTCGGCTCAGCGTCATAATCGCCATATAGCTACAGCCTCGGAACGTGCAGTCCTGCATTTGATTTACAGCTTAAGAATACTGATGTCATCAACAGCTCAAAAACGTCAGTGTTTGTATGGGGCCATTGAATAAAATGGAGCATTGATAAAAAACGTCCATGTGTATGAGGCCTAAGTGACAGGCTCAGGCTGGCTGGCTGAGTGAGAAGTAGAAGGAGGAGAAAGGTAGACACACAGCAGGCCAGGCACAGGAGTATTTTAATGTAAAAAGAAGACTTATAAGCTGTGGACACTGGGGGGGATGGGGGGCAAATGAACTATTTTTATATTACTGGGTTTAGTAACACTTTAAGCTCTTGAGAAAAATCTGCAATGGAGCCCAGCTAAAGGCTTCACACTAAATTCTCCAATCAACCTGTTATTGAGACTTCACACAAAGAAAAAAATCAAAAATAAGAAATTAAAGAAAGGGGAAAAAATATATATACTTTTTTCATATACTGTATATATATATATATATATATATATTTATATATATATATATATATATATATATATATATATATATATATATATACACAGTATCTCACAAAAGTGAGTACACCCCTCACATTTTTTAAAATATTTTATTATATATTTTCATGTGACAAAACTGAAGAAATAACACTTTGCTACAATGTAAAGTGGTGAGTGTACAGCTTGTATAACAGTGTGAATTTGTTGTCCCCTCAAAATAACTCAACACACAGCCATTAATGTCTAAACCACTGGCAACAAAAGTGAGTACACCCCCTGAGAAAAAATGTCCAAATTGAGCCAAATTAGCCATTTTCCCTCCCCGGTGTCATGTGATAAGTTAGTGTTACAAAGTATCAGGTGCGAATGAGGAGCAAGAGTGTTTAATTTGGTTTTATCACTCTCACTCTCTCATACTGGTCACTGGAAGTTCAACATGACACCTCATGGCAAAGAACTCTCTGAGGACCTGAAAGAAAAGAATTGTTGCTCTACATAAAGATGGCCTAGGCAATAAGAAGATCGCCAAGACCCTGAAACTGAGCTGCAGCATGGTGACCATACAGCGATTGATCAGGACAGGTTCCACTCAGAACAGGCCTCGCCATGGTCGACCAAAGAAGTTGAGTGCACATGCTCAGCATCATATCCAGAGGTTGTCTTTGGGAAATAGACGTATGAGTGCGTTGAAGAAACCAGCTGGTACCGCTCCGGACAAGACTCACCTTGGACAGGACTAGTTAGCGACATACCAGTGGTACGACGTCGAGTCAAAGTCCCAGAACCGCTAGAAGAATAACGGATCCGGTAGAAATACATCTCGTTGTTAAGAAAAGAAAGTCCAGGAGTCTCTCAAGAAACGGTACTCCACAGTACAACTTGAAGGTCACTGGTCATACTCTCTCACTCTCACTATTTTGGTTTAATTTGTGAGAACGAGGAGTAAGCGTGGACTATGAAACATTGTGATTGAATAGTGTACTGTGGCCCCTCCCTTTTACCGATTAAACCGAGTTAAACCTGTAAAAAAGAGTCCCC
>BLSH010448199.1:160385-188314 GCA_018402905.1 Glandirana rugosa | reverse complement strand
ATCTATCTATTATCTATCTATCTATTATCTATCTATCTATCATCTATCTATCTATCTATCTATCTATCTATCTATCTATCTATCTATCTATCTATATTATCTATGTTTATCTATCTATCTATCTATCTATCTATCTATCTATTATCTATCTATCTATCTACCTACCTACCTACCTACCTACCTACCTATCTATCTATCTATCTACCTACCTACCTACCTACCTACCTACCTACCTACCTACCTATCTATCTATCTATCTATCTATCTATCTATCTATCTATCTATCTATCTATCTATCTATCTATCTATCTATCTATCTATCTTCCTATTTAATGTATTTATTTAGTACAGATCTATGTTATTTAGTACAGATCTATGTTATTTAGTACAGATCTATGTTATTTAGTACAGATCTATGTTATTTAGTACAGATCTATGTTATTTAGTACAGATCTATGTTTGTTTCATGCATGATTGCACCCACTTACTGTTGATTGACTCACAGTAAGTGGATTGCTGTGAAATATTGAAATATTGCTGCTTAAACAGATGCTGTCCAGTCGATGCGTTCATTTCTTTTTGTATAAAATGAAATCATGGTCTTTGCACATTTTAAATTCTGCTGTAAGTCTCAGGGATAAACTCAAACTAAGAAGAAGGGTAAATCTAAGATCCCTTTGCTGGTTACATTGATGTTGCCCTTCCAAAAACAAAAACAAAAAAAAAAAAAAGGAAATAAAACGGTATAAAGAAAAAAAACACACTAAATATTCAAAATAATATTCTAAATAATAATTGTAGGAGACTAACAATGCACACAATGTAGAACTGATTAATGGAGTGCCTGGCTAGGGCCTGGAACAAAGCTCTTCCATCCATTATGGGGGAAATGACTTAACCGGACCGGGAAAGCTCCACAGCAGATGATTCCTCCAAATATTCGTGTTTTCTTCCAACACGAAGGTGTCATACCTGCCCGATCCCCCATGGCTGTCTCTCTATCTCTCTTTACTACCTTATGATTATTTCCTGCACATGATTGGAAAATAGAAATGTGTTTGTTTTAAGCTAACCCATCCCAGATAGAGGATCTCCATTTTGGCTCACAGCTTTATTACTTTATTGTGTCCTTCATCAAATTCCACTGCGACTCCAAATGCCAACTTCCCTTTCTTTATCTTAAAGCTGAGCTCCGGGTAAAACATTTGAAGACACCATTTTAAATAGAAACGTGAATACCGCTTTGCCTGCCAACGGATTTCTATTTCTGTCTATCCAGTCCTGACATTTACACAGCTCTGCTACACAGAATGCCCCTGTCTGGCAGGGCAGGAGACCTGATTTTCCTTTGTTACGGTTCAGTAACACTTTACAGGTCTTTTCTCTCCCCCACCTGGTGACTGGAAAGCAGCAGAATGAAGAGCTCATCTCTCGTCACTCTGCTCCCTCCTCCTATCAGCATGCAGTGGAGCACAGCTGATTGGCTTCTTGTGCTGCTTGTGCAGGGTTTGCAAGACCGCATCTCAAACTCAGTGCTTGCATTTAAAAAAAGAATATATATTTAAGGCTGTGAGGTAAATTCATTTTTATCCTGAATACAGTATCTCAAAAAAGTAAGTACACCCCTCACATTTGTGTAAATATTTTATTCTATCTTTTCGTGTGACAACACTGAAGAAATGACACTTTGCTACAATGTAAAGTAGTGAGTGTACAGCTTGTATAACAGTGTAAATTTGCTGTCCCCTCAAAATAACTCAACACACAGCCATTAATGTCTAAACCGCTGGCAACAAAAGTGAGTACACCCCTAAGTGAAAATGTCCAAATTGGGCCCGATTAGCCATTTTCCCTCCCCGGTGCCATGTGATTCATTAGTGTTACAAGGTCTCAGGTGTGAATGGGGAGCAGGTGTGTTAAATTTGGTGTTATCGCTCTCACTCTTTCATACTGGTCACTGGAAGTTCAACATAGCACCTCATGGCAAAGAACTCTCTGAGGAGCTGAAAAAAAAGAATTATTGCTCTACATAAAGATGGCCTAGGCTATAAGAAGATTGCCAAAACCCTGAAACTGAGCTGCAGCATGGTGGCCAAGACCATACAGCGGTTTATCAGGAGAGGTTCCACTCAGAACAGCGCCTCACCGTGGTCGACCAAAGAAGTTGAGTGCTGTGCTCAGCGTCATATCCAGAGGTTGTCTTTGGGAAATAGACGTATGAGTGCTGCCAGCATTGCTGCAGAGGTTGAAGGGGTGGGGGGGTCAGCCTGTCAGTGCTCAGACCATACGCCGCACACTGCATCAAATTGGTCTACATGACTGTCATCCCAGAAGGAAGCCTCTTCTAAAGATGAGGCACAAGAAAGCCTGCAGTTTGCTGAAGACAAGCAGACTAAGGACATGGATTACTGGAACCATGTCCTGTGGTCTGATGAGACCAAGATAAACTTATTTGGTTCAGATGGTGTCAAGCGTGAGTGGCGGCAACCAGGTGAGGAGTACAAAGACAAGCAGGCCCGGACTGGCCATAGGCCACACCGGGCATATGCCCGGTGGGCCGCAGCCGCCGGGCCTGAGTCGCCGATGGGCCGGGGCCTGATCCGACCACCTCCCTTCTGATCCACAGCTGGGCTCACCGCGGCCAACATCCCAGCGAGCCCCGGGGCTGTCTCTTTGCAGGTCTGGGGCTGTCTCTTTGCTGGTCTGAGGCTGTCCCTTTGATGGTAATGGGGCTGTGGCTGTCTCTTTGCTGGTCTGGGGCTGTCTCTTTGCTGGTAATGGGGCTGTCTCTTTGCAGGTCTGGGGCTGTCTCTTTGCTGGTCTGAAGCTGTCTCTTTGCTTGTCTGGGGCTGTCTCTTTGTAGGTCTGGGGCTGTCTCGTTGCAGGTCTGGGGCTGTCTCTTTGCTGGTAATGGGGCCTGTCTCTTTGCAGGTCTGGGGCAGTCTCTTTGCTGGTCTGAAGCTGTCTCTTTGCTGGTAATGGGGCTGTGGCTGTCTCTTTGCTGGTCTGGGGCTGTCTCTTTGCAGGTCTGGGGCTGTCTCTTTGCTGGTAATGGTGCTGTGGCTGTCTCTTTGCAGTTTAAGGCTGTCTCTATGCTGGTCTGAGGCTGTCTCTTTGCTGGTCTGAGGCTGTTTCTTTGCAGGTCTGAGGCTGTCTCTTTGCTGGTAATGGGGCTGTCTCTTTGCAGGTAATGGGGCTGTGGCTTTTTCTTTGCAGTTTAAGGCTGTCTCTTTGCTGGTCTAAGGCTGTCTCTTTGCAGGTCTGAGGCTGTCTCTTTGCTGGTAATGGGGCTGTGGCTGTCTCTTTGCAGTTTAAGGCTGTCTCTTTACAGGTCTGGGGCTGTCTATTTACTGGTAATGGGGCTGTCTCTTTGCAGGTCTGAGGCTGTCCCTTTGCAGGTCTGAGGCTGTCCATTTGCAGGTCTGAGGCCGTCTCTTTGCAGGTCTGAGGCTGTCTCTTTGCAGGTAATGGGGCTGTCTCTTTGCAGGTCTGAAGTTGTCCCTTTGCAGGTCTGGGGCTGTCTCTTTGCTGGTAATGGGGCTGTCTCTCTGGTGGACTGGGGATGTCTCTTCTTTGCTATATGGGGATGTCTCTTAGCCAGACTTGGATGTTTCTCAGAACATCCTGTCACCGACCACCTATGCAAACTATTGTCTTACCGCCCCCTCCCCCCCCTCCAATCGGGCTGCCCGGTCTAAAATGCCCGGGCCTATTTTTTGTCCCAGTCTGGGCCTGAAGACAAGTGTGTCTTGCCTACAGTCAAGCATGGTGGTGGGAGTGTCATGGTCTGGGGCTGCATGAGTGCTGCTGGCACTGGGGAGCTACAGTTCATTGAGGGAACCATGAATGCCAACATGTACTGTGACATACTGAAGCAGAGCATGATCCCCTCCCTTCAAAAACTGGGCTGCAGGGCAGTATTCCAACATAACAACCCCAAACACCTCCAAGGTGACCACTGCCTTGCTAAAGAAGCTGAGGGTTAAGGTGATGGACTGGCCAAGCATCTCCAGACCTAAACCCTATTTAGCATCTGCGGGGCTCCTCAAATGGAAGGTGGAGGAGCGCAAAGTCTCTAACATCCACCAGCTCCGTGATGTCATCATGGAGGAGGGGAAGAGGACTCCAGTGGCAACCTGTGAAGCTCTGGTGAACTCCATGCCCAAGAGGGATAAGAAAGTGCTGGAACATAATGGTGGCCACACAAAATACTGACACTTTGGGCCCAGTTTGGACATTTTCACTTAGGGGTGTACTCACTTTTGTTGCCAGCGGTTTAGACACTAATGGCTGCGTGTTTCAGTTATTTTGAGGGGACAGCAAATTTACACTGTTATACAAGCTGTACACTCACTACTTTACATTGTAGCAAAGTGTCAGCTCTTCAGTGTTGTCACATGAAAAGATATAATAAAATATTTACAGAAATGTGAGGGGTGTACTTACTTTTGTGAGGTACTGTATCTGCCTGAAGTGGAGCATAAAGTGATATTAAACTGCCACTCACCATTGTAGCTGTGTGCCTTTCATTCCAGCGCTGTGGTTGCTTTTCATCATTTGAAAATGCCCTCTCCCTGGTTCAGGCCCTTCCCGTACAGGTTTTGACTGGAGACACTTTTGCATGTGCCTTCCCACTGTCACTAGGCACACCTCCTCCTTCTCCTGTCTGCAACCATACGGTGTAAAGCCACTCCCCTGCTTCTCCATCCCAACCAAGTGATTGACAGCACAGCTCAATCCTGTGCTGTCCCTGTTACAGGGTTGATGTGACACAAACAGGGCACATGTACCCAGGCAGGGCCGTCTTTAGCGCAGGGCAAAAGGGGCAGCTGCCCTGGGCCCAGTCAATGTTGTGGGGTCCAAAGTCACTGCCTCTTGAGCCCCCACTGCCCACAAATAGTTTATAAGTGAATTCGATAAGGTCCAAGAAAATGTTTTCCCAGGGTCCAATCAGTATTAAAGATGGTCCTGTACCCAGGGCCCCTCCCCTTGTTAAACTGTACGGGGCCCAGGCCCCATTGGTTCAACAGGGAGGCCTGGGCAACTTTATGGTGCAGGCAGTTCCAACAGCTGTTGATCACTGCTCAGTGTTCCCCCAGGTGGGGAGACACAGGGATCGGTTTCAGTGATCACCCCCTCTTCTCCTGTCCGCGATCTCCTTCCCCTGCAGATCTGATCCTCCTGTGTGACCCCCCCTTCCCACGCAGCGCTGCTGGCTTCTCTTCCTCTCCCTCCTGCCAAGTGTCAGCTGCTGCGAGCACAGAGCACGCAAGATGGGGATCAGTTTCAGGATGGAAGATACGGGGAAACATATCATGTTTATTAGCCCCTTCCTTTCCCTAATGATCACAGTGAGTGATCGTTACCAATCACTTCTTCATTCATTCATAACCGAATCATAGTGAACTGAGTTTACTATGCTTCGGTTTGTAAATGACCAGGAAGCCTCTGTACAGAACTGTGATGGACCACTTGACACCCCGCTTGGGTGCTTCTGCCAAGATACAGCTCCCTCCACTCTGGAACCAGGTAATATAGCTGTATATTGCACCCAAGAACTAGACAACGCTAGGTTAGATGCAAACTGGAACTGACTTTATTTTAAATTCACACAGAATATATACCACGCAAAATCAGATAAGTGCCTGATCACATTATCCTAAACAATGCAAACTGTAAACAGTAATATCATTAGCACATCTAAGAAACAGCCAACATAAACATAAACAGTAATCTAATTAAACAGTGCATTAATTAACAACTAGCCACCTAGACAAGCCTAGATGGCTCGGGTCAGTGGCCACCCAGCACCAGTATTGAATAAGACCCAGGGCTGTGCAAATCTCATTAACCAGCTTTCTTTTCACATACATCAGGGGTCTCTAAACTTTTTAAGCAAAGGGCCAGTTTACTGTCCTTCAGATTTTGAGGGCGCTGGACTGTGGCCAGTGGGAGTAGAAAATGCCCGGGCATCAACAGGAGTAAACAATGCCCCATCATTGGTATCAGGGGAAGGAATAATGCTCCATCATTGGTATCAGTGGGAGGAATAGTGCCCCACCATTGGTGTCAGTGGGGTGAATATTGCCCCATTATTGGTATTAGTGGGAGGAATTGTGCCTCATCATTGGTGTCAGTGGGGTGAATAGTGCCCCATTATTGGTATGAGTGGGAGGAATAGTGTCCCATCATTGGTATCAGTGGGAGGAATAGTGACCCATCATTCGTGTCAGTGGGAGGAATAGTACCCTATCATTGGTGTCAGTGGAAGGAATAGTGCCCCATTATTGGTATTGAGGAAGGAATAATGCCCCATCAATGGTGTCAGTGGGAGAAATAGTATCCCATCATTGGTATCAGTGGGAGGAATAGTGCTCCACCATTGGTATCAGTGGGAGGAATAGTGCCCCACCATTGGTGTCAGTGGGGTGAATAGTGCCCCATTATTGGTATTAGTGGGAGGAATAGTGCCCCATCATTGGTATCAGTGGGAGGAATAGTGCCCCATCATTGGTATCAGTGGGAGGAATAGTGCCCCATCATTGGTATCAGTGGGAGGACTGGTGCCCCATCATTAGCATTTAGGGGAGAATAGTGCCCCATTTTTGGAGAGGGGTTGGGGGGCTGTAAGGAAGGCTGTACAAGCCTGATCGTTTCTAACAGCAGCCCTGTGTGTACCTCTACCCAAAAGTTCGGGGGAGAGGCACCCAAGGGAACTACAGCACTGCTTTAACTAAGAAATGACGTCTACCATTTTTTTTTTTTTGCTGGAAACTCACAAACATGTTGGGCGAGGCTCCATAGTACTTGATGCAGTTATTCATCCTCTCATTCTATTTGCATCTGAAGATTTCCCCTGATCACGTGGCTGCCGTTGTATCGGTGCATCAAGATACGGATGGGTTAGTGAAACATCAACTAGTTTTTAGGGTCTTCTGAGAGCATCCTGATAGCTATTACTCAGCATTGTACAGATCGTGGGATCGGGTCATGTCCTCTTGGAAGGACCTTCCACTGAACTCACTGATCTTTTGTTTTATCCTGGAATAAAATATTATAACCCTCATCATTCTAGATAATGACGCCTACATTAGACAGTATTATAACACCAGGCCTTCAGCCAAAAACTGTGATAGGTGAAAAATAAGTTAAGGAAGACATAAGGGCCATATAAAATGGACTTTTGATTTTTTTTACAAGTTATGTACTCACTCACCTCTCTGAACTCCACGAACTAAGCCAAATCCATCAAATTCAATATAGTTTTCCAAAGTATTCTTTTGTCTAAGTCCACATTTGATTCAGATTGCTGTACATTCACCAAGGGGTAGTCAAAGGTTTGCCCAAAACCTTTACGTGCATTCGGTGTCCATTTGCTGTCTGTATTATTCTCCAGTCGGAATTATGAACCATGGGAAGATGCCGAATTCCAGGTAGGTGAATGGACTCATCCTTTTTTATGTATAGACCCCCAAAGAGTCAATGTCTGGCTCTTCTGTTGAACAAATCTTTGGCATTTTCAATTTATCAGTAAGCATTTGGGTGGAGGTAGACGGTGTCAATAGGGAACTCTTTCCAGTTTATATGTACTCAGTTTTATATTTATAGCATACCTCATATTCTCACCAGATTTGGAGTGAGATTTGGTGGTGTGATTACTGTGCTATTCTCCTTGCTGGAGAGGAAGTTGTATCTGAGGACCTGCAGTGCAAGGATCTCCCTGCCTTTGCTTTATCTGTTCTATTGATCTGGAATTTTTATGCATTTCTCCTGCTACTTCTTTATCCATACCCCACCAGCCATCAGATCACCAGTCATCAGACCACCACCCATCATGGTCCTCAGATCACCAGGCATGAGGGTCATTAGATCACCAGTCATCGTGGTCCTCAGATCACCAGGCATGAGGGTCATCAGATCACCAGTCATCTGGGTCATCATTTCACCAGGCATAAGGGTCATCAGATCACCCCGCATCAAGGTCATCGGATTACTATTCTTTGGGGATCATCAGATCACCATGCATCCTGGTCATCAGATTACCATTCTTTGGGGTCGTCAGATCACCAGGCAACATAGTTATCAGGTCACCAGGCATCAGGGTCATCAGACTAACATTCTTTGGGGTCAACAGATCACCAGGCGTCAGGGTCACCAGATTACCATTCTTTTGGGTCATCAGATCACCAGGCAACATGGTCATCACATCACCAGGCATCAGGGTCACCAGATTACCATTCTTTTGGGTCATCAGATCACCAGGCAACATGGTCATCACATCACCAGGCATCAGGGTCATCAGATTACCATTCTTTGGGGTCATCAGATCACCAGGTAACATGGTCACCAAATCACCAAGCATCAGGGTCACCAGATTACCATTCTTTGGGGTGATCAGATCACCAGGTGACATGGTTATCAGATTACCAGACATCAGGATCATCAGATCACCATGCATCCTGGTCATCAGATCACCAGCCATCATGGTCATCAGATTACCATTCTTTGGGGTCATCAGATCACCAGGCAACATGGTCATCAGACTAATATTCTTTGGGTCAACAGATCACCAGGCATCAGGGTCACCAGATTACCATTCTTTTGGGTCATCAGATCACAAGGCAACATGGTCATCAGATCACCAGGCATCAGGGTCATCAGATTACCATTCTTTGGGGTCATCAGATCACCAGGTGACATGGTTATCAGATTACCAGACATCAGGATCATCAGATCACCATGCATCCTGGTCATCAGATCACCATTCATCATGGTCATCAGATCCCCAGTCATCATGGTCATCAGATCACCATTCATCGGGGGGGCATCACCAGCCATCATGGTCATCCAGAATCATATCACCAATTATGGTCATCAGATCACTAGTCATCTCAGTTGTCAGATCACCAGGCATCAAGGTCATCAGATCACCATTTATAAGGGTCACCAGGTATCAGGGAAGTAGCTCCGGCGTGAGGAAGAAAAGCTCTGCTCCTCTACCAAGATGGCCGTCTTTACAAAGAGACACAACAAACTGGAGATGATGTGGGCCCTGGACCACTGTTATTAGGAGCTCTGGTCTGGTAACTTACTTTATAGGGTGGTCACCCAGGGAGTGACGGTCACTGCACAGAGCAAATCAGACTGGAGTGGGGTAAAGAAAGCACAAGACTCATTTTAAAAAACATATATAAAAACTGTTTTATTAAAATGAATAAAATAAAAATAAGTGCATTATATATGATCCATCTGATAACGAGTCACCATGCTTGAATTATTGAGAAATGCTTTTAATATAGTAGTACGCCTTACCATTATTACAGGGATCCATAAAATGTCTACACTAATTAAAAGTTATTAAAGATCACCTGCTAAGGGTGAAAATATTTAAATGGAGGATAAAGGACAGGGAGGTCCTTTTCATTTATGAAAACTTTCCCTATAGATAATTTATATTAACAAATACTATCAGGTGTTTTATTTATGGCTTTTATGTTACATTTTATATATTTTATATTAGAGTTTTGTTTTCTTCCTGCTTGTAAAGTGTTTTTTTTTTGTTTTTGTTTTTCAAATAAAGTCTTTCCAATATAACACACCATTAATTGTTTTCTCCAGCTAATCCTAATTATTTGTTTTTATTAAAATGTTTGTTTGAAACTGTTTTTTATTCAAGTATTTGCTTTTAATTTTTATTTATTTATTAATACTCTTCCTGTAATTATGATTTAATAATTAATATTTCTACATTTTTTTATTAAGATTAGTAAGTGTTTTATACATTCTTTTTTTTGTAAGGTTTGTACTTTTTTATACATTCATTTTTTCATGTTTTGTAAGTTTTTTTATTTGTATTTATACTTTTTTTTGTTTATTTCTACAATATTTTTTTGCAAGTTGAGTGTTAAATAAATACACAAAATTAAAAAAAATCCAGAAATTAATTTCTATTCGCCTTAGATATGCTTTGCATCATGTTTTTTTATACATTCATTTTTTCAGGTTTTGTAAGTTTTTTTTATTCGTATTTATACATTTCTTTGTTCATTTCTACAAAAAAACTTTGTAAGTTGAGTGTTAAAAAAATGCACAAAATGAAATAAAATGAATTTCTATTCACCTTAGATATGCTTTGCACCATGATTTTTATACATTAATTTCTTCATGTTTTGTAAGTTTTTTTATTTGTATCTATACTTTTTTTTTTTGTTCATTCCTACAATCGTTTTTTGTAAGTTGAGTGTTGAAAAAATGCACAAAATTAAAATAAAATTAATTTCTATTCAGCTTAGAGATGCTTTGCTTCATGCTTTTTATACATTCATTTTTTTCATGTTTTGTAAGTTTTTTTATTTTATTTGTACAGTATTTATAATTTCTTTGTTGATTTCTACAATCATTTTTTGTAAGTTGAGTGTTTAAAAAATGCACAAAATAAAAATAAAATGAATTTCTATTCACCTTAGATATGCTTTGCACCATGTTTATTACATATTCATTTTCTCATGTTTTGTAGTTTTTTTTTTAATTTGTTGATTTCTACAATAATTTTTTTGTAAGTTGAGTGTTAAAAAAAATATGCACAAAATAAAAATAAAATCAATTTCTATTCACCTTAGATAAACTTTGCACCATGTTTTTTATACATTCGTTTTTTTTCATGTTTTGTAAGTTTTTTAAATTGTATTTATACTTTTTTTTGTTCATTTGTACAATCATTTTTTTGTAAGTTGAGTGTTAAAAATTTAAATTAACTAATTAATTAATTTCTAAACAACTTTAATGTGCTTTGCACCAAGATAATTTTAGAGTAATGATAAATAGGATAAAATGCAGAACAAATTTAGTTTATCTATGCAAGCGCTATTTCCCTTAGAATGAGCACTAGACCAAATGAAAAAAATCTACGTTTTCTATAGTTTTTACCTTCTTTATAATGTGTAGCCAATGTCCCCCTTGGGGGTGGCTGGAAGTAGTGGTTCACCTGCTCACACTGCCCTCAATCACTCATCTTGCATCCGGAGTCAGAAAACAGGCTGTCTCTTTTTTTGTATTGTTTTATTAGGGGATTTGAACTTGGATGGGGTAGGGGTGATTATGGGATGCCCAAAGATTAACAGTTCTTTACACGGGACCTCCAACACAGCACTTGCTTCTTGTTCCTCTCTCCTGCACAGCACTTGCTTCTCCTTGCTCCTCTCTCCTGCACAACACTTGCTTCCGACCTAGTAGCACACGGTGAGGCCTGATCTGGCTTTGACCAGGGCCTAGTAACCGCCTTTTGCAGGCAAGGGACCGCGGGCCCCTATAGTGTAGAGAAGGATTGTAGAATGTGCTACTTGGTCTGATGGACTACTGCTCCCAGCCAGGGCTCGAGACCTGCAGGAACGCATGGGAATGTCGTCCCTGTACTTTTTCTACAGCAGGAACAATGTTCCCATTAGCAGCCGCGTCCTGCAGGACTGCATACCTCAGCAATCTCCCCCTCTCCTCCAAGCAGGAGAGGCGAGAGAGCTTTGTCCGCTCCGCCTCCTCCTCCATATGGCCTGCCACCTCCTACTCTGGGATGGCGGGTCAGCAAGCCCAGATTGCGGGTCCCAACCCACCATCCCCGGGCATCAGTGTGAATAAGGGAGCCGGCGCTAGAGGAAGCAGAGCTGACGCTTCCTGTATAGCACCGGCTTCTGTGACAGGCGGAGTGATACCAAATGTTCTCCACCTGTGACAGGAGAGATCCAGGAAGCCAGCAGTACTATCCAGCAGTAACATCCGGCAGTACCCCCAGCAGTACCATCCAGCAGTACAAGTACCCCCAGCAGTACCAGCCAGCAGTACCCCCAGCAGTACCAGTACACCCAGAAGTACCAGCCAGCAGTACCAATACCCCCAGCAGTACCAGGCAGCAGTACCAGTACCCCCAGCAGTACCAGCACCCCCAGCAGTACAAGCCAGCAGTACCCCCAGCAGTACCAGTACCTCCAGCAGTACCAGCCAGCAGTACCATCTGGCAATACCCCCAGCAGTACCAGCCAGCAGTACCCCCAGCAGTACCATCTGACAGTACCCCCAGCAGTACCATCCAGCAGTACCATCCATATATCTGTGTGTGTGTATATATATATATACTGTACACAGACGCACACATTTTTTTATCTTTGAGGTGGGGGGGATCTTGGGTGAGTTCCCACACTTTTTTTCCCCAGGACTTGACTCCTGCTCCCAGCCCATCCTCCTCCAGGTCTCAACAGCTCTCCTGACTGTAAGCAATCTGTACACTGCCCACTGCCACCCAAGTCCCAGTCTCTTCCCGCACCTCATCCAGTCTCCCTCCCAATCTGCTGCAGAGTGCATCTCCCCTTCTCTAGGCTGTGTCATTTATCGACACCCGGAGGACTCCACCTGGAGACCTTGCTGGCAGTAGTCTCCTCCTGCTGTCCTCTTCTGCTCCACCTTGTGCCTCTCTGCCAGGATATCCCTCCTCCTGGATGCACCCGAGCCCCCGGGCCGAGGTCACCCCCACCCAGACTGGAGTCTCCCTCAAGCAGCCAACAGCCTTAGCACTACGCCTCCATTCTCCAACTTCCGCCCGAACTCTCCTCCCCGCCTGGGCAGACCACAGTAGTTAAGGAGGCCTGCTTCCTGCCAATCCAGATTGAGGATTGGTCAGGGCTCCTTAACGTACCTCAGAAAGCCTCACCTCCTCTTCCCATCCCCTTTTCCAGAACTTTCGGAAGAAAAGGGGAGGAGTAACCGAGGGGTGTTTCTTCTTGCAGTCTCCAGCTCTCCCTGGGCCACTCCCCTGCCCAGAATCAAAACATTCAGGCCTGCGTTTGAGTCAAGCCTGACTAAATTTATCTTACCTGTACGAAAAACGTTACACTAAGCATCTACCTATGGTAGAGGGAGCAGCAAATGTATACAAAATTAAGTGTTAGACGACAGCATCACCAAAGTTTAAAAAAAAAATAATGAAGTGTGCCTTTCTCAGTTCTGTATTATAACCAAAACAAAGCTATTGCTGAAATGAAGTGTATGTAAACTCAAACAGTGAACTTCTCTTATGTGTTCTGCTGAATATCGAAAGTGTTTTGTGAACGCGGGAAAGTAAAATCTGTGGATCCTGCCAGAAATCCATTGGGTTCCTAACTTCCTTTGCTTTCCACCTGTGATGCACTGCTACTGTATAAGCATAGGTGTGCGCAGGGGTTGTGCCGGGTGTGCCGGGGTACACCCTAATAACCCAGTGCGCAAATTCCCCCTGCTGATATTTCTCCAAAGCCCCCAATGGGGCTCCTAAAAAAAAAGTGAAAAAAAAATCTAAAAGTAAAAAATAAAACAAAAATAAAATTGTAAAATTGAAAAAACGACTGACACCACCCACTGCTCTACTGACACCAACCTCTGCCCTACAAACACTGCCCATGTTTTAATACATTTTAAAATGTTTTTTACATTTATTTATAAGAGTGTGTGTGTATATACTGTATATATATATATATATAAAGTAGCTCACAAAAGTAAGTACACCCCTCACATTTCTGTAAATATTTTATTCTATCTTTTCATGTGACAACACTGAAGAAATGACACTTTGCTACAATGTAAAGTAGTGAGTGTACAGCTTGTATAACAGTGTAAATTTGCTGTCCCCTCAAAATAACTCAACACACAGCCATTAATGTCTAAACCACTGGCAACAAAAGTGAGTACACCCCTAAGTGAAAATGTTCAAATTGGGTCCAATTAGCCATTTTCCCTCCTGGGTGTCATGTAACTTGTTAGTGTTACAAGGTCTCAGGTGTGAATGGGATGCAGGTGTGTTAAATTTGGTGTTATCACTCTCACTCTCTCATACTGGTCACTGAATGCTCAACATGGCACCTCATGGCAAAGAACTCTCTGAGGATCTGAAAAAAAGACTTGTTGCTCTACATAAAGATGGTGTAATGAACCCATAGTAACATTCATGTCCTGTCTGTTTGCTTACCTCTTGGTTGTGTCAGCCTAGAGGCCTTGCTCATCACCAGCTGTGGGCTAAGTAATCTCCTCTCAGTGAACGCGACCCCAGTCTCCAATTAAGGAAACTCAATTTAAGACCATGTGCTGCAAAGCCTCAATGTTGTGTGTGTTTGGCTTTGTGTGTGGTTGTTCCTGTCGTATGCTATGAGTCTATTTTCGTTTACCGACTTTTGGCTTGTTCTTATTATCCCTGCCTGCTTGATACAACCGACCTTTGGCTTGTTCTCTGTTTCTCCTGTCTGCTTGATACCCCGACCTTGGCGTGCCCTTCCGTCTGTCCCTGTCTGCTTGTGGTCCTGACCTTTGGCTAGGCCGCTGACTATCCTTCCTGTACCTAGGCTACTGCTTCCTCTCTTCCACCTGTAGCCAGCCGAGCGTGAGCTAGGGGACCCTGTGGGCCTGGTTCCAGTTGCAGCCAAATCTATCCTCACCACCAGAGGCTCTGACGAATACCTACTGGCTCTTAGACTCTGCGCCCTGGGGAAACCGATGCACTAGCTCCCTGTGTTTCAGTGTCAGTGCTCCAGGGGCCCGTCTTCCTGTACCAGCCGGAGCTCATTAGCAGCAGTCAGCTATAGGTCCACAACCTTAGTAGCGCGCTTCACAACCTTAGCGGTGCGCTTTGCACTTCAGCGGAGCGATTCGCACCCCAGCGGTGGGCATCTGTCACCTGACCCCAGGTGTCCTGACAGATGGCCTAGGCTATAAGAAGATTGCCAAGACCCTGAAACTGAGCTGCAGCACGGTGGTCAAGACCATACAGCAGTTTAACAGGACAGGTTCCACTCAGAACAGCGCCTCACCATGGTTGACCAAAGAAATTGAATGCACATGCTCAGCGTCATATCCAGAGGTTATCTTTGAGAAATAGAGGTATGAGTTCTGCCAGCATTGCTGCAGAGGTTGAAGGGGTGGGGGGGTCAGCCTGTCAGTGCTCAGACCACACGCCGCACACTGCATCAAATTGGTCTGCATGGCTGTCGTCCCAGAAGGAAGCCTCTTCTAAAGATGATGCACAAGAAAGCCCGCAAACAGTTTGCTGAAGACAAGTAGACTAAGGACATGGATTACTGGAACCATGCCCTGTGGTCTGATGAGACCAAGATAAACTTATTTGGTTCAGATGGTGTCAAGCGTGTGTGGTAGCATCCAGGCGAGGAGTACAAAGACAAGTGTGTGTCAGGGATCCAGATTGGCACCGCAATCACGCGGGCGTGTGCGTATACATACACTCTGCTTCAGTCTGCCTCTGCATCCATCTCCTGGGGTCGCTGACCTGCATCTGCCTCTTCAGTCTCCTGCTGCCTACTACCAGCGCATCCAGACTCTACATCCAGCATCCAGTCTGCTGCTGCATTACAGAGGCACTCCTACCTCGCTGCGCTCTCGAGACCACTGTCACCACTCCAGTGGGCTCACAGCCAGGGCTGTATGAGAGATCTCCTTCTACAAAAGACAGGCTCTACTACCAGGCATGTGACTCCACATTACAGTGTGTCTTGCCTACAGTCAAGCATGGTGGTGAGAGTGTCATGGTCTGGGGCTGCATGAGTGCTGCCGGCACTGGGGAGCTACAGTTCATTGAGGGAATCATGAATGCCAACATGAGAAGCAGAGCATCCCCTCCCTTCAGAGACTGGGCCGCAGGGCAGTATTCCAACATAATGACCCCAAACACACCACCAAGATGACCACTGCCTTGCTAAAGAAGCTGAGGGTAAAGGTGATGGACTGGCCAAGCATGTCTCCAGACCTAAACCCTATTGAGGATCTGTGGGGCCTCCTCAAATGGAAGGTGGAGGAGTGCAAGGTCTCTAACATCCACCAGCTCCGTGATGTCGTCACAGAGGAGGGGAAAAGGCAGTGCTGGAAAATAATGGTGGCCACACAAAATATTGACATTTTGGGCCCAATTTGGACATTTTCACTTAGGGGTGTACTTACTTTTGTTGCCAGCGGTTTAGACATTAATGGCTGTGTGTTGAGTTATTTTGAGGGGACAGCAAATTTACACTGTTATACAAGCTGTGCCCTCACTACTTTACATTGTAGCAAATTGTCATTTCTTCAGTGTTGTCACATGAAAAGATATAATAAAATATTTACACAAATGTGAGGGGTGTACTTACTTTTCTGAGATACTGTATATATACACACATATACATACATACACATACATGCACATATTTGAGCTTTGGGGTATACACCTATGGCTATAAGTTACATTGTTCTTAGTTCTTTATGTGGACTACAGAACTCATCACCGTACGCTATGAAGGTGAAAAGAGTGGAGATTTTTTGTAGTTATGTTTTAGAGCAGTGGTCTCCAAACTGCGACCCAGGAGCTGGATGCGGCCTTTTGCTTGCTTATCTCCAGCCCTTGGGGTGCTATTTTATTCCCTGACACCAATGAAGGGCACAATTCCTCCCAACAATACCAACAATGGGGCACAGCTACTCCCATTGACACCAACAGTGGGGCTCAATGACACCAAGGATGGGGCACAGTTCCTTCCAATGACACCAACAATGGGGCACAACTCCTCTCAATGACACCAACAATGGGGCACAATGACACCAATGATGGGGCACAGCTACTCCCAATGACACCAACAGTGGGACCCAATGACACCAATGATGGGGCACAGTTCCTCCCAATGACACCAAGAATGGGACCCAGTGACACTAATGATGGGGCACAGTTTCTCCCATTGACACCAACAATGGGACCCAATGATACCAATGATGGGGTGCAATTCCTCCCAGTGATACCAACAATGGCACACAATCCCTGCCAATGACACCAGCAATGGGGCACAATTCCTTCCAATGACACCAACAATGGGGCACAATTCCTCCCAATGACACCAATTATGGGGCAAATTTCCTCCCACTGATACAAATGATGGGGCACAATTCCTCCCATTGACACCAATGATGGGGAATTGTTTGCTCCAACTGAATCTTGGACATTTTGTACTCTCGATAGCCACAGTCCGATCCCCCCTAAAGTCTGAAGGACAGTAAACCAGCCCTCAGTTTAGAAAGTTTGGAGACCTCTAAGCAGCACACAAAGAATTCCACAAAGCGACCCATTGTGTCAACCATTGGGAAATCTCATTCAAGATTACCAACAGATGGCACCTAACGCCATACAGAATGGCCAAAATCTACCCCGACGCTTCCCCATTATGCTGGAGGGGGTGCGGGTAGGTTGGAAACCTCCTACATGCCTTCTGGAAATGCCCACACCTTACCAGCTTCTGGAATCACATATTCAGAATTCTGCCCACACTCACGGGATGCATTAAACCACCTTGCCCAGAGCTAGCCGTGCTCCATATAGGAATAGATCTTTATCCACACCAATTCAGAAAACCTATCACCCACATACTATTGGCAGCACTCACACTCATACTAAAAACATGGAAGTCTAACACCCCACCGCTCATATCTGAGGTTCTGCAAGCAGTACAAACAAACTTCTGCCACGAACAAGCCATAGCCACGAATACACTGAATAGAGCATCATTTGACCGAAACTGGCCTATATGGACTGATAAATGTAAGACCCTTTAAATCCAGCAATTAACTACGGGATATTGTCAAACTATTTCTTGTATATCATATACCCTTCTTTTTCTCAAATTATTTCATGCATTTCATATGCCCTTCCTTTCCTCATTTTCTCAATGTACCAAGCTAATGCCTGTAATATTTAAGATGTTCCACTGTACCTTCCATATCTCTCTGTACTGTACCTTCAAAATTCAATAAAAATGTTAATAATAATAAAAAAAAGAAAGTCTGTCTTAGAGGGACAACATTGTTCCTCTATTGATACGGTGCAGTGAGTGTGCTTTGCCACCCTTGAACGAGAAGTGTGTTACTGGCAGGATCACCAGCTAAAATAAAGTAAAATATCCTTTAAAATTAATAAATAAATAATAATAATAATACAGCCTCCATATCTGAGGGTTGGTATGGTGGATCATATGCAAATGCTGCTCTTGGTTTTAGATATGTTTTCATTTGGCCATAGCTAATGGGCAAAAATGGCTAACTAGTTTTTTTGTTGTTGTTAATATTGTATATTTCTCTTTATACTCAAGTTTTCTTACATAATGGTTTGGCAGATGAAAGCCATGATACCAACTGAAATCTATCAGTAATTAAAAAGTAATCCTTCCCCTTGTCAGTGCAAATTAATATTAGTCGGTTCAGTCTCAATTGATGGCCTATAAAAAGGTGTCTCAATAGCAAGGTGTCACACAAGAAACATCTCATGATGGGTAAAAGCAGAGCTCTGTCAAGACCTTCACAAACTTATTGTTGCAAAACATACTGATGGCATTGGTTACAGAAGAATTTCTAAACTTCTCAATGTTCCAGTGAGCACTGTTGGGGCCATAATCCAGAAGTGGAAAGAACATCATTTCACCATAAACCGCCCACGACCAGGTGCTCCTCGCAAGATTTCTGACAGAGGAGTGAAAAGAATTATCAGAAGAGTTGTCCAAGAGCCAAGGACCACTTGTGGAGAGCTTCAGAAAGACGTGGAATTAGCAGGTACACAATAAGTAATGCACTCCCCCGTCCATGGCCTGTATTTACCCTCACCACGCAAGACTCCATTGCTGAAGAAAAAACATGTTGAAGGTCGTTTAAAGTTTCCTGCACAATAGTTAGACAAGCCTGTGAAATACTGGGAGAATGTAGTCTGGTCAGATGAGACCAAAATTGAACACTTTGGATGCCATAATACACACCATGTTTGGGGGTCACATGACACATCACCCCAAAAACACCCCCATATCAACAGTGAGGTTTAGAGGTGGGAACATCATGGTGTGGGGCTGTTTTTCAGCATACGGTCCTGGCAAACTTCATATCACTGAAGGAAGGATGGACCAAGACATTCTTCATAAAAATCTGCTGCCATCTACCAGGATGATGAAGATGAAACGAGGGTGGACATTTCGGAAAGACGATGATCCCAAACGCAAAGCCAAGGAAACTCTCCAAAGAAAGAAAATAATGCTGCTAGAATGGCCCAGCCCAGGGCCACCTTAATGCATGGGCACCCCTGGGAGGGGCATGGGGCCCCCATGATAATCTTGCAAAACATAATATTTGCCAACTATCCCGGATTTGCTGGGACAGTCATGCTTTTTACTAAGCTGTTCCAGGATGGCAGCCCCCAGAGCAGCTTTCCAGATCCTGTACAGTGCCCTCCTAATACCAGTATTGAGCCCTTCTGTTTCCCCCCTGTACTGTGCCCTTTGTGTAGATTAGTCTATGATTTATGGCATGTGTTATTATTGTTTAAAGTCAATTTTATTAAAAGTACTAATAAACATATGTTAATTTCTATCAACGATTTATACTTTAATTCTTGAGAGTTGGTGCGTAAATTGGGCCAGGCTGGTAAGGGCCCCAGAGTATTACTTTTCCCAGGGGCCCATGATACTATTAAGACGGCCCTGCCCAGCCAATCACCTGACTTGAATCCAACAGAAAATCTATGGAAAGAACTAAAGATCGGAGTTCATAGAAGAGGCCCACGGAACCTTTAAGATTTGAAGACTATGTAGGAGAATGGGCCAAAATCACACCTGAGCAACGCACGCGTCTAGTTTTTCAGTACAGGAGCCCCTTGAAGCTGTCATTACCAACAAAGGATTTTGTACCCGGTATTAAATACATTTCAGTTCACAGCCACAGCTCAAGGAACTCCTAGCAACTTCTGGAGGAAGCCTAAGGTTTCATAGAAACATGGTGGAAAATGACTGCTTTATTTTGTTCCACACCTTGGCCAACAGTGATTGCCTTGAAGGAGTTTTGTAGTCCATCTTGGGATTTCAACCTACACAGGAACTTAGGAGCTTCCTGGATTTCTGGCAGATCAGCGGGTATTCTCCTGTACTTGCAGCATTCTTAAAGGGATAATATTTGAGAAAAGGTGCATGAGATACAATGAGTATGTTGCCCCAGAATGCATATTGCATATTTACGGCTCTCCTGTGTAGGATCACGTACCTGCACACTTCGGGGTCTGGGGCGCACCGCCGGTGATCCGCTCCCACAGTCAATGGACAAATCAGGAACCAATCAGTTGGTCCGCCAGGATCTGCCACACTGAATATGTTGCTCTGGAATGCATATTAACCGCTTGCGGGCCATATACTTTATACATGCAATGACAAGGGTCTGGGGCGCGCACGTGAGCCACCGGTGATTGGACACAGAGGGAGCCTATCAACGGGTTCGGTGGACTCAATGTCCGCTGGGACCCGCCAATCGCTCGGGACAGAAGCAGAATGCCGCGATCTGCCTATGTAAACAAGGCAGATCGCTGTTCTGTCAGTAGGGAAGGTAGTGATCCTGTGTTTCTGCAAAGCAGGATCTCTGCCTTCCCATAGTACAAGCACCTTCCCCACAGTTAGTAAACACTACCTAGGCACACATTTAACCCTTTGATGGTCCCCGATGATAACCCCTTCCCAGCCAGTGCCATTAGTACAGTGACAGTGTATACTTTTAGCGCCGACCACTGTATTGGTGCCACTGGTCCCCAAAAAAGTGTCACTTAGTGTCCGATGTGTCAGCTGCAATATCGTAGTCCCACTATAAGTCGCTGATCGCCGCCATTACTGGCAAAAAAAAAAAAAGAATAAATAAAAATTCTAGTATATATCCCATAGTTTGTAGATGTGTTTTTTTTTATTGGATTTGTTTTATAGCAGAAATGAAAAAATATTGTTTTCTTTTTTTTCAAAATTGATTTTTTTTTTTTTTTTACTGCAAAAGTGGAGATCAAATACCATCAAAAGAAAGCTTTACTTGTGGTAAATAAAAGGGCATCAATCAACGAATGTGCAATTGTCAGTTAAAGTAACGCAGTGCCGCATCACAAAAAATGGCCTGGTCATGAGGGGGGGGGGTAAACCTTACAGGGCTGAAGTGGTTAACGGGCACCTATTTGCAGAGCCACACAAGCACGCAGTGTTGCACACTTTGAAATTATCATGTTTTTTTTATTTTATTGCAATTTTATTGTTATTTTTATATTGGTTGAAGTTAATTCTATGATCTTTGACTTTAGCCTGTTAGCAGGTATGGTCTTTTATAGCCTGCAATATATCGAAATATCTCTTGTGGATAAGCTTTTGAGTGCTGAGTCTTGAACTTAATCCATTTGAAACAAATAAACAGATTTGTGCGCCAGAACGCCAGTGCATAAAAAAAAAAAAAAAACACTATGGGGGGGTCAATTCACAAAGATTATCGCAGGGGTTATCACCTCTTAGAATAGCGCTGTTTCTTAGACCGATGGCGGAGTCCAACGAGAAGACCATAAAATGAAGAGCTCCAAGGTGGTTAACCACTTGTCTACCAAGGAACATTTATAAATGGCATGGTAGACAAGCGGTTAAATCAAGCTCACAGCTACTGCTACCTTAACAGCTGGCAAAGGGCTTTCCAATAAAAGTGATCTAGGCGGCACCGTCGTTGGCATCCCTAGTGGTTCCCAGGCTCTCCCATTAACTCCGGGGATCCGGGGACTGGGAAAAAAAAACAGCTTCCCTTGAGAAAGCAGGAGGAATTCTGGGAACATCCATTCCCCGATCACATCTGCAACTAATGACCCCGGAAGCGACATCTATTACGTGACTTCCGGGGTCACAGCTGTTATTCCTCAGCTAGTTTGCCACGATCAGTGTTTGCATAACTGCATTGGAGGGTAGGGTTAATAGACCCCTCAATGTCTCCATAAAGAGTATCTGCCACCATGGGGTCCGCAGAAGTTTTTTCAGGGGGGGGCATCCTTTTAAGCTCACCCATGCTCTGCCCCTTTTTGACAATGTCATTATCACATTATCGCGGTCAGGGATCGCAGTCATTGTACAGGAAACGGTCAGAGACTGCAGACATCGTACAGGAGACGGTCAGAGACTGCAGACATTGTACAGAAGACAGTCAGAGACTGCAGACATAGTGCAGGAGATGGTCAGAGACTGCAGACATCGTACAGGAGACGGTCAGAGACTGCAGACATTGTACAGAAGACAGTCAGAGACTGCAGACATAGTACAGAAGACAGTCAGAGACTGCAGACATAATGCAGGAGATGGTCAGAGACTACAGACATGATACAAGAGATAGTCAGAGACTGCAGACATGATACAAAAGACGGTCAGAGACTGCAGACATGGTACAAGAGATGGTCAGAGACTGCAGACATGATACAAGAGACGGTCAGAGACTGCGGACATAGCACAAGAGATAATCAGAGACTGCATACATAGCCCAAGAGACTGTCAGAAACTGCATACATGGCTCAAGAGGATAAGGACCTAGTGGGGAACCCCAGATTCCAGGGGGGGGCAACTGCCCCCCCCTTGCCCCTACCTGCGGACGCCCATGTCTGCCACCAGCCCATGCTCTCAAATACAGGGCTTGTTGGCCCCCTTGTGATAGCAATAAAGTTAAAAAAAGTGTAAAAAAACATATATATAATATAAACCCAAATAATAATAAAAATTTAAAAAAATTAAAGCACCCCTGTCACCCCCACAACCGCATTCTGTGTTTGAATAGCTGCATTGCAGGGTAGGAGAAACATTGGGGGTTTAGTAGATCTCCAATGTCTCCATAAAGAGTACCTGTCACCAGCCCATGCTCTCAAATACAGGGCTTGTTGGCCCCTTGTGATAGCAATAAAGTTAAAAAAAAAAGTGTAAAAAAAAAAATATAAAATAAACACAAATAATAATTAAAAAAAAATTTAAAGCACCACATTCTGTGTTTGAGTAGCTGCATTGGAGGGTAGGGAAGACATTGGGGGCTTAATAGATCCCCAATGACTCCATAAAGAGTACCTGCCACCAGCCCATGCTCTCAAATAGGGGGTTTGTTAGTCCCCTTGTTATAGCAATAAAGGTAAACAAATAAAATAATATGTTTAAAAAAATAAAATAAAATAAACACAAATAATAATATTAATTAAAAAAAAAATTAAAGCACCCCTGTCACCCCCACAACCTCATTCTGTGTTTGAACAGCTGCATTGGAGGGTAGGAGAGACATTGGGGGTTTAGTAGATCCCCAATGTCTCCATAAAGAGTACCTGCCAGCAGCCCATGCTCTAAAATGGGGGGCTCGCTAGCCCCCTTGTGATAGCGATAAAGTTAAAAAATAAAATAAAAAGTGTAAATAAATAAACACAAATAATAATAATAATTAAAAAAAATGAAAGCACCCCTGTCACCCCCACAACCTCATTCTGTGTTTGAATAGCTGCATTGGAGGGTAGGAGAGACATTGGGGGTTTAGTAGATCCCCAATGTCTCCATAAAGAGTACCTGCCAGCAGCCCATGCTCTAAAATGGGGGGCTCGCTAGCCCCCTTGTGATAGCGATAAAGTTAAAAAATAAAATAAAAAGTGTAAATAAATAAACACAAATAATAATAATAATTTAAAAAAATGAAAGCACCCCTGTCACCCCCACAACCTCATTCTGTGTTTGAATAGCTGCATTGGAGGGTAGGAGAGACATTGGGGATTTAGTAGACCCCCCAATAAGTCCATAAAGAGTACTTGCCACCAGCCCATGCTCTCAAATAGGGGGCTTGTTAGCCCCCTTGTGATAGCAATAGAGTTAAAACAAAATAATAATAAAAAAAAACATTATATAAAATAAATACAAATAATAATAAAAATTAAAGCACCCCTGTCACCCCCCACAAACACATTATGTGTTTGAATAGCTGCATTGGAGGGTAGGGGAGACACTGGGGGCTTAGAACCCAATGTCTTCGTAAAGAGTACCTGTCACCAGCCCATGCTCTCAAATACAGGGCTTGTTAGCCTGCTTGTGATAGCAATAAAATAATAAAAAAAAATAATAGACCCCAATATCTCCGTAAAGAGTACCTGTCATCAGCCCATGCTCTAAAATAGGGGGCTTGCTAGCCCCTTTGTGATAGCAATAGAGTTAAAAAAAAACATTATATAAAATAAATACAAATAATAATAAAAATTAAAGCCATAAAGTGTTCCTGTCACCTGCCCACACAGGTGACCCCTTGGGATAGCAATAAAGTTAAAAAAAAAAAAAAGAAAAAGTATAAAAAATATACAAAATAAATTCAAATAATAAAAAATAAAAATAAAGCACCCCTGTCACTCCCACAAATACAGTCTCTGTTTGAAAAGCTGCTTTGGATGGTAGGAGAAACATTAGGGGTCTAATAGGACCCCTAATATCTCCATAAAGAGTACTTGTCATCTACCCATGCTATCACATGGAGGCTCGTTAGCCCCTTGTGATAGCAAGAATGTTAAAAAAAATAAAAAGTTAAAAAAACACATTATATAAAATAAATACAAATAAAAAAAAAATTAAAGCACCTCTGTAACACCACAAACACAGTCTGTGTTTGAATAACGGCATTGGAGGGTAGAGGAGACACTGGGGTCTAATATACCTACATTTGCTCCATAAAGAGTACCTGTCACCAGCCCATGCTCTCAGTATGGGGCTTGTTAGCCCCTGTGTGATAGCAAAAAAGTTTAAGAAAATTAAAAGTTTAAAAAAATATATATAAAATAAATACAAATAATAATAAAAAAGAATTAAAGCACCCCTTTCGCCCCCACAAACATATTCTGTGTTTGAATAGCTGCATTGGAGGGTAGGGGAGACCTTGGGGTCTAATAGACCCCCAGTGTCTCTATAAAGGGTACCTGTCACCAGCCCAGGCTTGTTAACCCCCTTGTGATAGAAATAAAGTTTAAAAAAAAGTTTTTAAAAAAAATATATATATAAAATAAATACAAATAATGAAAATAAAGCACCCCTTTCAACCCCACAAACACAGTCTGTGTTTGAATAGCTGTATCCGAGGGTAGGAGGGACATTAAGGGTCTACTAGAGTATGCCCCCCATATGATAGCATGGGCAGGTGACAAGTGAGTACCTGTCACCTCACCTGCCCATGCTATCATATAGGGGGCATAAAGGGACACATAGTCTGTGTTTGAATAGCTGCATTGGATGGTAGGAGAAACATTGGGGGTTTAGTAGATCCCCAATGTCTCCATAAAGAGTACCTGTCACCAGCCCATGCTATCTCATAGGGGGCTTGTTAGCCTCCTTGTAATAGCAATAATGTTAAACAAAAATGAAAAAGTATTAAAAAAAAAAAAGCATTGTATAAAACAGATAAAAATAGTAAAAAAAAAAAAAACATCTAAGCACCTCTGTCACCCCCAAAAACACATTCTGTGTTTGAATAGCTATAGGGTAGGTCTAATAGACCCCCAATGTCTCCATAAAGAGAACGTGTCACCTACCCACATTATCACATAGGGGGTTTGTTAGCCCCCTTGTGATAGCAATAAAGTAAAAAAAAAAATTATAAAGTGTAAAAATAAAATTATATAAAATAAATACAAGTCATAAAAAAACATATATATATATATATATTTTTTTTTTGTGATTCCACAGGCAATTTTATAATGTGACGTGTTTGGTATCTATTTACTTGATGCAACCCAATCTTTAATATTTTACCAAAAAAATTGGGTGTAATATTGTGTTTAGCATTGTTCCAAGGACTCGTTCTTGACAATGCTTCTCTTCTACAGATACAGTACAGCGAATGAGTGTTGTCACCCTATAACAGTGGTTCTCAACTCCGGTCCTCGGGACCCCCCAACAGGCCAGGTTTGCAGGATAACTGAAATACATCACAGGTGATATCATTTGCTGCTCAGTGATTGCAGTATTCTAGTCTGCATCTCCCCAAGGTAATACTGAAAATCTGGCCTGTTGGTGGGTCCCGAGGACCGGAGTTGAGAACCACTGTCCTAGGGACAGCAAAGCAAGTGAGTTACTGGCAGGATCATTAGGTAAACAATAAAGGCGAAAAAGTTTGAAAAAAAAAAAAGAAAATGATTGCAGGAACTATATAGAAATGGAACTGCAATTTCCATGGTACTTATGAAACAGAATAAATATAGCACAGAATGGCATCTACCCAAATACAAAGCAAAATAAACAATCCAAAGAAAAATAGGGACTTCAAATATGCCCTACCAGTGGTATATACACTATAATGCCAAAAGTATTGGGACACCTGCCTTTACACGCATATGAACTTAAATGGTATCCCAGTCTTAGTGCGTAGGGTCCAATATTGAGTTGGCCCACCCTTTGCAGCTATAACAGCTTCACCTCTTCTGGGAAGGCTGTCCACAAGGTTTAGGAGTGTCTATGGGAATGTTTGACCATTCTTCCAGAAGAGCATTTGTGAGGTCAGGCACTGATGTTGGACGAGAAGGCCCGGCTCCCAGTCTCCGCTCTAATTCATCCCAAAAGTGTCCTATCGGGTTGAGGGACAGGCCAGTCAAGTTCCTCCACCCCAAACTCGCTCACCCATGGCTTTATGGACCTTGCTTTGTGCACTGGTGCAAATCATTTGGTGGAGGGGGGATTATGGTGTGGGGCTGTTTTTTAGGGGTTAGGCTTGGCCCCTTAGTTCCAGTGAAGGAAACTTTTAAGATGTCTGCATACCAAGACATTTTGGGCAATTTCATGCTCCCAACTTTGTGGGAAGAGTTTGGGGATGGTCCCTTCCTGTGCCAACATGACTGCCCACCAGTGCACAAAGCAGGAATGGAGTTCTTAGGGTCATAGTCAGCATTTTTCTTCCTCCAATCACGCCGAGTCGAGTTAATGCCAAAGAGCTCAATTTTGGTCTCATCTGACCACAGCACTTTCTCCCAATCCTTCTCTGAATCATTTAGATGTTCCTTGGCAAACTTCAGACCGGTCTGTACATGTGGCTTCTTGAGGAGGGGGACCTTGTAGCTGCTGCAGGATTTCAACCCATGGTGGCGTATTGTGGTACCAATGGTTTGGTGACTGTGATCCCAACTGCCTTGAGATCCTTCACAAGCTCCTCCCGTGTAGTTCTGGGCTCATCCCGCACTTTTCTCATGACCATCCTCACCCCATGGGGCAAAACCTTGCATGGAGCTCCAGACCGAGGGCGAATGGTTATTTTGTATTTCTTACATTTGCTAATAATCACTCCAACAGTTGTCTCCTTCTCACCAAACTTCTTGCTGATGATCTTTTAGCCCATTCCAGCCTTGTGCAGGTCTACAATCTTGTCCTGGACGTCCCTTGACAACTATTTGGTGTTACCCATGGTGGTGAGGTTTGAATGGAAGAAAGAGATTCTGTGGACAGGTGTTGAGTTCTCGTTAGGACAGGGGTAGGCAACCTTTGAGAGATGGAGATCTACTTGAACAAGACTGATGAAGCCAAAGATCACCGGGTACAGTACCCCCCTCAAAAAACAAGACAAAAAAACCCAGTAAGGCCGACCCCCTTTTTCAGGGTTCAAGAGTGCATTGCGGTTAGAATGCAGGGTTCAGGAGTGCGTTGTGGTCAGAATGCACGGTTCAGGAGTGCATTGCAGTCAGAATGCAGGAGTGCGTTGCGGTTAGAATGCAGGGTTCAGGAGTGTGTTGTGGTCAGAATGCACGGTTCAGGAGTGTTTGCAGTCAGAATGCAGGAGTGCGTTGCGGTTAGAATGCAGGGTTTAGGAGTGTGTTGTGGTCAGAATGCAGGGTTCAGCAGTGTGTGGCGGTCAGAATGCAGGGTTCAGGAGTGTGTGGCGGTCAGAATGCAGGGTTCAGCAGTGTGTGGCGGTCAGAATGCAGGGTTCAGGAGTGTGTTGTGGTCAGAATGCAGGGTTCAGGAGTGCGTTGTGGTCAGAATGCAGGGTTTAGGAGTGTGTTGTGGTCAGAATGCAGGGTTCAGGAGTATGTTGTGGTCAGAATGCAGGGTTTAGGAGTGTGTTGTGGTCAGAATGCAGGGTTCAGGAGTATGTTG
>BLSH010448199.1:122831-138601 GCA_018402905.1 Glandirana rugosa | reverse complement strand
TTTGCAAGCCCAAGAACCAAGACCATAAAATAGTGCGTACAACTTATCGACGTCACGTCGGTTAGTTGTTCGCAGAGTGACGAAAAGGGATCTTCGGTAGTGTCGGTACGGATGATTACCGTACCGACACTAACCGGTCACGTAGTACACTGGGTCGAAGATGCAATCTGTCCCTCACAGCAGTAGTAGTAATCTCTACCTAGTTATTAGAGCTGCAATCTGTCCCTCACAGCAGTAGTAGTAATCTCTACCTAGTTATTAGATCTGCAATCCGTCCCTCACAGCGCCGGCAGCATCCTCTCCCTACACTAACCTGAGAGCCTGTGACATGCAGCACTGTGACTACAGCCTCATATAGAAGCTGGGTCACATGATGCACTGGCCAATCACAGCCATGCCATTAGTAGGCATGGCTGTGATGGCTTCTAGGGAAAAGCAGTGAGACGCTTGTTGATTGGCTGCACTGCAGCTATTCAACATGCGTGATAAAATACCAGAACCAAGAACCCGAACGTTTTCTCAAACGTTCGGGTTCGGTACACGGACACCCGAAAGTTCGGTACGGACCCGAACTTTACAGTTCGGGTTCGCTCAACTCTAGCTATCTGTAAATAGATACCTAAAGTTGGACCTCAACCATGCTAATCTGGCTTTTACCAATGATATTAGTAGGGACCCACAAGTTGACCTCCACTAGTCTACTGTCTCACTCAAATCATCCAATATCTAAATGAAGACCTAAAAATGGACTTCATCCACAATGATCTGGCTGCTACAAATTATATTACTGAGGGTACTGGAGTCATGCTTGAACTTCAGCTGGCCTAATGCCTCACCCAAGTTCATCCAGTAGGTACTGTATATAGATCCATAAAGATTGACCTCAACCACAATGATCTGGCTGCTATCAAAGATCAATGATATCATGAGGGACACTGGAGCAACACACTTGAACTTTCACTGCTTTAATGCCTCACCCAAGTTCATCCTTCAGTTCAATAGATACCTAAAGATGGACCTTAACCATGCTGAGCTTGCTACAACCAAGGATATCACTGGGGAAACTGTAGCCACATAATAACCTCCATTGGTCTAATGCCTCACTCAGTTCTTCCAGTACATAAATAGAGACCAAAGATGGACCTCAACCACGCTGAACTGGCTGCCATTAAGGATATCACTGATGGTACTGGAGTCAACCCTTAACCTCAGCTGGTCTAATGCCTCACCCATGCTTATCCAGTAGATATATAGATCCATAAAGATGGACCTCAACCATGATGATCTGGCTGCTATCAAGGATATCATGGGGGGAACTGGAGCAACACACTTGAACGTCTGCTGGTCTATTGCTTCACCCAAGTTCACCCATTATCTAAATAGATACCTAAGGATGGATTTTAACCATGTTAATCTATCTGCTACAAGTATATCATTGGGGACACTGGAGCCACATAATAAACCCCATTGGTCTAATGCCTCACTCAATTCATTCTGTACCTAAATAGAGACCAAAAATGGACCCCATTCACACTGAACTGGCTGTTACCAACTCTAACACTGAGGACCCTGGAGTCACACTTAAACCTCAATGGTCTAATGCCTCCCTTAAATTCATCCAGCTAAATAAACCCCCTAAAGATGGACCTCAACCACAATGACCTGGCTGCTACCAAGAATATCATTGGGGATGCTGGAGCCAAATTTGAACCTCCACTGGTCTAATGCCCAATTCAATTCTTTCAGTAGCTAAAAAGATACCTAAAGATGTGAGGCCCACCCATGCTAATCTGGCTACTACCAATTATATTCTTGAGGACACTGGAGCCACACAACCTACACTGGTCTAATGCTTTACCCAGGTTCCTTCATTAGCTAAATAGATACCTAAAAATGGACTTCAACCGCATTAATCTGGCTGCAACCAAGGACATTGAGGACAAAGGAGCTGCACTTGAACCTCCACTGGTGTAATGCCTCATGCAAGTTCATTCGTTATCTAAATAGATACCTAAAGATGGACTTCAACCATGCCGATCTGATTGCTACCAATATCACTGAGGAGACTGGAGCCACACTTGAACCTCCACTGGTCTAATGCCCCACTCAATTCTTTCAGTAGCTAAAAAGATTCCTAAAGATTGACCTCACCCACACTGATCTGGCTACTACCAATGATATCATTGAGGACACTGGAGCCACACTTGAATCTCCACTGGTCTAATGGCTCACCCAGGTTCACCGATTAGTTAGATACCTAAAGATGAACCTCAGTTCAGTGCTGATCTGGCTGCTACCAGTTGAACCTTCATTGGTCTAATGCCCCACTCAATTCTTTCGGTAGCTAAAAAGATACCTAAAGATGGACATCATCCACGTGATCTGGCTGCTACCAAAGATATCATTGGGAACACTGGAGCCACACTTGAACCTCCATTGGTCTAATGCCTCACATAAGTTTATTTGTTCGTTAGATATATACCTAAAGATGGACATCACCCATGCTGATCTGGCTGCTACCAATGATATCACTGAGGACACTGGAACCACACTTGAACCTCCATTGGTCTAATGCTTCACCCAAGTTAATCCATTAGGCTAAATAGATACCTGAAGATGGGCATCACCCACACTGATCTGGCTGCTAACAAGGATATCATTGAGGACACTAGACCAACACACTTGAACCTCCACTGGTCTAATGCCTTGTGCAAGTTCATTCATTAGCTAAATAGACACCTAAATTTGGACTTCACCCGCACTGACCTGGCTGCTACCAAGGATATCATTGGAAACACTGGAGCCACATTTGAATCTCCACTTGTTTAATGTCTCACCCAAGTTTATCCATTAGTTAGATAGATACCTAAAGATGGACGTCACCCATGCTGATCTGGCTGCTGTCATGATACCAATGATATCATTGAGGACACTGGAGCCACACCTGAACCTCCACTGGTCTAATGCCTCACATAAGTTTATCCGTTAGTTAGCTACCTAGAGATGGACCTCAGTCACGCCGATCTGGCTGCTACCAAGGATATCAGAGACTGGAGCCACACTTGAACCTCCACTGGTCTAATGCTTTTCTCAATTCATCTAGTAGCTAAACAGATATGGTTGAGTACAACAGAATAACCCCTGAACCTCCACTGACCCACCACTGCTGCGAAACAAAATTTGACTTGGTTTCAACCTCTTTCAATCTCCCATGCAAGAGCACTCAGGATAGAAGAGGGAAGGGCAGGATTGGGAGCCAATTAGGTGTTCTGTATGCAAATGCGCTAACAAGGAACATGCTGATAGAAGGAGAGAGCAGAGGGATTACCTTATCAGCCTGGTGCTGCTCTTTCACTGTCCAGTCACCAGCCTGGGGGTACACCAGCTACTGTACCTCTTAAAGCTAACACACAGCATGCTTGTAGTTAAATAGTCAGTGGTAAGGTCACTCCCCCGCCTAACCCTGCTCTGCCCCTCCCAGGCAGGGAGCATTCGTCCCCTCTGTTGCCAACGTCATTTGGCTGCCCCGAGACACCCAACCAACACAAGGGAAGAGGGACAGCAAGGAGGCCATACAGTCATGTGACCATGAATTAAAAATGATAAAACAAGGTGTGTATAAATGTTTTCTCCTTTTAAGGAATATTCAGAGCTTTATCATGTTTATTTGAATAGCATGCTGCGCTTTCTCACTGCCTTCACTTTAGGTGATGGCAATAGTTACATCCTTGGAGCTGCTAACCTCCACTGCCATCTTGTGGCAGACAAAGGAGTTGTCAGAAGGAGATATTACAGAGTTAAAAAAAAAAATTAATAAAAGTTTTTAAAAACAGTTTTTTATCTTAAGCACTTGCTTACCAAGCACTTTTACCCCCTTCCAGCCCAGGCCAATTTTCAGCTATCAGCTCTGTCGCACTTTGAATGACAATTGCGCGGTCATGCAACACTGTACCCAAATTACATTTTTATCATTTTTTTTCACACAAATAGAGCTTTCTTTCGGTGGTATTTACTCATCACTGCATTTTTTATTTTTTGCTAAATAAATGAATAAAGATCAAAAATTTTGAAAAAAAAAAACACTTTTTCATAGTTTGTTATAAAATTTAGGAAAAAGGCAATTTTTCTCCTCCATTGATGTGTGCTGATGAGGCTGCACTGATAGTTGGCACTGATGGTCACTGATAGGCTGCACTGATGGGCACTGATAAGTGACACTGATGGGCACTGATTAGGCTGCACTGATGGGCGCACTGATAAGTGGCACTGATAGGCGGCACCGATGAGTGGCACTGATAAGCACTGATAGGTGGCGCTGATGGGCGCTGATAAGTGACACTGATGGGCACTGATGAGGCTGCACTGATAGGTGGCGCTGATGGGCACTGATAGGTGGCACTGATGGGCACTGATGAGGCTGCACTGATGGGCACTGATTGGCAGCACCGTTGAGCGGCACTGATAAGCACTAATAGGTGGCACTGATGGGCACTAATAGGTGGCACTGATGGGCAGCACTGACAAGCACTGATAGGTGGCGCTGATGGGCACTGATAAGCAGCACTGATGGGCACTGATAGACGGCACTGATGGGTACTGATATGCGGCACTGGTAGGCAGCACTAATGGGCAGCCCTGATAAGCACTGATAGGCAGCACTTATGGGCACTGATAGGTGGCACTGATAGGCAGCACTGATAGGCGGCACTGATAGGCAGCACTGATGGGCAACACTGATAAGCATGCATAGGCGGCACTGATGGGCACTGATAGGCAGCACTGATAAGCATTGATAGGTGGCACTAATAGGCAGCACTGATAAGCACTGATAGGCAGCACTGATAGGTGGCACTGATGAGCACTGGTAGGCGGCATTGATAGGTGGCACTGATTAGCAATGGTAGACGGCACTGATAGGTGGCACTGATTAGCACTGGTATGTGGCACTGATAGGCAGTGCTGATAGGCAGCACTGATAAGCACTGATAGGCGTCACTGATGGGCACTGATAGGTGGCACTGATAGGCAGCACTGATAAGCACTGATAGGCATCACTGATGAGCACTGATAGGTGGCACTGATAGGCAGCATTGATAGGTGGCACTGGTAGGCGGCACTGATAGCTGACACTGATGAGGAGGCACTGATGGGCACACATTGGCAGTACTGGTGGGTACTGACTGGACTGCACTGATAATCAGGACACGGATAATCAGTGCCCTGATTATCCGTGTAGATGTCCCTATTATAGAAGCTGATTATTGGCTCTCTTCTCCTCCCCTCATGCTGTCAGCATGAGGTAAGGAGTACTGAATACCGGCTTCTATTTACATCCATGATCACTGAGCGTGTCGCCCACGCCCTGCAGCGGGTGCAATCACTGGAGGCTGTCACATGATTCGGCTATAGCGCGGCCGGCAAGTGGTTACAATTCACAAATTTCTCTCATTTGTCAGCCTATAAAAGGGCTGTGTAACTGGTGGCCTGATTTTGCCGGTGTCTTGATGACAAAATAGGCAACTCCGCAGAAAATCTAACCATTGCATATTTGGACTCATTTCTGTTTGCACACAACATCGGCAAGCGAATACATCCGGTACAAGAAGATTTAGCTGTTTTCACAGCTCAACGGTTAACAAGGAAAAAGTTGTTGCCGCCTCGGAGGCGGCCATTTTGTTGGTTAGTCTCGGTCCTTGGTACTCCGCTCATAATATCGTGCACTGGACTTTATTCAGTTGCCGCTGTTGTGAGCAAACAGCAATTCCCAAGTCCAAACAGCAATTCATGAAAATCTGCAGTTTAAAGAAACCGAAAGTAACGCGGGTTGCTCATTATGGCAGGTTCGACATTTTGGCAGGACACCACCCGCAAGACCCATCCTGATGGCTGCTCCAGTGTTTCTCTCACTAGCAAATCACAGAATGCAGGACCCCTGACCCTCTGTCTGGACAGTGCTGATTAGATGCAACCTCCCAAGAAAAAAAAAACTCTCTAGCAATACACACCAAACTGAGCATGTGCAGAGTGCCCCCAAGGCTCTGTCTTATCAGGAGATGGATTGGGGACAGTGGAAGAAGGGGAGGATCGGAGAAGACAGGATCAAACAGCCTTTTTACACAATGCAGAGGCTTAACCACCACAGTGAGTATAACAAGCATGCTTTACTGCAGACTGATATCACTGTTGTGGGTTTAGTAACACTTTAAGACGGCACCCATTGAAATGAATGCGTTTTGACTTGTCATGTGACTTTCTGTGTCGCACATCGCAGCAAGTCACATGAGAAGTCGCAGCAGTGTGAATCAGGCTAAGGCTAGGCCCACATTATTGCAGTTTCCCTGAATGGGCTGCTGTTCCCGTAGGAAACATAGGGAAAAGGTCCCTACACCTTTCCTAAAATTGCAGCTGCATGGAAGCTGGATGGTCCTATGTGTTTCCCTGTGCTTACTGTGCTTAGGGCCTCCTGCTCATTCACAAATTGATACATAGTAAGCACAGTTTACTATGCTTCAGTGATGAATGGATACAGGAGCGATCCGTACCAATTCTTTACTTTAAAAAGATACTCCCTTCTATTGCTCTCAGCTTCCTCCAAATCTCAAAAAAAAATTTTTTTTTTTGCTGCTGTGATCTGACTTTCTGTTAGAGGGTGGCTACATTCATGGTTGCACCCATACCGGCTTTTTATCGGCGAGTGCAAATAGCGATACTCTCCGTCAAGTACTCGGCAACGCCGAGCACCAATAGTTTGCATGCGATTTGCGTAAAAAAAAATGGGGCGAATCACACTGCAAAGAATCACATGCGATTTCCCCCACCGCTCCTGTGTGGGTATAGAAAGGGAAAAGCGCCATCTAGTGGGCAGTTTAAAAAATGTTAGAAGCAACGTACATATCTGGCCACATGTAAAATAATTTACATAGGTGGCCTGGTCCGCCGATTATAGCAAATCAGAGCCGCTGGAGGTGCTCTCAGATAGGGGTGCCACCTGTCCCGGATTCACCCAGACAGTCCGGGTCTTGAATCATGTGTCTCGGTCTGCCTGCATTATTGAGACTGGGCTGTGGCTCCCCAGTTAACTGAGACACACGTCTGGGACTGGGAGCTGTGGGTGGCTGTTTGGGGGGCAGGTTCGGCAACACTGGGGGGGGCATGGCGATGATGACAGCAAGAGTAGTTTGGCCACACCCACTGTTCGCTGCATACGCTGCATTACTACTCTGCTTGGGGCAACCAAAGGTGTCCCAGGTCTTTTATAATCTTATAATGTATGCTACAAAAAAAAAATTGCCCTGTGCCACTAAAGTGTTTGGGTTTTTGTTTGAAGAAAAGGTGGCAACCCTATTCACAGGACTAGAGAAGAAGCTCCGGGACCCTGTGGGTATAGGGCGGACGTGCGGACCACCTATACATCTCCTCCAGCCCTGTGAGCACCTCCAGCGGCTGTGATTTGCTATCATCGGCGGACTGGGACACCAATGTACTGTGAGTTCTAAAAAATTTTAAACTGCCCACTAGATGGCGCTTTAATCCCTTTCTGTACACACACAGGAGCGGTGGGGGAATTTGCATGCGATTCTTTGCAGTGCGATTTGCGCCCGTTCATTTTGTATCGATGCAAATCACACCGCAAAGTGTCGGGAGCATTGGGTGAGCACTGAATGCTTGGTATCGGCAAAAATACCGATATTGGTATCAGTGCATCCCTAGACCCACTGCAGGTAGGAGCATAGCCACCCCCGCTCTTGGACTATGGACTATAGCAGTGATGGCAAACCTCGGCACCCCAGATGTTTTGGACCAACATTACCCATAATGCTCATGCACTCTGCATGAGCGTGCCCGCGGGTCGGGCGGACTCGGTGTCCGCCGGCGACCCGCGATCGCCTGTTACAGAGGCAGAACGGGGATCCACCAATGTAAACACAGTGGATCTTTGTTCTGTCATCGGACATGACAGCGATCTACTGTTCCCAGTGATCGGGATCAGTTAGATCTGTCATGCCCCTGCCAACCCCGCCCCCACACAGTTAGAACACACATAGGGAACACAGTTAACCCCTTGATCGACCCCTTCCCTGCCAATTACATTTATACAGTAATCAGTGGCTATTATTAGCTCTGATCGCTGAATAAATGTCATTGGTCCAAAAAAAGTGTCAAAAGTGTCCGATCTGCCCGCCGCAAGGTCGCCGTCCCGATAAAAATTGCAGATCGCCGCCATTACTAGCAAAAAAAATAAAAATGCCATAAATTAATTCTCATGGTTTGTAGACGTGATAACTTTTGCGCAATATATGCCTATTGCGATTTTATTTACCAAAAATATGTAGAAGAATATATATCAGCCTAAAGTGAGGAAGAAATTTGTTTTTTACTTTTTTTTTTTTGTTTTGTTTTTTTGTTTCAAAATTGTCACTCTTTTATTGTCTATAGCGTAAAAAATAAAAACCGCAGAGGTGATCAAATACCACCAAAAGAAAGCTCTATTTGTGGGGAAAAAAGGACGTCAATTTCGTTTGGGTGCAACGTCGCGCGACCGCGCAATTGTCAGTTAAATCGACGCAGTGCCGAATCGCAGAGTGCTCTGGTCAGGAAGGGCAAATGGACTGAGAGAAGGATGCACCAAATATGTTTAAAAATATTAAATTTTATTACTAAATGTGATAAAACAGCATTGTTGGAAAGATAATTGCTGAGGGGCTAGGCACAGGGGTAGGGAAACTGGGGCTCTCCAGCTGTTGTAGAACTACATTTCCCATCATGCTTCAGGGAGTAATTGCATCCATCAGCCTTGCAATGCCTCATGGGAAATGTAGTTCTACAACAGCTGGAGAGCCGCAGGTTCCCTACCCTTGGGCTAGGGTGTAAGTGGATAACAATGGTGCAGACCGACACACGAACAGATGCAAACACATAGGCCTCTTGTACAACAAGTCACCGGGTAAAACATCCAACGCGTTTCGAAATATTAGGCGTAGGCACTCTTCTTCAGGGAGTTGAAAAAAAAGCGCAAGATGGAAAAAAATTGTAGTTAACCAGTTACCGACCGCCCCCGCCATGGCTTGACAGCAGCAATGGCTCTCCTGCGCAAACCGCCGCCATCTGACAGCGGCTGCAGGAGCGTGGATCGGGGGCGCACGCGTGCCCCGCCGGGGGCGCACTCACACGCTCACTGTGTACTGGGGGAGCCAGGGAGCGGGTAGGGCGGACTCGATGTCCGTCGGCTACCCATGATCGATCCCCCGCAGTGACAGAACTGGAATTCGCTAATGTAAACAAGCGGATCCCCGTTCTGACAGGGGAGGAGAGTGATCTTCTGTTCCCTGTGTATGGGAGCGGCAATCTCTCTCCTCCCCCAGTCAGCCCAGCCCCCGTACAGTTAGTAACACATCCCAGGGAACACAGTTAACCCTTTGATCGCCCCCTTAGTGTTAACCCCTTGTCTGCCATTTGCATTTACACAGTAATCAGTGCATTTTCATAGCACTGATCGCTGTATAAATGCCAATGGTCCCAAAAAAAAGTGTCCGACGTGTCTGCCGCAATGTTGCAGTCCCAATAAAAATCACGGATCACTGCCATTACTTGTAATAAAATTAACTGCTTGCCGTCCGCCCACCGTCAAATGACAGCGGAGCGGCTATTGTTCTGGGTGAACGTCATATGACGTCGCCCCTTTAAGCTGGGCTTGCGCGTGATCGGGCGCGCGCCTCCCGGCTCTGTCGGTGGCGGCGTGTCCCCGGGACACACCGCGTCACAGACGGGGGGTGAACAGCCATTGGTCATGGCTGTTTACCATGTGTTTGGCCGTGATCACGGCTGATCACGAATGGTACTACCCCCATTTGCATGGCGCATGCGCGCGATCGGGAGCGAGCTGCACGTGCGTGTCGGTGGCGGCGTGTACTCAGGGAACACTGCCTGTCACCGACACTGGTATCAGCCAATCACATGTAATGTAAACAGAGCGGTAACTCACTGTTACCAGTTCTTCTCTCCTCACACAGAGTCCAGTGTGAGAAGAGAAGAGCTGGGATCAGTGAGTTACTGATCTGTAAAGCACCAACACACACCTGTCACTTCACCCCTGCCCCCCCAATGCACCTATCAGCCAACAGTCACCCCATCTGCCCCCATAAAGTGCACCTGTCATCATAAAGTGCACCTGTCACCCGACACCCATCAGTGACCGTGGCGTGTTACTCGTCACCCATCACTGACCATGGTCTTTTACCCATCACCCATCACTGACCATGGCCTTTTACCCATCACTGACAGTGGCCTGTCACCCATCACTGACCGTGGCGTGTCACCCATCAGTGACCCTGGCGTGCCACCCGTTACCCATCAGTGACCGTGGCGTGTCAACCGTCACACATCGGTGACCGTGGCCTGTCACCCATCAGTGACTGTGGGGTGTCACCAGTCACCCATCACTGACCGTGGCCTGTCACCCGTCACCCATCACTGACCGTGGCCTGTCATCTGTCACCCATCACTGACCATGGCGTGTCACCCGTCACCCATCAGTGACCGTGGTGTGTCACCCGTCACCCATCAGTGACCGTGGCGTGTCACTCGTCACCCATCAGTGACTGTGGCGTGTCACCTGTCACTGACCATGGCGTGTCAACCGTCACACATTGGTGACCGTGGCCTGTCACCCATCAGTGACCGTGGCCTGTCACCCATCACTGACCTTGGCCTGTCACGCATCAGTGACAACCGCAAATCACCCATGGCCTGTCACCCATCAGTGACCACCGCCAGTCACCCATCAGTAACCGTGACCAGTCACCCATCAGTGATCACCACCAGACACCAGTCACCCATCAGTGACCACCACCAATCACACATCAGTGACCACTGCCATCACCCATCAGTGACCACCATCAATCACCCGTCACCCATCAGTGACCATCGCCAGACACCCGTCACCCATCAGTGACCACCGCCAGACACCCGTCACCCATCAGTGACCACCGCCAGACACCCATCACCCATCAGTGACCACCCTCAGACACCCATCACCCATCAGTGACCACCGCCAGACACCCAGCACCCATCAGTAACCACCACCAAACACCCGGCACCCATCAGTGACCACCGCCAGTCACCCATTAGTGACCACCACCAGTCACTCGTCACCCATCAGTGACCACCACCAGACACCCGTCACCCATCAGTGACCACCGCCAGACACCCCTCACCCATCAGTGACCACTGCCAGTCACCCATCAGCGACCACCGCCAGACACCCGTCACCCATCATTGACCCCTGCCAGTCACTCGTCACCCCAAAGTTCGGTACGGACCCGAACTTTACAGTCCGGGTTCGCTCAACTCTACTCGTCACCCATCACTAACCGTGGCCTGTCACCTGTTACCCATCACTGACCGTGTGGCGTGTCACCCGTCACCCATCAGTGACCATGGCGTGTCACCTGTCACCCATCAGTGACCATGACGTGTCAACCGTCACCCATCAGTGACCGTGGCCTGTCACCCATCACTGACCTTGGCCTGTCACCCGTCACCCATCAGTAACCACCGACAATCATCCGGGCCTGTCACCCGTCACCCATTAGTAACCGTGACCAGTCACTCATCAGTGACCACCACCAGACACCAGTCACCCATCAGTGACCACCACCAATCACCCATCAGTGACCACCGCCAGTCACCCGTCACCCATCAGTGACCACCGCCAGACACCCGTCACCCATCAGTGACCACGCCAGACACCCGTCACCCATCAGTGACCACCGCCAGACACCCTTCACCCATCAGTGACCACGCCAGACACCCGTTACCCATCAGTGACCACCGCCAGACACCCATCACCCATCAGTGACCACCCCCAGACACCCGTCACCCATCAGTGACCACCGCCAGACACCCGGCACCCGTCAGTGACCACCGCCAGTCACCCATCAGTGACCACCACCAGTCACTCGTCACCCATCAGTGACCACCACCAGACACCCGTCACCCATCAGTGACCACCACCAGACACCCGTCACCCATCAGTGACCACCGCCAGACACCCCTCACCCATCAGTGACCACTGCCAGTCATCCATCAGTGACCACCGCCAGACACCCTTCACCCATCAGTGACCACTGCCAGTCACCCGTCACCCATTAGTTTGCAATTTGCAAAATTTTATGACAGAAACAAAGAAAATGCATTTTTTCACAAAATTTTCAAACTTTTTTTATTTATAGCACAAAAAATAAATAGCCCACTAGTGATTAAATACCACCAAAAGAACGCTCTATTTGTGTGAAAAAAGGACGCAAATTTCATATGGGTACAGTGTGGCATGACTGAGTAATTGTCATTCAAAGTGTGATAGCGCTGAAAGCTGAAAAATGGCCTGGACAGGAAGGGGGTTTTCGTGCCCGGTACCGATGTGGTTAAAAACCCCATAAATTAATTCTCATGGTTTGTAAACGCGGCAACTTTAACGCAAACCAACCAATATGCGCCTTTTTTAACTAAAAATATGAGGAAGAATATATATCGACCAAAACTGATGAAAAAATGTGTTTCTTTATATATTTTTTTTATGTATTATAGCAAAAAGTAAAAAATATTGTTTTTTTTTAATCAAAATCATCGCTCTTTGTTTATAGCGCAAAAAATAAAAACAGCAGAGGTGATCAAATACCACCAAAAGAAAGCTCTATTTGTGGGGAAGAAGGGCATTATATTCGTTTGGGTACAAAGTCGCACGACCGTGCCATTGTCAGTTAAAGTGGCGCAGTGCCGTATCGCAAAAAGTGCTCTGGTCAGGAAGGGGGGTAAATTCTTCCAGGTCTGAAGTGGTTAACATATATTTACACGTTTTACTTTGAAAAAAAGCGCAAGATGAAAAAAAAAATGTATTTAATTTGTAAATAACTGAAGTGCAAGGAAAATAGTAGCGGTAGGTATCGGTAATGGGTATCGGCGAGTACTAAAAGACAAATTTATCGGTATTTGTACTAAAAAAAAAAAAAAAGGATTGGCGCATCCCTAATTTATATTTCTTACCAGCAGGTGGAGCTTTAGCCACAGGTCTGCCATAGTTGTCTTTTGTAAAGTGCTTGTATTTTATTAAAGTGATTGTAAAGGTTTGGGTTTGTTTTTTTAACCACTTAAGGACTGAACCTCTTTTTGAGATTCGTTGTTTACAAGTTAAAATCATTTATTTTTTTTGCTATAAAATTACTTAGAAACCCCCAACATTATATATATTTTTTTCGAACACTTCTTGAGAATAAAATGGCGGTCGTTGCAATACTTTATGTCCCACCGTATTTGCGCAGGGGTCTTACAAGCGCCTTTTTTAAAAAAAAATAAAAAATAAATTTTTGAGTTAAAAAATAAGACAACAGTAAAGTTAGCCCAATTTTTTTTTCCACGTTGTGAAAGATAATAAATCGATACCCAACATGTCACGCTTCAAAATTGCGGACGCTCGTGGAATGGCGACAAACTTTGAAACTTAAAAATCTCCATCGGCGACGTGTAAAAATTTCTACAGGTTACCAGTTTTGAGTTACAGAGGAGTTCCAGTGATAGAATTATTGCTCTCGCTCTAAAGATCGCGGCGATACCTCACATGTGTGGTTTGAACACTGTTTTTATATGTGGGTGCGACTTCTAATGCGTTCGGTTCTGCGCACAAGCTCGGTGGGACGGGGCGCTTTAAATTCTTTTTTTTCTTATTTATTTTACGTTTTATTTTTTATTTTTACACCGCCCTTTTAGAAAAAAAAATGTGATCACTTTTATTCCTATTACAAGAAATGTAAACATCCCTTGTAATAGAAAAAGACATGACGGGGCCTCTTAAATATGAGATCTGGGGGTCAAAAAGACCTCAAATCTCACATTTACACTGAAATGCAATAAAAAAAAGAAATTAAATGTCATTTGAATAAAAAATAAAAGAGCTGTGGGCGGAAGTGACGTTTGACGTCGCTTCCGCCCTTCAATGCTATGGAGCCGAGTGGGCGGCATCTTCCGCTCATTCGGTATCCAGGCATTGAGGGGAGAAGACCCGATTGGCTCCGATGCTACCGACGGGTCCGGTAAGTGGCGGAGGCGACGGTAAAGTGGCGGAAGGGGGGGCACCTCCCCCGCCCCAGGGGGGCACCTCCCCCGCCCCCGATAAAAGTGATCTCGCAGTGAATCCGCTGCAGGGACCACTTTTATCTGAAAGCGGGCCGCCCTCTGCTTAAAAAAATGCCGGGGTTATGGTAACTATCTGTCACCATAACCCTGATATTCAACAGAAAGTACCGCCGTATAATGATGGCGGGCAGTCTGGAAGTGGTTAATAACCAACATGTCCTGCTGCTGCATCCATTGACACAGACAGCAGGACTCGGCCCCCGCCCCTGGCGGCTCCTGCTGCTATCAATCTATCCAATCAGGACCCGAGACAGCGGCTGGAGCTGCTGGGCTCGTCCTCAATGCAGGAACAATTGGGTTCAGGTAAGAAAAAAGGGGGGCTCTGGGGGCAGCAGCAGCGCAGAAGGTTTTTCACCTTAATGCATAGAATGTATTAAGGTGAAAAACCATAAGGCCTCATACACACGGGCGTTTTTGACGCTGGCGTTTTTTGCAGCTCTCCATGTTATTCAATGGCCCTCTAAAAACGCCAGTGTTTTTGAGCAGTAGAGGGCGTCGGCGTTAGTGAGCTGTTTCTAGAACGCAGGACCTGTGCGTTCCGAGGCTGTAGTGTTTTGGCGTTTTTTGACGCCAATCGGCAAAACGTTCACTAACGCCGTACCGGCGTTAACAGGCGTTTTTTGACGCAGAGGTTTTAGGTTGAAAAATAGCAGAGGACTGATTTTTTTAAAAAAAACGCCTATTGACGCCGAAGCTCACTAACGCCGATGCAAAACGCCGAAAAAACCTGTGATTTTTTTTCAAACCGTCGGACCCGACATTTCGCTTATTTTTTTTCAGACGCCCGTGTGTATGAGGCCTAAGGGTTTACAACTCCTTTAAGCTCTCCCTGATGCAAAATGAAATGTACAGACAGAATTTAAAGTACATCTATGACTAGCAGTTCAGGCGTGCTCTGTGACTGCTGGCTTTTTTGGACACAGCTGATCACAGATGTTGGTAAAGGTCCAATCACAACGGCCCTTTACCATGTTATCAGCTGTGTAGAATCACAACTATCGCATGTAAGTAGACTTTCCGGTACTTGGCATTTCTTTCCTTTACACGCTGTGTCTGTGTGAGGAAAGGAGAGCCGTTAACTAGCAAGACTGTCAGTGCATTGTTCACACTGACAATCAGTGCAAATGACAGGGCACCATTCTGCCCACTGACACCAATGATGGGGCACTATTTCTCCCACTGATACCAATGATGGGGCACTATTCCTCCCACTGACACCAATGATGGGACACTATTCCTCCCACTGATACCAATGATGGGGCACTATTCCTCCCACTGATACCAATGATGGGACACTATTCCTCCCACTGATACCAATGATGGGGCACTATTCCTCCTACTGATACCAATGATGGGACACTATTCATCCCACTGATACCAATGATGGGGCACTATTCCTCCCACTGACACCAATGATGGGGCACTATTCCTCCCACTGACACCAATGATGGGGCACTATTCCTCCCACTGATGTAACCATAGTCACCCTCCTTATCACAGGGTAGTAACCATAGTCACCCCTCCTTATCACAGGGTAGTAACCATAGTCACCCTCCTTATCACGGGGTAGTAACCACAGTCAC
>BLSH010448199.1:95617-121122 GCA_018402905.1 Glandirana rugosa | reverse complement strand
TGTAGTCTCCAGGGGGTAGTGTAGTATTCTGGGGGAAGTGTATTCTCCAGGAGGAAAGTGTAGTCTACGGGGGGATGCGTAGTCTCCAGGGGTAGTGTAATCTCAGGTGGTATTGTAGTCTCCAGGGGGAAGTGTGCGAATTCGGGTCTCTGATGTGCTGGGGACCTCTGATGTGAAGGGGGGGCTCTGATATGAAGGGGGGCTTCTGATGTGATGGGGACTCTAATGTGCAGGAGGGCTTAAGCGTGTGAAGGGGGACCTCTGATGTTATGGTGGACTCTAATGTGATGGGGACCTCTGATGCGTAGGGGGGCATCTGATGTGAAAGGAGGACCTCTTATGTGAAGGGGGTCTTATGATGTGATGGGGGACCTCTGATGTGAAGGTGGACTTTCGTATGATGGGGACCTTTGATGTGACGAGAGCTTTTTTATGTGATGGGGGACCTCTGATGTGAAGGTAGACTTTCGTATGATGGGGACCTTTGATGTGACGAGAGCTTTTTTATGTGACGGGGGACCTCTGATGTGAAAGGTGGGCTCTGAAGTGAAAGGGGACCTCTGATGTGAAGGAAGGGCCTCTGATGTGATGGGGGGGGGGGGCTTCTGATGTGAAGAGGGAGTGTAATGTGAAAGGGGACCTCTGATGTGATGGGTACCTCTGATATAAAGCGGGACCTCTAGTGTGATGGGGGACCTCTGATGTGAAGGGGGGCTTCTGATGTGATGGGGACTCTAATGTGAAGGGGACTTATGATGTGAAGGGGAACCTCTGATGTGATGGAGACCTCTGATGTGAAGGGGGACTTTTGATGTAATGGGGGACCTTTGATGTGAAGGGGGCTTCTGATGTAATGGGGGACCTCTGATGTGTAGGGGGACTTTTGATGTAATGGAGGACCTCTGATGTGAAGGCGGCATCTGATGTGAAGGGGGACTTTTGATGTAATGGAGGACCTCTGATGTGAAGGGGGCTTCTGATGTGAAGGAGGACTTTTGATGTAATGGAGGACCTCTGATGTGAAGGGGGGTTTCTGATGTAATGGAGGACCTCTGATGTGAAGGGGGCTTCAGATGTAATGGAGGACCTCTGATGTGAAGGGGGACTTCTGATGTAATGGAGGACCTCTGATGTGAAGGGGGCTTCTGATGTGAAGGGGTGCCTCTGATGTGACGGGACCTCTTATGTGAAGGGGGACTTTTGATGCAATGGGGGACCTCTGATGTGAAGGGGGACCTCTGATGTGATAGGGACCTCTTATGTGAAGGGGGCCTTCTAATGTTAAGTTAAATTTATTTCATTAACATTATTGTGTATAAGATATAACAATTAATCGATTTTTGTTTTTCGATCCCGATTAGAGAATAAAATGTTTTTAAAAATAATATCTTATTTCTATAGATAGCAAAATCACATGAGAACAATACAAAGGTTCAGTCCTATTTGTGTGAAATATAAGCACAGATTTCACAATACCTTCATATCTACCCTCAAAAGAGGACTTCTCAGGTTATTGATACCATATCATATTTCTACGTCAAACAGTTGAATCACAGAATTAATGATGATAAATCCTCATTTATCTGATTTGAGTCATGCAGCAATGCAAGGAAGACGCAGCTCAACGCATTTCCCAGATCAGAAGGTCTTCTTCAACAGGAGACATATGGAATTGTATCCAAAATATTACATTAAGGAATATAATTATCATTTGTAGCGCCCTCCTAATTAGGCTGCTGGATACATTCGTTTTTTGGCTTCGCTGCGATTGATTGCTTTTGCCTGTTCAGAGTTTCCTAAGCTGGGAGTTTAATTTTTCCCACCTGTTTCTGGAAGAAGCTTCCAGAATATAGGGTAGGGAGATGCAGATGACCAATATGAATATTTATCATTTTTCTTTAACCACTTCAAATCCAGAAGATTTACCCCCCTTCATGACCAGGCCCTTTTTTTACAATATGGCACTGCATTACTTTAACTGACAATTGTTTGCCCTTTTCTTCCCACAAATAGAGGTTTATTTGGGTGGTATTTGATCACTGCGGTTTTAATTTTTTTGCGTTATAAACAAAAAAAGACCAACAATTTTGAGCAGAAAACAGTATTTTTTACTTTCCGCTAAAAAACATATCCAATCAAATGTAAAAAATCGAATTTCTTCATCAATTGAGGCCAATATGTATGCTGCTACATATTTTTGGTAAAAAAAAATCCCAATAAGCGCATATTAGCGTCTACAAACTATACAATATTTTTTTTTTTGTACTAGTAATGGTGAAAATCAGTGACTTATAGCGGGACTGCGACATTGTGGCGGACAACTTGGACACTAACTGACACTTTTTGGGGACCAGTGACACTAATACAGTGATCAGTGCCAAAAAAATATGCACTGTCACTGTACTAATGACATTGGCTGGGAAGGGGTTAACATCAAGGGCGATCAAAGTATTAAATGTCTTCCCTGGGAGTGCTTACTGACTGTGTGGGTGTAGGTGCTTTGACTGAGGGGAAGATAAAGATCCGTGTTTCTGGTTAGCAGAAACACAGGATCAGTACATTCCCCTCTCACAGAACGGCGGTCTGCCTTGTTTACATAATGTAAAAACATGCAGCGCTAGTCCAAACATAAATCAATGCCCAGCTAAAACTTGTTTAGAAGAGATGATATCCCAACACCGGCAGGAGTGGAGAGGAAGAAAGTACACTCATCACCTCCATGATTAGAGGGGCAATCCTGCTTACCAAATGTAATGGACTCTTAGGTTATAAAGAGTCAAATGCGCATAAAGAGGGTATGCATCCCATCCAGCAGATTCATGTCACGGGAGAGACTCTCTCGACCCGACCAGGACCCGGACGGTCCAATCTCAGACCGGAACACTCCAACCCAGCTCAGATGAAGGAGGTGTAAAACCAAAGAAAACAGGATGACACAATAATGTAATACGTTTAAAGCCAAAGTTTATTAAGACTTAAGTAAACTTACAATTCAGTAGATCATAATCAGCTTTCAATGAACAGATAAACCACAATAGAGGGGTGTGCCAACGTCGTCCTGGTCCGCCTTACATGTTTCATGACCTCAAAGGGTTTTACCCTTGTAGGAGGTGCACTGTATGTTGGGTTAATTTATTGACTGAGAGAAGGGTGAGCTATTTCACTTCTGCCACCACCTCGAAAGTGCACGATATTGGCACCTTCATTACTTGCTCACACTCCAATGTCATGTACCTTGTGCAGTGTCCTTGTGGTCTACAATATGTGGGCCAGACCATCAGGACCATGCAAATTAGGGTCCATTTGATTACCCTCCTGATCACCCCTGTCACCCTGCCAGTGCCATTATTACAGTGTCAGTGTACAGTTATATCACTGATCACTATATTAATGATATTAGCTAGGTCATATCAATCAGCGTCAGTCCATGATTGCTTGTCACACTATCACAGTCACATTATAAGTCGCTGATCACCTCCATTATTAGTATAGCGTCTGTTCAGGTCTTTATCCTGGGCACAGTGCCCCCAAAAACCCAGTGATCAGTCCTGATCACTGTCAACACTTTGGCTTACATTTCTGAAGAAATTTGATTTTATTGTATATATTTTATAATGTAAAATAGAACATATCGGGGGGGGGGGGGGGTTCAAATTTTTCTTTTTTTTTTCGTTTATATAATAAAAAACCCAGTGGTGATCAAATACCACCAACAGAAAGCTCTATTTGTGTGAAACTTATATACATATTATTTGGGTACAGCATTGGATGGCTGCGCAATTGCCAGGTAAAGTAGCGCAGTGCTGAATAGCAAAAAATGCCCCGGTCATGAAGAGGGTAAAACCTTCCGCAGGTCAAGTGGTTAAGCTCTTCGGTGTGGTGCTTTGACCAACACCAGTGAACCAAAAAAGTGAGCCGTAAAATCACAGCACACAAAAAAGCGCACAGAGGGTACAAACTTCAAAATAGGAAGGGCTTCTAAGTCTTTTTTTTTTTTTTCCAAGGGGCTTCTAAGTCTAACCCTGAACATCCTGGGGTGTAAGGCTCCTGACAGAGGCAACATACACAATTGCCTACTTAGGCCAAAGCCAGGTGGACCCCACTACTAAGGGACCATGCAAAGTTGGTTCACTAAGTACTTGGTGAGGAGGTCTGCCGAAGAGAGGCCGCTCCGGTTGGGGAGAGGCAAAGGACCTGAAGGCCACAGAACCTCCCATAGATATCAGGGTAGGCCCCCCAATGACCTGCACCCTCTGTATCCGTGCAAAAAGACACACATGCAGCGCAAGTGTTCGTGGCAAAAACAAAAAAAAAGGTTCCATGCGCAATACATAGCGGGCCTTCCGGCCAATATAAAAGTTGCCCTAGCTAGCCACATCCAAAGGCTTTGTGCAAGATGAGAAGTGATGTCTCCTTGTGCCAAGTGTAGATATTTGCCAGCACACCGCGGATCTTAAGATTACATTCAAACGGTTCCTTATTGAAGGATGATCACATCAAGAACAAGAAAGTGCCACGTTTCAGAGCCACGCGGGAACCCTTCGTCAGGCATGTCTCCTTTTGCCAGTGAAATACCATGGTGTACCGTTTTTTGGTCAATCCATTTTTAGAAGGGAAACAAGATAAATACCCATTTTGAATACATCTGAGATTATTGTATTTTTGTTTTCTATTTTTTATGTGTTTTCTTACTGTGTTGTTTAGGATAGGCTGTTTCCCTCCATTGTTGTTGTGGGAGAGTGCCCCCCCCATATGTATCACCGGCTGTTTGGGATTTGGGATTCGTTTTGGTGCTCACCCTGGTGAGTCTTAAGTGAATAACCCTTGGCATTAATTCTCTGATGGGCACGGGTGGTTGGTGTTAGGAGTGGAGGCCCTTTTGTTGGGTCTATGTTGAGCCAATTACACCTTGCTTGGCTGACAAGGCAAAACTTTAATGGACGACTGTGGCTGATCGTTGGACATGCTTCCAACCTGAAGCACATGATGAAGAGTATGGCCTACACCAAGTATGATATTATACGCTCTACTGGCCAATGCCATACAGGTATGGTTCTATCCTGGCCCCTTTATGCATGTTTTAATAGGCCGTATGAGCTAAGTAGGAAAGGCTATTCCCACCGATGGCTGTAGTGGGGGGTGGTTCTCCCACGCATGTTTTTGTCTAGCTATTTTGGATGGCTCCCAATTCCCTGCTAGTGAGTCTCAGGAGAAGGAGCCCCTGGGGATGACCGTCTCACTGGGAAGAGTGTGATCGGGGTGGAAGCCCTGTTGTTTATTTAATGTTGGCTGGGACGTAGAGGGCAGGACTTCCTGTGGCAGCCATCCTTGAAGGGCATGTCAGTGAATATGTGCAATGCCACGTGTGCCATCACATGCAATACCTGCACAGTCGAGGATACAAGTAAACCCTTGACCCCATGTTTAAATGGGGACTTTTTGTCTCCTTTTCTTTGGAGAGGTTGAGTGGTATTTATTGGGCATAATTATTAGGTAAAGGTCATGCCCGTATGCTGTGACTGTTTTTTAATATCATTTGTATTCTCTTTATTATGACACCTTTTGGACTGCAGGGCTGTGTCCATATTTTTTCACAAGTGGTCTCCAAACTGCAGCCTTTTGCTTGCTTTTATCCAACCCTTGGGGCACCATTCCTGCCATTGATATGAGGCTCTATTCCTCCTACTGACACAAACTGTGGGGCATAATTTCTCTCACTATTCAACCATGGGGCACTATTCCTCCCACTGACAACCACAATGGGGCACTATTCCACCCACTGATACCAATGAAGGGGCACTATTCCTCCAACTGACACCAACAATGGAACACTATTCCTCCCACTGATACCAATAATAGGGCACTTTTCCTCCCTCTTACATCAATGATGGGGCACTATTCCTCTCTCTGATACCATTGATGGGGCACTATTCCTCCCACTGACACCAATGATGGGGCACTATTCCTTCTACTGATACCAATGATGGGGCAATATTCCTTCCACTGATATTGATGATGGGGCACTATTCCTCCTACTGATACCAATGATGGGGCAATATTCCTCCTACTGATACCAATGACGGGGCACTATTCCTCCCACTGATACCAATGATGGGGCACTATTCCTCCCACTGACACCAATGATGGGGCACTATTCCTCCCACTGATACCAATGGTGGGGCACTATTCCTCCCACTGATACCAATGATGGGGCACTATTCCTCCTACTGATACCAATGATGGGACACTATTCCTCCCACTGACACCAATGATGGGACACTATTCCTCCCACTGACACCAATGATGAGGCACTCTTCCTCCTACTGATACCAATGATGGGGCACTATTCCTTCCACTGATACTAATGATGGGGCACTATTCCTCCCACTGATACCAATGATGGGGCACTATTCCTCCCATTGATACTAATGATGGGACACTATTCCTCCCACTGATACCAATTATGGGGCACTATTCCTCCCACTGACACCAATGATGGGGCACTTTTCCTCCCTCTTATATTAATGATGGGGCACTATTCCTCCCTCTGATACCAATGATGGGGCACTATTCCTCCCACTGATACCAATGATGGGGCACTATTCCTTCTATTGAATCAATGGTGAGGCACTATTCCTCAAACTGACGCCAATGATGGGACACTATTCCTCCCACTGATACCAATGATGGGGCAATATTCCTTCCACTGATACCAATGATGGAGCACTATTCCTCCTACTGATACCAATGATGGGGCAATATTCCTCCTACTGATACCAATGATGGGGCGCTATTCCTCTCACTGACACCAATGATGGGGCACTATTCCTCCCACTGACACTAATGATGGGGCATTCTTCCTCCCACTGATACCAATGATGGGGCACTATTCCTCCTACTGATACCAATGATGGGACACTATTCCTCCCACTGACACCAATGATGAGGCACTCTTCCTCCTACTGATACCAATGATGGGGCACTATTCCTTCCACTGATACTAATGATGGGGCACTATTCCTCCCACTGATACCAATGATGGGGCACTATTCCTCCCATTGATACTAATGATGGGACACTATTCCTCCCACTGATACCAATGATGGGACACTATTCCTCCCACTGATACCAATTATGGGGCACTATTCCTCCCACTGACACCAATGATGGGGCACTTTTCTTCCCTCTTATATTAATGATGGGGCACTATTCCTCCCTCTGATACCAATGATGGGGCACTATTCCTCCCACTGATACCAATGATGGGGCACTATTCCTACTATTGAATCAATGGTGAGGCACTATTCCTCAAACTGACACCAATGATGGGACACTATTCCTCCCACTGATACCAATGATGGGGCAATATTCCTTCCACTGATACCAATGATGGAGCACTATTCCTCCTACTGATACCAATGATGGGGCAATATTCCTCCTACTGATACCAATGATGGGGCACTATTCCTCCCACTGATACCAATGATGGGGCGCTATTCCTCCCACTGACACCAATGATGGGGCACTATTCCTCCCACTGACACCAATGATGGGGCACTATTCCTCCCACTGACACCAATAATTGGATATTTTATACTCCCATTTTCCATAGCTTGCCCCCCCCTAAAGTCTAAAGGACAATGAATTGGCCCTTTATTTAAAAAGTTTAGAAACCCCTGCTTTACACTGTTGAGTATACATAAGTCTGACACCATCTTTGATTAATCTGCTGCCTGACGAATGTCTAAGCCCCAATCTCTTCATGGGTGGCTACTGGGGTATCACTTAGTGGTGAGGGACTTTGTCATATCTGCATACGCATCCCCGTTGTTGACTTATTTTATTGCTATATGAACGTTTCGGGCTTTCAGGCCTTTTTTTATCATATGCATATATTACCTTTATAGTTATATGATATTTTTTACTGTAAAAACCAACCAAAACCAAAGTCTTTTTGTTTGTTCGTCAGATATTGCATATCATTTGTATTAGAACAAGATTCACTCAACACACTTTCATGATATGATATTATTTCTATAGGACAGTGGTTCTCAACTCCGGTCCTCGGGACCCACCAACAGGCCAGATTTTAAGTATTACCTTGGGGAGATGCAGACTAGAATACTGCAATCACTGAGCAGCAAATGATATCACCTGTGATGTATTTCAGTTATCCTGCAAACCTGGCCTGTTGGGGGGTCCTGAGGACCGGAGTTGAGAACCACTGCTATAGGATATAAATACAGTCATTTGCAGATCATTATATCCCCTGCACCCCCCATGTATGATGCTTGGTTGGATTGTGCCCTACTGCCCAAGCTCAATAAACCCATTTGTAAGTAGGCATACCTATTATATCATTAAATATTATGTGATCATTTATGTTCTATATACCAAGACTTCTATGCTCTTGAGATTTTTATGGATTTATAACCTACGTTCTCCTGAAGAAGCAGATTTAATATCTGGGAAAACCCTGGGTCTCCTCCTTCAATGTATTGGCTGGAACGTTGAATGTTAACTTTGCACTTGTCTGTGAGATAGCGATAGTCTGATGAGCCGACATGCAGGATTTCAGACAATTGGAGGTTCTCTGTATCTTGAGATATGCAGTATATTTATGTAATGGGCAAAGAGAACTATGTATTGCCACGCAATCTTTTGCACCTTGATCTTCTTTTAATATGTTTATATGTGAACAGAAAGTCTGTAGATTTTCAAATGGCAAGAATGATCTTTTGCTGGTTTAAAGGTTATTGGTAGGATGGGGTTGTAGGATATCCAGAGACCATTCCCAATTAGGATTCCTCCACAAGGTGCTTGGGGTTCCTTGAGTTGTGGCTGATTGCTGAAGAGCTGAAGAGACTTCTCATTTGATGAATAGTTCTGGGGTCAACACCACTTGGCATAGCCACTTGCATGAAACCAATGATCTTTTTAGTATTCTTCCCTCTGAACCCTAATAAAAGGTGCATTTTTTCCAATGACCACCAATGTGAGGGACATTCTTTCCACAAATTTCCAATGTAAGGGACATTCAACCCACTGATGTCCAATGTAAGAAGAATTATTCCCACGGATGACCAATGTAAGGAACATTCTTCCCACTGATCACCAATGTAAGGAGCATTCTTCCCACTGACCACCAATGTAAGGGGCATTCTTCCCACTGACCACCAATGTAAGGAGCATTCTTCCCACTGATCACCAATGTAAGGAGCATTCTTCCCACTGATCACCAATGTAAGGAACATTCTTCCCACTGATCACCAATGTAAGGAACATTCTTCCCACTGATCACCAATGTAAGGAACATTCTTCCCACTGACCACCAATGTAATGAACATTCTTCCCACTGATCACCAATGTAAGGCGCATTCTTCCCACTGATCACCAATGTAAGGAGCATTCTTCCCACTGATCACCAATGTAAGGGGCATTCTTCCCACTGACCACCAATGTAAGGGACATTCTTCCCACTGACCACCAATGTAAGGAACATTCTTCCCACTGATCACCAATGTAAGAGGCATTCTTCCCACTGATCACCAATGTAAGGAGCATTCTTCCCACTGACCACCAATGTAAGGAATGTTTTTCCCACTGTTCACCAATGTAAGGAACATTCTTTCACTGCCCACCAATGAATTGGTTATACTAGAGGTTCTCTATGACTGTCATTTAATGATTTCAAAGGCTTGTCTAAAGTAAAAAGTGTGAGAAAAGCTGGTCTAGATTGTACAGCATAATAAGGAATGTGTGACTACCAATATTTATTAGTCCCTTTATGCAACCATAGCTTTGTTATATCTGTTTGTGAAATACCAAAAAATGACTATTGATTGTGTCAAAAATTCTGCTGTCCTTGTACTACAGAACAATAGCTGGTATTCTGTCCCTTTGCTGTGGAGATTAAGGGAAATAGGTTTAGTAGTTTACCAACAGACAGCTGGACAGGGCTAACACCAAGTCGGGCAATATCAGTCCACAAATAGGCTTTTGGTGTCCATTTAAATTAGTAAATTTGGAATTTGATTAATATATAGCCTCAATATAAAGAAGAATACACTATATGGCCAAATGTATGTTGATGGCCCTCCAAATGATGGTATTTAGGTGGTTCCAATTGAGGGTACCATGTAGGACAAGGACATTTTAGGCAACGTGCGCTTCCAAAATTATGGCAAGGGTTCTGGAAAGGTCCTTTTCAGTTGAAGCATGACTGTATCCCTGTGTACAAAGCCAGTTCTATAAAGACATGGTTTGATCTGTCTGGTGTGGAGGAATGTGAGCATCCTGCACAGAGCCCTGACCTCAACCCTACTGAACTCATTTTGGGATGAAATGGAATGCCAATGGTTAGTCTGGTCTTTTCCTCCAACATCAGTACCTGATGCTCTTTTGGCTAAATGGACAAAAGTTCCCATAGACACTTTCCAATAACAGGACATCCTTCCTGAGGACTGGTGCCCAGAACTGGGTGGCATATTCCAGGTGCGGCCTCACCAGAGACTTGTATAGTGGGAGAATTATTGTTTTATCCCTGGAGTTGATCCCTTTTTTGATGCATGCCAACACTTTGTTAGCTTTGCTTGCAGCAGCTTGGCATTGCATTGCATGCCACTACTGAGTCTGTTCTCTACTAGGACCCCCTAGGTCTTTTTCCATCCTAGATTCCCCCATGTTCATGTTCTTGGTACCTAAATGCATTATCTTACATTTTTCTACTTTAAATCTAATTTGCCACTTGTCTGCTCACCCCATTATTTTATTCAGATCTTCTAGCAAGGTTTCCACATCCTGTGGAGAATTTATTGCTCTGCTTAGCTTGGTATCATCCGCAAATATTGAGATTGAGCTGGTCACCCGTCCTCCAAATCGTTTATGAATAAATTGAATAGGATTGGTCGCAGGACGGAACCTTGGAGAACCCCACTTTCTACTTCAGACCATTCTGAGTATTCCCCATTTATCACCACCCTCTTTACTCGCCCCTGTAGCCAGTTTTCGATCCAGGTGCTCACTCATCTTACTTTGGTGACCAGAAGAAACAATGCCCCTCTTACAGTGGTGGTCACAATGCCACCCTTACAGACAGCAAAAAAGATCATTGGTGTCATGCAGGTGGCTAGTACCAGTAGCATCCACTCAGAAACTATGCAGGCATCATTATATGGGAAGATAAACAACCATAACTCAAGGGACCCCTAGCAACCTCTGAAGGAATTTTAGGGCTCCATAGAACTCTGGTTGAAAAAGGCTGCATTAGACCAAAAAGAGAGACAACTGAAGAGTAAAGGAGGGTTTTGGTTCAAAAAGAGGGAGAGTCCCTCTAAATGAAAGATAGTTTGGAGCTATGGGCAAGAGCTGACTTTTCCCATTATAGTATTTAGCCATCCTTTTTCCTACTTACACATTATCACAATATTCTAAAGCCGACTATAGATGGTTCAAACCTCAGCAGAGTCGAGATTGGAATCACATATGGGCAGGCTGAATGTACCCAAGTTGATTGATCAACTTGGGTACAACCAGCCTGTCTCCAATTATTGCTAGTGGCTGGTTTAGCTGCAAGCAATAATCACTGTGTTTTTCCGGCGGGGGTGGCTTGCCCTGCCCCCCCCCCCCCCCGCCCACTGGGAGAACATGATGGCTCCACGGGAGGGATTCCCCCATCAACACTGACTGTGTTGATGAGGGGATCAAGCAATTTCTTTCCTGTGACTGTCTATGGTTGGCCTTCGCCATAGGGTTGCCACCTCATCCCTTTAGACCCAAACACAACCCGAACACATATAAATTACACAGGTTGTTCTATGGCTGATTAAGGTGGTAATTAAACTCACTTGGTGCCTTATCTGCATTTAATTAGCCTCAGAACAACCTGTGTAGTTCATATGTGTTCGGGTTTAAAGGGATGAGGTGGCAACCCTACTTCGCCACATTAGGATGAGGACAAAAAGGAAAAGTCCTATATAAATAGATGATTCTAGACAAGGGGTGTTTTACATGACTCCAATAGATGTGTACTTAGGTTCTACAGTTGTATTCAAAAGTTTGGGAACCCCTGACAATTTCCATGATTGTCATTTATAAATATTCGGGTGCTTGGATCAGCAATTTCATTCTGATCTATCAAATAACTGAAGGACACAGTAATATTTCAGTAGTGAAATGAGGTTTATTGGATTAACAGAAAATGTGCAATATGCATCAAAACGAAATTAGACAAGTGCATAAATTTGTGCACCCTTGTCATTTTGTTGATTTGAATACCTGTAACTAGTTAGCACTGATTAATTGGAACACAGAATTGGTTTGGTGAACTCATTAAGCCTTGAACTTCATGGACAGGTGCATCCAATCATGAGAAAAGGTATTTAAGGTGGCCAATTGCAAGTTGTTGTTCTCTTTGACTCTCCTCTGAAGAGTGGCAACATGGGGGCCTCAAAACGACTCTCAAATGACCTGAAAACAAAGATTGTTCTACATTATGGTTTAGGGGAAGGCTACAAAAAGTTATGGCAGAGATATAAGCTGTCAGTGTCCACTGTGAGGAAATGGAAGACCACAGGCACAGTTATTGTTAAGGCCGGAAGTGGCAGCCACATAAAATATTGGAGAGGGAAAGGCGAAGGATGGCGAGAACGGTCAAAAACAGCCCACAGACCACCTCCAAAGATCTCCAACATCAACTTGCTGCAGATGGTGTCACTGTGCATTGTTCATCAATTCAGCGCACTTTGCACAGGGAGTAGCTGTATGGGAGATTGATGATAAAGAAGCCTTTTCTGCACACACGTTACAAACGGAGTCGCTTGAGGTATGCAAACGCACATTTGGACAAAGATCATGTTATTTGGTCATAACAAGGGGAGTTATGCATGGTGGCAAAAGAACACAGCGCTCCAAGAAAAACACTTGCTACCCACAGTAAAATTTGGTGGAGGTTCCATCATGCTGTGGGGCTGGGTGGCCAGTGCCGGTAATCTGGTTAAAGTTGAGGGTCGCATGGACTCCACTCAATATCAGCAGATTCTTGAGAATAATGTTGAGGAATCGGTCACAAAGTTGAAGTTACGCCGGGGCTGGATATTTTAACAAGACAACGATCCAAAACACTGCTCAAAATCTACTCGGGCATTAATGCAGAGGAACAAGTCCAATGTTCTGGAATGGCCATCCCAGTCCCCAGACCTGAATATCATTGAACATCTGTGGGGTGATTTGAGGGGGGCTGTCCATCCTCGGCAACCATCAAACCTAACTGAACTGGAGATGTTTTGTAAGGAGGAATGGTCCAAAATACATTCATCCAGAATCCAGACACTCATTACAGGCTATAGGAAGCATAGAGGCTGTTATTTCTGCTAAAGGAGGCTCTACTAAATATTGATGTGATTTTTCTGTTGGGGTGCCCAAATTTATGCCCCTGTCTAATTTCCTTTTGATGCATATTGCCCATTTTCTGTTAATCCAATAAACCTCATTTCACTACTGAAATATTACTGTGTCCTTCAGTTATTTGATAGATCAAAATGAAATTGCTGATCCAAACACCCAAATATTTATAAATGACAATCATGGAAATTGTCAGGGGTTCCTAAACTTTTGCATACAACTGTAGTTATGAAAGTCCAGCTTTCATATCAAGGATTTCATTTTCAATCCTTGGGTGGCAAGAAATGCATAGAATGGTGCTACTTACAACAGAGAATATTGGAGACATGATGCCAAGATACAAGGCAGATCCAATTTCGTACCTCTAGGCGTCCGGAAGCGTAACGTATTGTGAAAGTCTTGGAGGATGATGGGCAGGTTCCAGCACTTGAGCACCATGCAGGTGACCCAACATAGGATGAAGAAAATGCCACCGGTCACCACCAATTTATGCTTGGTTGAAGGTGGTGTAGTTCATGCCAAAGATGGTGGGAAGGGTGGATATGGAGGAGGAAACGCAAGATGATATTATCATGGGGGCTTGGCCAGCTTGGCTTTCTGGTGGTAGACCCAACATGGAGTGGTAGATGCCGCCTTGGGTTATGCCCGTGCTAAAGAAGTGGCTTGGAGAAGCTTAAAAACATCTTCAGCATTGCAGAACAAGTGAAGTTGAATGTGGCTAACTACTACTATCTACATAGTTCATGTTCCATGAACAACCATTCATTAATAATGTCAACTGTATTTGGCACCTGCATATCCAGGGTGTAGAAATACACCCTCAATTTAGGTTATACAGCCTCAAGCAGCCAACATGCATGATGCTTACAGCGGTATTAAACCCAAAGCAAACATTTATTATATAGCAGCTTACCAATTCGTAGATGTGATGGCTGCATTTGTTTTCTTGTTTGGGCTTTCTTTCTGCTATTTTCATCTGGTGATTCAGACAGTGAGTCTGTTGTCCTTCAAAAGAACAAGCTGTTTTGCAGTTGCAGGGATGCAGCAAATTATTTACCACTGACAGGTGCTTACAACAATCAGCTGTAACTGAGTATAAAGTGTTTTGGGTTTTGGTTTTAATAAATTTATTTAGCTCCATCTAGTGGCCATAATATGGTATTATCCTAAATAACTCTACAGTTTTTAATAAATGAACAACATTCGACCTGGAGAGAAAACAGCCTAATAACATTTGATTTTTCTTCATTCACACAGAACGAAGGTGCATACAGTTCTACCAATTTTTGTAAATACACCTCTAAAGTAGAAGTACAGCCAAAGCTCATTTCTTGTGGATCACAGAAGTGCAGTTCGTTTTGCACACCTGTGACCCGTTTTCAGTGGCTGACATCACAGAGCTGGTTCAGGCTCGGGAAAGATCGCAACCATATGGTCAGAATCCATCCACATGCCTGGACCAGCATCCAACTCAGTCTCTCAGCAAGCTGCTCCGGTCCCCTCCACAGCCCAGTGCTCCAGTGAGTGAGGAGGGGGCAGAGCAGGGAGCCGGTGACTGATAGTCTTCTGCTCACGGAGCACTGAGAACTGAGTAATTGGTGCTGTTTGATTGCTCGTTTCTCAGTGTTGGAGCCGGCGGGGGACAAATGCAGCATCGGAGAAATGCTGCATCCACTTAGGTTAGTATAATTTTATAAAAAGCCCAAAGCCCATGCTCCTCTTTTAAACATGCTATGGATAAATGTACAGTAATTCTATACTACACACATACAAAAGGGGCAGGCTCAATGGACCACTTTACTTTTCTTTTTCTTTTTTTTTAGCCTTCTATGTTTTTAACCTTCAGAAGCAGCACTGTTTATTATACTTTGCATTATTTTATGACACCCCAACGCACATGCATTGCAGCGTACCGCTAGACATGCTAATGCACTATTGCATTGCATTGGTAAAAATAAGATGCCTTCTGGCAACATGTGCTAACACAATTTATACCCCTTATATTCCTCCATTTATATCCCTTATAGTTCTTACGGTCTTCTATGCATATTCCTTATATACCTCCATTTATATCCCTTATATTTCTTATATTCCTCCATTTATATCCCTTATAGTTCTTATAGTCTTCTATGTATATTCCTTATATACCTCCATTTATATCCCTTATATTTCTTATATTCCTCTATTTATATCCCTTATATTCCTCCATTTATATCCATTATATGCCTCCATTTACAGTCCTTAGATTCCTTTATTTATATAAGGGATATAAATGGAGGAATATAAGGGATATAAATAGAGGAATATAAGGAATATAAATAGAGGAATATAAGAAATATAAGGGATATAAATGGAAGAATATAAGGGATATGAATGGAGGAATATAAGGAATATAAATGGAAGAATATAAGGGATATGAATGGAGGAATATAAGGAATATAAATGGAAGAATATAAGGGATATAAATGGAGGAATATAAGGAATATAAATCGAGGAATATAAGGGATATAGATGGAGGAATATAAGGGAAATAGATGGAGGAATATAAGGAATGTAAATGAAGTAACAGAAGGAATATAAGGGATATAAATGGAGGAATATAAGGAATATAAGTGATATTCCTCCATTTATATTCTTCATATTCCTCCATCTATTTCCCTTATATTCTTCCATTTATATTCCTTATATTCCTCCATTCATATCCCTTATATTCTTCCATTTATATTCCTTATATTCCTCCATTCATATCCCTTATATTCTTCCATTTATATCCCTTATATTCCTCCATTTATATCCCTTATATTCTTCCATTTATATTCCTTATATTCCTCCATTCATATCCCTTATATTCTTCCATTTATATCCCTTATATTCCTCCATTTATATTCCTTATATTCCTCCCATTATTTCCCTTATATTCCTCCATTTATATCCCTTATATTCCTCCATTTATATTCCTTATATTCCTCCAATTATTTCCCTTATATTCCTCCATTTATATCCCTTATATTCTTCCATTTATATTCCTTATATTCCTCCAATAATATCCCTTATATTCTTCCATTTATATTCCTTATATTCCTCCATTTATATCCCTTATATTCTTCCATTTATATTCCTTATATTCCTCCATTCATATCCCTTATATTCTTCCATTTATATCCCTTATATCCCTCCATTTATATTCCTTATATTCCTCCAATTATTTCCCTTATATTCCTCCATTTATATCCCTTATATTCCTCCATTTATATCCCTTATATTCTTCCATTTATATTCCTTATATTCCTCCATTTACCTCCCTTATATTCCTCCATTTATATCCGTTATATTCCTCCATTTACATTCCTTATATTCCTCCAATTATTTCCCTTATATTCTTCCATTTATATTCCTTATATTCCTCCATTTATATCCCTTATATTCCTCCATTTACATTCCTTATATTCCTCCATTTACATTCCTTATATTCCTCCATTTATATCCCTTATATTCCTCCAATTACCTCCCTTATATTCCTCCATCTATTTCCCTTATATTCCTCCATCTATTTCCCTTATATTCCTCCATCTATTTCCCTTATATTCCTCCATTTACATTCCTTATATCTCTTTTATTCCTTATATGTCTCCATTTATATCCATTTTTTTCCCTTATATTCTTCCATTTCTATCCCTTATACAGTATATAATAAAAATAAAAAAATAAAAAAGTTGTTTTCTAATGTACAGAACTACAACCACAAATACAAGAATTCAGCCACAATTCGGATCAATACTTTAATGTAGAAATCTAAACCCTTTCCCAGTTCAGCAATTCCGCTTTTCCATGCAGTACATTTATCATCTGCGGTAACCTTGCTTTTTTTTATTTGACTTTGTGCTACAAATAGCTACATAGGGTTTACACATGTATTGCAAAAAAAAACAAAAAAAAAAAACACCTGACCATTTATTAGGACTCGTCAGCATAAAAAAAAAAAAAAAAAAAAGATAAACGCAATAAAGCAAACCTTAGAGGAAGTTAAAGTTGCATTTTTTTTTTTCCTTACAGTGAAATATTCTGTCTATCGGAGGAAATATCTGAGGTTTTCTAGTTTAGAACTGCCCATCTCGTTAAGTCAGTTAATTCTGCTTTAAATGCAGATGCAGTTGGGGTTCTCGGTGAAGCAGTACTAATTAATAGGATTAGCAGTCTCTTTAAGTCTACTGACTCGACAGTATGTGGAGTACGGGATCAACTACCGATCAATCAAGCTGGAGCAGAGTACGTTTTAAAGGTCTCCTTTTCTTTTATACGTAACCTGTAAGGCTGTAGCCGCTATTCTCTACCTTGGGGTTGGGTCCTTTGTTGGACGTCACTGTCCTGCTCCTCTGGTACTTGCTATAAAAGCCCTGGTCCGGCTCCTTGGGGGGGCAAGAAGCGCATAGAATGGCGCCACCCACGACGGAGAATATCGAAGACATGATGCCAAGATACAAGGCAGACCCGATCTCGTACCTCTGGGCGTCCGGAAGCAACACGTTGTAAAAGTCTTGGAGGATGGTGTGCAGGTTCCAGCAGATGGGCACCATGCAGATGACCCCGCCTAGGATGAAGAGGACGCCGCCGGTCACCGCCAGTTTATCCTTGCCGGGACTCCCTTGGTTGAAGATGGTGCACTTCATGCCGAAGACGGTGAAGAGGGCGGAGATGGACGAGACCACGCAAGAGGTTATCATGAGGGCTTGGGCGGCTTGGGTTTCTGGTGGTAGACCCAACATGGAGTTGTAGATGTCACATTGGGTGATGCCCGTGCTAAAGACAGCGCATTCCATCCACAGTCCTTTATTGAAACCCACGGCCGTCACGATGCTGGCGCCGATGTAGGAGCTGACCTTCCAATCGGGAAGGAGCGTGGCGATGACTGCGCCTATCAAACCCAACACGGCCATGAAATAGCCCATCATTTGCAAACCGACGGAAGCCATTTTTTTTTTGGCTCTACTACACTGGTCCAATTAATTTCTAGCTGCCCAGTCTTTTTCTGTGTTTCAGGGTTCCATAGCTGAGCTGGATCCTCACCGAGCGGGCGTCCTAACGAGGAAAAGGCTTTCCCACCAAAGTTAGAAGTCTTTATGCCTGCAAAGTATTTCTCAAGATAAAATACGCAACTGGGTTGTGGTTCCAGCTGTTTGGATTGGATGTCATGCTGAGTCCAGTTTATACTGAGATTAATCGTGAAAAGGTAAGAACACAAAGGGGAAGGGGGAGGATGTGGAAAGCAAAAGGGGGTTGGCTGAGGGTTAAATATTCACCAATACTGACTGATTCAAAGAATGCCCCTTGACCGCGTTATCTATGAAACATAAAAAAAAAAATCATACAGACCCCCCTCCGGGTCCTGTGATCTCCTGCCAGCTGAATTTACCTTCATTATGCAACCCACTTCCAGTGTGCCGTATTGCCTATACAGTATCTCACCTCAGCTGCCAATGTTCTCAGCACCGCGCAGCCTTGTATTGCAACATGTACCTGTGAGTGCACAAATAAAATAGTGTGAAGTACAATAAACAGGGCTGCTTCTGAATCATACAAGGCTACAAAAAATCCATTGAGCCTGCCACTTGTGTATGTGTAGTATAGACCTATATTTATCTAAAGCATGCCTAAATTCATTTAGAGGTCCATTTATCAAAATTGGCAGAGCTATTTGTTCTATATGCACCTCCATTCTATGTGAATGGAGGTAGCATCAAATGTTATCAGGCTATGTTCTCTCCGGGTGGAATGTTATTCATTCTTTAAAAATATTGGGTGATTCAGGAAAGTACCGTATTATGGCCATTAGATGGAGCTAATGATCATAGTAAATGAGTATTTAGACTGGTATTAATCACTTTAATACCAGGCACTTTTACGCCTTTCCTACCTGGGCCAATTTTCACTGTGAAGGATAATGCAACACTGCGCCCATAGGACATTTTTATCATTTCTTTCACACAGATAGAGCTTTCTTTGGTGGTATTTAATCACAGCTGGGTTTTTTATTTTTTTACTAAATTAACTAAAAGTAATTTTAGCTTCTTCACTGATGTGCACTGATGAGGCTGCACTGATGGGTACTGATGAGGCTGCACTGATTAAGCGGCACTGATGGGCACTGAGGAGGCACTGATGGGCACTGACAAGCTCCACCGATGGGCACTGATTAGATGGCTCTGATGGGCACTGAAAGGCAGCACTAATGGGCAATGATAAGCTGCCCTGATGGGCACTGATAAGCTGCACTGATGGGTACTGAAAGGCAGCACTGACGGGCACAGATAAGCTTCACTGATGGGCACTGAAAGGCAGCACTGATGGGCAATGATAAGCTGCACTGATGGGCACTGGACGGCAGCACTGATGGGCACAGATAAGCTTCACTGATGGGCACCGAAAGGCAGCACTGATGGGCACTGAAAGGCAGCACTCATGGGCACAGATAAGCTTCACTGATGGGCACTGAAAGGCAGCACTCATGGGCAATGATAAGCTGCACTGAAAGGCAGCACTGATGGGCAATGATAAGCTGTACTGATTGGCACTGAAAGGCAACACTGATGGGCACTGATAAGCTGCACTGACGGGCACTGAAAGGCAGCATTGATGGGCAATGATAAGCTGCACTGATGGGCACTGATGAGGAGGCACTGATGGGCACTGAAAGGCCACACTGATGAGCAATGATAAGCTGCACTGATGGACAATGATAAGCTGCACTGATGGGCACTGATATGCTGCACTGATGGGCACTGAAAGGCAGCAGTGATGGGCACTGAAAGGCAGCACTGATGGGCACAGAAAAGCTTCACTGATCGACACTGAAAGGCAGCACTAATGGGCACAGATAAGCTTCACTGATGGGCACTGAAAGGCAGCACTCATGGGCAATGATAAGCTGCACTGAAAGGCAGCACTGATGGGCAATGATAAGCTGTACTGATGGGCACTGAAAGGCAACACTGATGGGCAATGATAAGCTGCACTGATGGGCACTGAAAGGCAGCATTGATGGGCAATGATAAGCTGCACTGATGGGCACTGATGAGGCGGCACTGATGGGCACTGAAAGGCCACACTGATGAGAAATGATAAGCTGCACTGATGGACAATGATAAGCTGCACTGATGGGCACTGATATGCTGCACTGATGGGCACTGAAAGGCAGCAGTGATGGGCACTGAAAGGCAGCACTGATGGGCACAGAAAAGCTTCACTGATGGACACTGAAAGGCAGCACTAATGGGCAATGATAAGCTGCACTGATAATCGGTGTAAACAATGTACTTACTGTGCTTGTCAGACCTGCCAGTTATCAGCTCTCCTTTCCTCCCAACACAGCATGTGAGGAAAGGAATATCAATAACCAGAAAGTCTGTTTAGATGTGACCAGCTGGGATTGGACACAGCTAATCACATGGTAAAGGGCTGCTGTGATTGGCCCTTTCCCACGGTCTGGGATCAGCTGTGTCCAAAGGACACAGGGTTCACAGAGCAAGCCTGATGCGCGCCCCAGGGTGGTGTGCACATGGTAGGATGTCCATGGATGTCTTCCTAGAACTGGAGAGCCGTGCTGTAGCCATCTTTCAGCTATAGTGTGGGCAGGAACAGGTTAAATTCACATAGGGATGTATTTATTTAGAAAAAAAAATGGCAGAGCTATTTGTCCTGAATGCACCTGTGAATGGAGGCAACATCAAATGTTATCAGGCTATTTTCTCTCCAGGTCGAATGTTATGCATTTATTTAAAAACCATAGAGTGATTCGATACAATACCATATTATGGCCACTAGATGGCGCTAATTAAGTTATTAAAATCAAAACCAAAGATGTCATATATTACAGCTGCATAGGGTTGCGGCACAGCGAGGATGAATATCAGCGTGCAATCGATCTTCAAAAAGTCATGTGGGAGGCAGCATGTCTCATCATCACCCATGTAAAAGAAGTCTTAGGGCTTATTCACAACATGAGGTGCATCCGAGAGCACATTTTTTTTTTGTCGTGCGTTTCACGTCAATGGGCTGCCCTACGCACAAAAAGTACTGTAGGCACAATTTTTATATCTACGCTGAACCAAACCACACGGTGCCTTGTGTTTTGGTAGCCACACATACATGGGGGTTCCAACCCCTTCAATACCGGGCACTCTCACCCCCTTCCTGCCCATGGCAATTTTCAGCTTTTAGCACTGTCACACTTTGAATGACAAGGTTTTTCTTAATTTCTGTTATATAATTTTGTAAATAAGTAATTTTTCTCCTTCACTGATGTGCATTGATGAGGCTGTACTGATGGGCACTGATGGGCACTTATTGGCATCATTGATGGACACTGATTGGCATTGTTGATGGGCACTGATTGGCATCACTGGTGGGGCTGCACTGATGTGGACTGATGAGGCGGCACTGATGGGCACTGATAGCCGACACTGATATGCAGCAATGATGGGCACTGATATGCAGCAATGATGGGCACTGATAGGTGGCACTGATGGGCGGCACTGATAGGTGGCAATGATGGTCACTGATATGCGTCACTGAGGGGCGGCACTGATAGGTGACAATGATGGTCACTGATAGAAGGCACTGATGGGCACTGATAGACAGCACTGATAGGTGGCACTGATGAAGAGTCATTGACAGGCATCACTGATGGGCACTAAAAGGCATCATTGATGGGTACTGATTGGCATCACTGGTGGGCACTGGCAGGCATCACTGATGGGGCTGCACTGACGGGCACTGATGAGGCTGCACTGATGAGCACTGATAGGCAGCAATGATGGGCAGCACTGATGGGTGGCAATGATGGTCACCGATATGCGCCACTGATGGGCACTGATGGGCGGCACTGGTAAGTGGCAATGATGGTCACTGATAGGAGGCACTGATAGACAGCACTGATAGGTGGCACCAATGAGGAGGCATTGACAGGCATCACTGATGGGCACTAAAAGGCATTATTGATGGGCACTGCACTGATGGGCACTAATGAGACGGCACTGATGGGCACTGATAGGCGGCAATGACGGGCAGCACTCATAGGTGGCAATGATGGTCACTGATATGCGCCACTGATGGGCACTGATGGACGGCACTGATATGTGGCAATGATAGTCACTGCTAGGAGGCACTGATGGGCACTAATAGACAGCACTGATAGGTGGCACCGATGAGGAGGCATTGACAGGCATCACTGATGGGTACTGAAAGGCATCATTGATGGGCACTGATTGGCATCACTGGTGGGCACTGGCAGGCATTGCTGATGGGCTGCACTGATAATCATTGCACTGATTATTAGTGCAGATCCCTGGCCAGGAATGTGATTGGACATTAATACTATAAATAATTAATAATAAAAAAAACTGAGGTTTACAGCATAATAAAAATAATCATAATAAATTATAATACTAATAATAATTAATAATAAAATAAAAAACAGAGGTTATAATAATAATAATAATAATCATAATAAATTATAATACTACTAATAATTAATAATAAAATAAATAAACCAGAGGTTTATAATAATAATAATAATACATTATAATAATAATTTATAATAAAATAAAACAGAGGTTTATAATAATAATAATAATTATAATACTAATAATAATTAATAATAAAATAAAACAGAGGTTAATAATAATAATAATAATAATAATAATAAAACAAATTATAAGGCTAATAATGAATAATAATAAAAAACAGCACTTTATAATACAAAAGGCTTTAGTAAATCAAATGTCACCCAGTTAGGGTTTACATCTACTTTATTGCATTATCCCAGCTATAGATTCATATACTGATTATTTAAGGAGATTGCCATTCGCCTGCATTGTGCTCTAACAGCATTAGTTTCAGTGTAATAACTTCCAATGAAAGGGGATCAGACTGAATAAAATGTAAAATGTTGCAACTTTGTATTTATTTTAATTCCCTGTGGAATTTGGAAACTTTAATCTGTTCCCGTCATTTACGCCAATCATTTCCACGCTGCGTTTAACCCTCTCGCTATTGATTTGTAGCTTGCAGAACACTGCTTCCTACATTTCCTTCATTATAGAATACTAGAATGTCAATTAAAACATTAAGATACATACACTATATTGTCAAAAGTATTGGGACGCCTGCCTTTACACGCACATGAACTTTAATGGCATCCCAGTCTTAAGGCCACGGTACAATTATCAAAGCCTGTTGGCCGATCATACGACCATGTGTGTGCACAAATCTACAGCCGATTTCCAATTATCTTCCAACAGAAGTTGGCTGACAAGGCTAGAAAACTTTTGTTTGCCAACAAGGCGTTGGCTGATTGTTGGCTCGTGTGTCCAGAAGTTGGCCCAACCAAAAAAACACGCATGCTTGGAATCCATGAAGTGTTCGGTCGTGTAAACCTGTGTTCGTAATTCACAAATCACCTTCACCTGAACGTCCTCGTTATACGCTCATAACACGTCATTATGTCCGGCTTTGTTGGCCGATTACTTGACTACCTTCAGTACGCTAGACAGAACCGCCAACAGCCAATTTTGGACAAAAGTTGGACGTTTGGTTGGCCAACAATCTGTGCTTGTGTATGGGACTTTAGTCCGTAGGGTTCAATATTGAGTTGGCCCACCCTTTGCAGCTATAACAGCTTCAACTCTTCTGGGAAGGCTGTCCACAAGGTTTAGGAGTGTGTCTATGGGAATGTTTGACCATTCTTCCAGAAGTGCATTTGTGAAGTCAGGCACTGATGGAAGGGGCCATCCCCAAACTGTTTCCACAAAGTTGGGAGCATGAAATTGTCCAAAATGTCTTGGTATGCCAACGCCTTAAGAGTTCCCTTCACTGGAACTAAGGGGCCAAGCCCAACCCCTAAAAAACAACCCCACACCTCGCAGTCTCCGCTCAAATTCTTCCCAAAGGTGTTCTATTGGGTTGAGGTCAGGCCACTCAAGTTCCTCCACTCCAAATTCGCTCATCCATGTCTTTATGGACCTTGCTTTGTGCAGTGGTCCAAATCATTTGGTGGAGGGGGGATTATGGTGTGGGGTTGTTTTTCAGGGGGTTGGGCTTTGCCCTTTAGTTCCAGTGAAGGGAACTCTTAAGGCGTCAGCATACCAAGACATTTTGTATAATTTCATGCGCCCAACTTTGTGGGAAGAGTTTGGGGATGGCCCCTTCCTGTTCCAAAATGACTGCCCACCAGTGCACAAAGCAAGGTCCATAAGGACATGGATGAGCGAGTTTGAGGTGGGGTAACCTGACTGGCCTCAACCCAATAGAACACCTTTGGGATGAATTAGAGCAGAGACTGCCAGCCAGGTCTTCTCGTCCAACATCAGTTGGAACATCAACAAATGTTCTTCTGGAAGAATGGTCAAACATTCCCATAGACCAGTGGTTCTCAACCCCAACAGGCCAGATTTGCAGGATAACTGAAATACATCACAGGTGATATAATTTGCTGCTCAGTGACTGCAGTATTCTAGTCTGCATCTCCCCAAGGTAATACTTAAAATCTGGCCTGTTGGTGGGTCCCGAGGACTGGAGTTGAGAACCACTGCCATAGACACTCCTAAGCCTCGTGGACGGCCTTCCCAGAAGAGGTGAAGCTCTTATAGCTGCAAAGGATGGGCCAACTCAATATTGAACCCTATGGACTAAGACTGGGATGCCATTAACCACTTGCCGACCGCCGATCGGAGATTGACGGCGGCAAAGTGGCTCTGTAACGCAAACCGCCGTAATATGACGGCGGCCGCGAACTCGCGCCGTGAGCGCGCGCGCACCGGACCACAGTCACATCACAACCACGTGAGTGCAAAAATCTACGAAGAAGAAGGAGAGACTACAGCTTTTCCTGAAGTCCCTCCTTCTCCTTCCTTGAAGGGGACGGAGACAAATGTAAATGTCTCCGTCCCCTTATTACGGTAACCGTCCCGCTAGATGTCCCGGTCCGGTTTTTAGTAACCGGACCGCTACATCTAACTTTCCGGAAGACGGTTTACGGCAACGTCGCGGGCGCGGATCCCCCGCGCGCGCGCGAGTGCCGCGCTCAAGCGCCGGCGGCAGTATAATGCCGC
>BLSH010448199.1:54192-66965 GCA_018402905.1 Glandirana rugosa | reverse complement strand
TTCAGCCTAATGATGGCTTGCTTCACTGATAGTGACAGCTCTTTGGATCTCATATTGAGAGTTGACAGCAACAGATTCCAAATACAAATAGCACACTTGAAATTAACTCTGGACCTTTTATCTGCTCCTTGTAAATGGGATAATGAGGGAATAACACATACCTGGCCATGGAACAGCTGAGCAGCCAATTGTCCCATTACTTTTGGTCCCTTAAAAAGTGGGAGGCACATATACAAACTGTTGTAATTCCTACACCGTTCACCTGATTTGGATGTAAATACCCTCAAATTAAAGCTGGAAGTCTGCAGTTAAAGCACATCTTGTTCATTTCATTTCAAATCCATTGTGGTGGTGTATAGAGCCAAAAAGATTAGAATTGTGTCGATGTCCCAATATTTATGGACCTGACTGTATATCTACAGCACTGTGACATGGATATAAGCTTTATCAATGGAAATATTCTTAGGAGGGTGCGTTTTAGGCTGTTGCTTGATTGGTCAAGGAGATCATCACAAAAAATTAAGTTGATTTGTAAACTACGCAACTTTTTGATCTCTTGCACATCGGTAACATAAATGTATTTGAAGGAACCTTCACCTGTAGAACAGAATATGGGTTATAGTGAGAAATAATATTGAATGTAACTATAATAATGTGAAATTTTTGCGGGAAGCTTCCATATTAGAGAGTAAAAGGGATTAAACATTCCTCTGGCATGGATCTCAAATAAGTGTTTTTTTTATTCAAGATTAAGGATTAAGACATTCCTCTGGCACAGAACTCAAGTATTCCAGCTTTATTCAAGGTGAGACGAACCTTAGAAGTAAAAGTATAGCTTTAACCAAGTATTTTTCGCACCCCCATGGCACGACTTTGTTGCACCCTTTCATTCCGCAATTGTTCATAGGTTCCTTGCATTCTGTGCTAGCAGGCTGTCTTTGTTTGGACAATTGGTGGACTCAGTGTTACATATACACTCACCGGCTACTTTATTAGGTGCACCTTGTTAGTAGTGGGTTGGACCCCCTTTTGCCTTCATTCTTCGTGGCATAGATACAACAAGGTGTTGGAAACGTTCCTCAGAGATTTTAGTCCATAGTGACATGATAGCGTCGCACAATTGTTGCAGATTTGTTGGCTGCAAATCCATGATGCCAATCTTCCATTCCACCACATCCCAAAGGTGCTCTATTGGATGAGATGTGGGGAGTGTGGAGGCCATTGGAGTGCAGTGACCTCATTGTCCAGTGGTGAGATGATTGGAGCTTTGTGGTGCATTATCCTGCTGGAAGGAGCCATCAGAAGATGGGGGCACTGTAGTCATAAAGGGGTGGACATGGTGAGCAACAATACTCAGGTAGGCCGTGGGGTTTAACCACTTCAGCCCCGAAAGAATTTCCCAGGTTAGGACCAGAGAACTTTTTGCGATTTGGCGCTGCGTCGCTTTAACTGACAATTGCGCGGTCGTGCGCCCTTGTACCCAAACAAAATTGCGTCCTTTTTTTATTCACAAATAGAGCTTCCTTTTGGTGGTATTTGATCACCGCTGCGTCATTTCTGATTGCCGCTATAAACAAAAGAAGAGCGACAATTTTGAAAAAGAAAAAAAAATGTCTTACTTTTTGCTAAAATACAAATCAAAAAAAAAAAATATAAAAAAAACATTTTTTTTCACCGGTTTTGGCCGATTTATATTCTTCCTCATATTTGTGATAAAAAAAAATCGCAATCTGCGTTTATTGATTGGTTTGCGCAAAAGTGGCCGCGTTTACGGATGGTGAGAATTCATTTCTGGGTTTTTTATATATTTTTTTATTTTTTACTAGTAATGGCGGCGATCTGCGGTTTTTAGCGGTACTGCAATATTGCAGTGGACATGTCGGACATTTTTGACACTTTTTTGGGACCAATGACATTTATTCAGCGATCAGAAATTTAAATGTCCACTGATTACTGTATAAATGTCATTGGCAGGGAAGGGGTTAACCTGCAGGGGGAGATGTAGGGGTTAACTGTGTTCCCTAGGTGTCCTAACTGTGGGGGTGCTGGGCTACCATGGGCATGAGAGATCTAACTGATCCCAGTGACAGTGATCAGTAGATCTCCCATGCCCTCACTAACAGAGCGGGGAACCGCCGTGTTTACATCGGCGGTTCCCTGTTCTATGCCCGTGGCCGCTCATTGCGGCTCGCCGGTGGACATCGGGTCCGCCCGAGCCACGGGCACACTCCTCAGGAGTGCGGCGCGCGCCCCCTAGCGGCCATTCGCAGGTTAACGCTTTTTTACGGCGATTCGCGCCCAGTGTCCACACTGCCGCCGTAAATAGACAGTGGGCGGTGTGGAACTGGTTAAAGCATGCTCAATTGGTACTAAGGGGCCAAAAGTGTGCCAAGAAAATATCCCCCCCCACCATTACACCGCCACCACCAGCCTGAACCAATGATACAAGGCAGGAAGGATCCATGCGCCAAATTCTGACCCCACCATCTGAATGTCACAGCTCAAATAGAGACTCATCAGACCAGGCAACGTTTTTCCAATCTTCTATTGTGCAATTTTGGTGATCTCTGCCAATTGTAGCCTCCGTTTCCTGTTCTTAGCCGACAGGAGTGGTACCCGGTGTGGTCTTCTACTGTTGTAGCCCATCTGCTTCAAGGTTCGATGTGTTGTGGGTTCAGAGATGGCATTCTGCATACCTTTGGTGTAAGGGGTGCTTATTTGAGTTACTGTTGCCTTTCTATCATCTGTAACCAGTCTGCCCATTCTCCTCTGACATCAACAAGGCAATTTCCTCCACACAACTGCCGCTCACTGGATATTTTCTCTTTTTCCCACCATTCTCTGTAAACCCCAGATGGTTGTGTGTGAAAATCCCAGAAATACTCAGACCAGCCCGTCTGGCACCGACAACCATGCCACATTCCAAGTCACTTAAATCCCCTTTCTTCTCCATTCTGATGCTCGGTTTGAACTTCAGCATGTCGTCTTCACCGCGTCTAGACGCCTAAATGCATTGAGTTGCTGCCATGCGATTGACTGATTAGCAATTTGGTGTATCAAAATAAAAATCACTTTGATAAAATAAGTAGCTCACTTACATAGAAGTTAGCATGAGACCAAGCAGCTGTGATCAGTGCGAGACTGTAGGCATCACTGAGCAGAGACCGCGAATGGCAGGGAACAAGCCAGTTCAAAGTATGGATATTAGCAGCTGCATTCTAAGCTGCACACAAGGATGGCAGCTGTCAAAATGCCTGGTGGATGATGGGAGAGGTGGTGTGCATTACGCATTTCCAAGGACTTTGCCCTCTCTTTCAAATGCATTTGATCCTCGTGCGCAGCTTAGAACGCCACAGCTAAAATCCATACTGTGAGCTGGCTGGCTCCTTGTCATCCTCGGTCTGTGTTTGCTCAGTGATGCCTACAGCCTCACACTGATCACAGCTGCTTGGTCTCAGGTGTTCCCTATCCATTCTGTTTCATGCTAACTTCTATGTAAGCGTGCTGCTTATTTTATCAACGTGATTTTTATTTGATACTGACCTCAGCACCCCGCTGTTCCTTTTCTTCTGCATTGAGGCAGCCCCTGCCTCTCACTTTGTGACCTGCTACAAAAGTTACAATGTTGCAGTCTGATCAGTGAGGGAGAAGAGACTGAGGAAATGTTTACCCCTGCCTGCAGCAGACTGATAGCATAACCCCAGCCTAGCCGCTTGCCGACGGCTGATTGGCAATTGACGGCGACAGAGTGGCTCTGTAACGCGAAACGCCGTCATACGACGGCGGCCGCGAGACAGAGCCTAGTGAGCGTGCGTGCGCCGCCGGAGGTGCGCGCCCGCGCTCACTGTGTTCGGGGGGGGCCAGGGAGCAGGTGCGGCGGCTTCGATTGCCGCCGGCTACCCGCGATGCCCCCCCCCCCCGGAGTGAAGGAACGGAGGTCCGTGTATGTAAACACGGACCTCCGCTCTGTGTGAGGGGGAAGGGCTGTGATCACAGCCTTCCTGTATACGAAGGCTGTGACCACGTCCCTTCCCCAGCTAGGGCAGTCCCCCTACAGTTAGAACACGCCCAGGGAACATAGTTAACCCTTAGAGTGCCCCCTGCAGGTTAATCCCTTCACTGCCAATGGCATTTACACAGTAATCAGTGCATTTTTATAGCACTGATCGCTGTATAAATGCCAATGGTCCCAAAAAAGTGTCAAAATGGTCCGACATGTCCGCTGAAATATCGCAGTACCGCTAAAAATCGCAGATCGCCGCCATTACTAGTAAAAAATAAAAAAAAATAAAAACCCCAAAAATGAATTCTCATCATCCGTAAACGCGACCACTTTTGGGCAAACCAATCAATAAACGCCAATTGCGATTTTTTTTATCGCAAATATGAGGAAGAATATAAATCGGCCAAAAACGGTGAAAAAAAAATGTTTTTTTATATATTTTTTTGTATTTGTATTTGAGCAAAAAGTAAGAAATTTGGTTTTTTTTGCAAAATTGTCGCTCTTCTTTTGTTTATAGCGGCGATCAAAAATGACGCAGAGGTGATCAAATACCACCAAAAGAAAGCTCTATTTGTGGGAAAAAAAGGACGCAAATTTCGTTTGGGTACAACGTCGCACGACCGTGCAATTTTCAGTTAAAGCGACGCAGTGCCAAATCGCAAAAAGGGCTCCGGTCCTAAAGCTGGAAATCCTTCCGGGGCTGAAGTGTTTAGACAACGTCACTGAGCGGTGATCAAGGGCATTTTATCATGTAAAAAAAATATTTTTTATAATTATAATTTCTGCAAGGTCCCCTTTAATACGAGTTTTTAATTATTTAGCCTCATTGATTTAAATTGAAGCTGGATATCTCTTTACTTTATATGATGCTTATTATTCCTAAGAACAATTTATAGGATCAGATACCTCGGTTACCTCTGTTGCTCAGAATATTGGCAGTTTTATTGTGTTTTTAACTTATGACTGCGTTGTAATAAAATGTAATGCTTTTGCTATCGCCAAATGGAAGTAATTAAGCAATTAGGCACATTTCCGATATGGATGCGTGTATAGATGTACACACAACAAATGACAAAAGTATTGGGACGCCTGCCTTTACACGCACATAACCTTGAATGGGTTCAATATTGAGTTGGCCCACCCTTTGCAGCTATAACAGCTTCAACTCTTCTGGGAAGGCCGTCCACAAGGTTTAGGAGTGTCTATGGGAATGTTTGACCATTCTTCCAGAAATGTATTTGTGAGGCACTGATGTTGGTCGAGAAGGCCTGGCTCTCAGTCTCCGCTCTAATTCATCCTAAAGCTGTTCTATGGGGTTGAGGTCAGGCCAGTCAAGTTCCTCCACCCCAAACTCACTCATCCATGTCTTTATGGACCTTGCTTTGTGCACTTGTCCAAATAATTTGGTGGAGGGGGGATTATGGTGTGGGGTTGTTTTTCAGGGTTTGGGGTTGGCCCCTTAGTTCCAGTGAAGGGAACTCTTAAGGCGTCAGCATACCAAGACATTCTGCACAATTTCATGCTCCCAACTTTGTGGGAAGAGCTTGGGGATGGCCCCTTCCTGTTCCAACATGACTGCGCACCACTGCACAAAGCAAGGTCCATAAAGACATGGATGAGCGAGTTTGGGGTGGAGGGGGATTATGGTGTGGGGTTGTTTTTCAGGGTTTGGGCTTAGCCCCTTAGTTCCAGTGAAGGGAACTCTTAAGGCGTCAGCATGCCAAGACATTTTGCACAATTTCATGCTCCCAACTTTGTGGGAAACATTTGGGGATGGCCCCTTCCTGTTCCAACATGACTGCGCACCACTGCACAAAGCAAGGTCCATAAAGACATGAATGAGTGAGTTTGGGGTGGAGGAACTTGACTGGCCAACAACCCAATAGAACACCTTCAGGATGAATGCCTGATGTCACAAATGCACTTCTGGAAGTATTGTCAAGTATACCCATAGACGCACTCCTAAACCTTGTGGAAAGCCTTCCCAGAAGGTTTGAAGCTGTTATAGCTGCAGAGGGTGGGCCAACTTATTATTGAACCCTACGGACTGGTGCTCAATATTTTGGGGGGGACGACAAACAAACCCGCTCCCCTCACCCGCACCGCCGCCGCCAGCGCCTATCCCCCTCCACCCTCAATCATCTTCATTCATCCAATAGAAAACAAAATAAAAACATACATCATATGTACATGGACATTAGTACTACCAATCTTCATTCACTAGGGAATAAAGGACATATAGCATGGTAGTCTCCTGAGATTAGGATATGTTGGTTGACGCATTTTGTGGAAAGAGAGCTTATGGGTGCCCAATCAGCAGTCACACAGCTGTTAGTAATCTTTAGAGTTAAGTGATCCCCACCGCCACTTTTGCTCTTAAAATCTTAAATTTAGTAATAATTCCACAGTGTACAAATCTGAATACAAAAAGTATTCAGATTTGTACACTGTGGAATTATTAATAAATTGAGGATTTTAAGAGCAAAAACAGCTGTGCAGATCACTTACGCTGAAGCATTAACCACTTGCTGACTGCGTTATAGCCGAAAGGCGCGGTTGTCCTGTTCTGGGAGGATGCCAATGGTCATCCTCCCAGAACACCCGTCCCCTGTGCGCCTCCTGCGGCGTGCATTGGGCACGCTCTGTGACCGATGTGTCCTTCCGACACAGCTGATCACAGTTTGGGCCAATCACAGTGACCCTTTATCATGTGATCAGCTGTGTCCAATCACAGCTGAACACATGTAAAAAGACTTGCCGGTTATCTGAATTCCTTTCCTCCCATGCTGTGTCAGTGTGAGGAAAGGAGAGCCTTTAACAGGCAAGCCTGTCAGCACACCATTTACACTGATAATTAGTTCAGGCCCATTAGTGCAGCCCATCAGTGCCATCTCCTCAGTGCCTCCTCATCAGTGCCCATCAGTGCCTCCACATCAGTGCCCATCAGTGCCGCCTATCAGTGCCCATCAGTGCAGCCTGATGAAAGCTCTACCTGTCTCCAAAAAAATTTAAAAAATGAGTTTGGGTACAGTGTTGTATGACCACGCTATTGTCATTGAATGTGTGAGAGCGCTGAAAGCTAAAAATTGGCCTGGGCAGGAAGGGGATAAAAGTGCCCAGTAGGCAAGTGGTTACAAGAGCCCAGCACCAGACACTCAAGTCCAGCGCCAAATACCCAAGCAAAAACAAGCATTTTAAGGGCCCAGCACCAAATACGCACACCCAGCACCAGACACTCAGGTCCAGCGCCAAATACCTAAGCTGAAAAAAGGAATGAAGAGTCCAGCAGCAAATACGCAAGCCCAGCATCAGACACTTAAATCCGGCTCCAAATACTCAAGCTAAAACAAGCTTTGAAAGGGCCCAGTACCAAATAAGCAAGCTCAGCACCAGATACCCAAGTCCAGCACCAAATACTCAAGCTAAACAAACATTAAAAAGGTCCAGAACCAAATACGCAAGCCCAGCACCCGACACTCAAATCCAGAACCAAATACTCAAGTTAAAACAAGCATTAAAAGGGCCCAGTACCAAATATGCAAGTCCAGCACCAAATACTCAAGCTAATACCAACATTAAAAATGCCCAGTACCAAATACGCAAGCCCAGCACCAGACACTCAATTCCAGCACAAAATACTCAAGCCCAGCACTAAATAAGGAGAAGAAGGAAGAATCCTTGCAACCCTTGAAACGTGTTGGCTTTACCTCCTAATAAAAATAAAATCAGATTTTACAAGTAAAGTGGTGCTTTTATTTCCTACCCTTCCTTCATTTCTCCTTAAAGGGGGCCTTCACTAGGCATCAATGCATTTCTCCTCCACTCCACACGCCAAAACAGCAAATAATAACAACTTTTTTTGTTGTAATTGACAATTTTTATTGAATTTTAGTATTTTTTTCAATACAAAAAAGGAGAAAAATAATAAGCACGTGAAATCTTTCTAAGATCCAACAGCAATCCGTCATAGAGTACATCAGGGGCGTCGCCAGGGTGTGGCTATTGGGGCTACAGCCCCGAATCAAATTGCAATAGCCCCGAGTGTTGGGGTCCCTAACATGGAGGAGCGGGCGGCTTAATAGAGGAGCAGGGCGGGTTGGTGGAGGAGCGGGCGGGCGGGAGGCTTGTGGAGGATCGGGCGGCTTAGTGGAGGAGCAGGTCGGAGGCTTGGTGGGGGAGCGGGCTGCTTAGTGGAGGAGCAGGCGGGCGTCTTGGTGGGGGAGGGGGCTGCTTAGTGGAGGAGCGGGTGGCTTGCTGGAGGAGCGGGTGGCTTGCTGGAGGAGCGGGCGGCTTGGTGGGGGAGCGGGCGGCTTGGTGGAGGAGCGGGCTGCTTGGTGGGGAACGGGCTGCTTAGTGGAGGAGCGGGCGGCTTGCTGGAGGAGCGGGCGGCCTGAGAAGCGAGGGGCTGGCGAGCAGAGATGACATCATTTCTCACTGCCCTCCACATCACCTCTCTGTGCTGCTGGTGATGGGGACACCTGTGATTTAAGGAGAGACTCTGCTGGGAGCAGCTATGCTGTAAGGAGGGACTCCGCTAGCGCTGGGGGACACCTGTGCTATAAGGAGGGACTCCGCTGGTGCTGGGGGACACCTGTGCTATAAGGAGGGACTCCGCTGGTGCTGGGGGACACCTGTGCTATAAGGAGGGACTCCGCTAGCGCTGGGGGACACCTGTGCTATAAGGAGGGACTCCGCTGGTGCTGGGGGACACCTGTGCTATAAGGAGGGACTCCGCTAGCACTGGGGGACACCTGTGGACTTTGCTGGCACTGGGGGACACCTGTGATGTAAGGAGGGGCTATGCTGGTGCTGGGGGTACCTGATGGAAGGAGGATCTCCTCTGGGGACACCTGTGATGGAAGGAGGGACTCCGTGGGGACACCTGTGATGGAAGAAGGGACTCCGCTGGGGCACCTGTGATGGAAGGAGGGACTCCGCTGGGGACACCTGTGATGGAAGGAGGAACTCCGCTGGGGGGCACCTGTGATGTAAGAAGGAGGGACTCTGCTGGGGGCACCTGTGATGGAAGGAGGGACTCCGCTGGGGGCACCTGTGATGTAAGAAGGAGGGACTCTGCTGGGGGCACCTGTGATGTAAGAAGGAGGGACTCTGCTGGGGGCACCTGCGATGGAAGTAGGGACTCCGCTGGGGACACCTGTGATGGAAGGAGAGACTCCGCTGGGGACACCTGTGATGGAAGGAGGAACTCTGCTGGGGGCACCTGTGATGGAAGGAGGGAAGTCGCTGGGGGCACCTGTGATGGAAGGAGGAACTTTGCTGGGGGCACCTGTGATGGAAGGAAGGAATTCGCTGGGGGCACCTGCGATGGAAGGAGGGACTTCGCTGGGGACACCTGGTGGCAGGCGACAGTGACAAGTGACATGCTCGGGGCTCCCACTGATTCTGCATTATGGTGAGTTGAACTATTTCATGTTGTATTACAATGTAATAATAAAAATAATGCACTTCAATCATCCTTACACCATAGCAACCATGGTGCTGGGTTGATTGAAGCGCCAACACCAGGTGATTGGAGAATCTTTATCTGCAGACTGTTAAACTTTCTAGAATACACAGATTGCTATTATGGTGTAGGATCTAGGCCTGCTGTCCCTCCATCCTAACTTCTTTCCTTCCTTCCTTCTCTTCTCATTCCTTGCACCCCTCCCTATCTCTTTCTTTCTTCCATCCTCCATCCCTTGTTCATCTCAGACGTGAGGCACACCATAAAACCACGCCCCTTTAAGCCACACCCACTATTTCGTTTAGGCCACATCCATTTGCCACGGCGCGTGCCACATTTCTTCGGGCTAGAGCCCCTGGTCTTTTTCCCAACTAGCAACGCCCCTGGAGTACATACATTAATACACTTAGGTACCCTCTGAAGCCTACAAATCTGCAGCCAAAGTCAGCTACCATATAGTGCGTAAACTACAGGAAAAATCAAGCAAACTAGTTGCGCAACAATATTGTACTGGTTTCTTGGAGAGAGACGTTCCTAGTGACTTCAAGCCCAAGGAAGTACATCAGATGCCGACTGGTTTCATATACAAGACATCCAGTAAACAGCAAGGAAACAATGAAAAAAGGAAGGCAAGATAGAAAGAATAGAAAGATAAAGCTTGTCACTCCTGGGTATAGGAAGAGTCAAGACCACAATTGGATGAGGGTCTATAGAGGCTCGTGGAGGATCTTCTCTGAGATGCCATGGTTCCTAAGCCGCACGGTTATCAGCCAGGTGTGCTCTGAGGGGTTCCATGATTTCTACATCCTTGCTCCTAGCATAGAGCTTGGTTGATGTCGGTGGTGTTTGTCTCTTCCATTGGCCACCTGGCCACCGTTAAGATATGACTGGTCAGTTTCTTGGCTAATCTAGGTAGTTTGGGGAGGGGGGGGGTAGCTCTTAATTACATTTTTAAAATGTTAATTAAAATTTAAATTCCTTTAATTTTTTTTACATTGTTTTAGACCCTCCTACCCTGAGCTAGTACACGTCTGCCTGAACCCTAAGAAAAAGGCGGTGGAACGAGAACTGGACTGTGGCATCTGAAAAGAGGATCTTAGCAGGACAATGCTGGTTTTGCCAGATAGGTGAGTATGTAAATTGCTGACAACCCTGCACAAGAGGTAAGAGTTCCCCTTTAAGGACCGCCCATAAAAGTTCAGCCTCACCATTACCACCATATTGAGAACGTCTTCTGATTCAATGAAGTAATAAAGCTATAAGACCAGTTAAACAACCAAGGGAACTGGATTCAAAAGAAGAGGCCAAATGGTGCTCAAACTACATATTTCCCCTTAGGAATAACGTCTAAACGTCAAGCAGATATAAAAAAAAAAAATGCACCAATGCATACAGTTATTATTTGTTAAAAAAAATCATTAAATATCATAAATACCTGAATTTGACTGAATTTGAGCCTCTTGTAATACCCTGTACTGGGAGACGGGTAGTATTTGGGACAAATCAGATGTCTAGCATTCATACATGCTGAGAAAAGGAGAGGTAAAAGAGATGACCTTATAAGTTTGCTGCTGCTCTGTTATTGTCCAGTCATAAGCCTGGGGAAGGGAGGTGACCTATCCACATTGTTTAATCTGGTCACCATGGCCATGCTGAATGGTAGAGCTATGCCAAATTCAGAAATGTATGGACAGGAATACATACCCCATGGAGATCTCAAATTAATGTAGTTCTAACTGTTTGCGTGGAGCTCAGCTTTACTTCTTAGGAAATGCAGAACTATAATCTTCATTGTTCTTCCGTTTGTGTTTTTTTTTCTTTAGTTATGGCTTGTCAAGTATTAGTTTGGCCAAGCTTCATTTGTAATCAACGATGACAAATAAAATTAAATTTTCCTTCTTCGGAATGTTAATGGCTTCAATAATCCTATTAAGAGGGGAACATGTTTTATCCCGTATTAAGTCATCAAAGACCAGTATTGCTTTGCTACAACAGGCTCACTTAGATACTTTACAGACTAAAGGCTTGAGTACCTCTCGGGTCGAACTTTGATTATACTTCCTAGTCCAAAAATATAGGTGGAATTGTTATGTTAATTATTAAATCTCTTACATTTCAATCTGCAGATGTATATCAAAGAATAAAGATACACTATATGGCCACAACTATGAGGACCCTCCTCCAAAATATTGGTCTACACAAAGCCCTGACACCAACTCTACTGGACACTTTTGACATGGTTTAACCAGTTTGGTATGGAAGAACTCAAGTGTTCTGCACAGAGCCCCGACCTCAACTCTACTGAACACCTTTGGGATGAAATGGAAAGCTGATTCCTAGCCAGGTATTCTTGCTCAACATCAGTATCAGTACCTGACCTCACAAATATTATTTTTGCTATTCAGCAGATTCCAACAGACAAACTCCTATATGTCATCCAGTAAGAGTTTACATCTACTTTAATGAACCTAGGAGCACCATATGCCAGTCCCCAGAGGCAAGTTCACAGAAAATGTGGAAGGTGGGGTCACACCAATACTGGGATCTCTATAATTGGGGGTCACACCTTTTATATGTCTCTCTAGGATGCGGTCACACCTACACCAGGGTAATGCAGTCAAAGCAACACTGGGGTATCCATGATTGGTTTCACACTTACACTGGGATATTTATACTTAGGGTCACACCTACATTGTGTCTTTCTATGATGGGGTCATACCTACACCAAGGTCTCCATGATGGGGTCACAGATTCACTGAGATCTCTAGAACTGGTGTCACACCTACACTGGGTCTCCTTATGATGGGGTCACACCTACACCAAGGTCTCCATGATGAGGTTACAGCTACACTGAGGTCTCTACGATGGGGGTCACACCAACACTAGTGTCCCTATACTTAGGGTTACATTTACACTGTGTATCTCTATGATAGGGTCATACCTACATCAAGGACTCAATGATGGGTTCCCACCTACACTGGGTCTCCTAATGATTGGGAGTATCTCTATGTGTCACATTTACATTGGGATTCATATCCCTGTGATCACAACCACACTGGGGGTAGCATCTCTGGAGTCACATCGACATTGGAGTAGTACCTCTGGAACCACATCCACACTGGGGTAGTATTCCTCTGGGTCACATCCACACTGTGGTCAAGATCTCTAGAGTCACTTAGACACTGGGGTAGTACCTCTGGAACCACATCCATACTGGGGTAGTATCTTTCTGTGTTACATCCACACTGGGATTCATATTTATAGGGTCACATTCACACTTTGGTTAGTACCTATGGGGTCACAACG
>BLSH010448183.1:789349-800108 GCA_018402905.1 Glandirana rugosa | reverse complement strand
TTCGGGAATACCCCTTATTTTAAAGTTATTCCTTCTTGTTCTGTCTTCTAAGTCCGCTAATTTTGCTCTAATCCATTCTGACTCTTTTTCTTTGTCTTCATGTGCGTCTACAAGATCGTTAATGGTAGCAGCGTAATCCCCCATTTTTGTTTCAATGTGTGTAACTCTTTCCTCCACTGCCTGGATATCTTCATGGTATCTGTGCATGTGTGCCGCTAAATCTGATTGTATGGTGCTTCTCAGAGAGAGGAGCATGTCCTTAAGGACCGTGTCCAAGATAGGCTGATTCTGTGTGGGGAAGGATTCGATCGAATCCGGCATCTCCCTCGTGTCATCCCCGGATTCAGACGCGGCCTCCACGCTGGATCCAGTGGCATCCAGCCTGGGCTTGGCTTTAACAGGGCTTGTGGATGCTGGTGTGGAGGGGGAGGACGAATTCCCGTTAGGGGAGCCTCTAGTTTTGGATTGTATCCCCTCATTCTGTGACGGATGGTGCTGCATGGCGGACGGGGGGAGTGTAGGCCCGACCGCCATCTTGCTTACCTCCGCCCTGGCCGGGAGAGAAAAAGTCCGTTAGGCGCTGTGGCTTTTTTTCGATTTTACGTTTCCTGGACATCTCTGGGTGTTGGTCCGGTTCTGCCCACCGTCTCCGCTGATACTGGGTCGCCCTATAGGGCTGATTCGTGTTGCTCTATCCCGCCGTCCGCCGGAGCTCCGAGCCTGCACGTCCGCTTAGCTCTGCATCAGGCCACGCCCCCCCTCATTTTTGTTTTTTAATCAAGTCTGATATGTAGTAATTTTAACATAAGTGACAGTGGGCTCCATTCACAAAAGCAACTCGCATGAGGTATTTAGGTGTTCGGACGCATTTTGCCTAAATATTACATTTGATCCTGAAACTGTCAATTCACTATACCGTTTTGCAGTATTTATCGCAAAACGCTCGAAACACTCAGTAAATACCACATAAAAGGCGTTAAACTCAATTCACAGAAGGGAATAAATAATTAAATGTATGTGGTCATTAATTAGTGGTCCAGGCTCTTGGTATTAAAGGAATCTATAAGGGGACACAATTCATTTGGAATCACCGTCATGGGGTTGCCTCAGCCTTCTCCCCTGTTTATTTGAAGCAGTGGCAGTGTTTAAATGTAGTACAATTTTCAGTGGCACTGGCCCTTTAAATATTCCTGCTCACCTGTGAACAGGTAGGAATAGGCCAATAGAATTTGTTGGAATGTTCTGGAAGTGGTGGGGCTCATTATATAAAGGGCCCACCGCCTCAGGGTTCTTGCTGCAGGTGGAAGGATCGGAACCTGGAAGAATTACATTATTTAAAATTCCTGTATTAGAGAGAACTTCCTGCGAAAGCTTAGTGGAAGAACAGAGGCTTGCGGGACTGAAGAATGGCTGAAAAAATGCCTGGGTGAAGCACCAGCAGGAACGGAGAGAGGAGGAGGCCGGCATGTTAACCCAGTTTCCTCAGCCAGCCCGGCGGCAGAGAAGAAAAGCGGCAACCGGCAGTCGTCATATTTCATAGGCCACAGCACAGTAGCCCCACAGAGCGAGGGAGGATGGCAAGTCAAGAACCGGGTCCCTCGGGCAGTGTGCAGGAGCATGGTGCGGGCAGCGCTGAAGCTGAAGAGATACACGGCGGCAGAGTAAGGAGGAGGAGGCGGGCCTATTCCCCATCGCCTATTAGGAGTGGCAGCAGAAGGCCAGGGGTGAGTGGCATATTGCCTGAGAGCCAGTCTCCTCCCTCTAGTGTTGAATGTGCTCCGACATTGAGAAGAAGGCGTTCGGGTAGGCAGAGTGTGCCCGAAGGGAATAACACAGCCTGTCAGTCACTCCTTCTCATGAGATTCCTATGGTAATTCAGCCTGAGCTGAACTATTGCACTCCTTTGGCACCACCTTCTGGGACACATGGTGAGTTGCAGGTGCTTTCAAATTTAACCACTTCAATACAGGACGTTTATACTCCCTTCCTGCCCAGACCAATTTTCAGCTCTCAGCGCTCTCACACTTTGAATGACAATTACTCAGTCATGCTACACTGTACCCAAACAAAATTTTTATCTTTTTTTTCACAAAAATAGAGCTTTCTTTTGGTGGTATTTAATCACCTCTGGGTTTTTTATTTTTTGCCCCATAAGTGAAAAATGTTGGAAATTTTGAAAAAAAACAACTTTTTTTTAGTTTCTATGATACAATTTTGCAAATAAGTAATATATGTTCATAAATTTGGGCCAAAACCTATACTGCTACCTATCTTTGGTAAAAATAACCCAAATAAGTGTATATTATTTAGTCTGTGGGAAAGTTATAGAGTCTACAAGCTATGGTGCCAATCATTGAAAATTGATCACACCTGATGCACTGATGGCCTATCTCATTTCTTGAGGCCCTGAAATCTCAGGAAAGTACAAATACCCCCCCAAATTACCCATTTTTGAAAAATAGACATTCCAAGGTATTTAGTATGGGGCAGTTTTTTGAAGTTGTACTTTTTTCCCACAATTCTTGAGAAAATTAAGAAATTATTATTTATTTATTTTTTTGCACAAAATTGTCATAACAACAAGTTATTTCTCACACACAGCATATGCATACTTCCAATTACACCCCAAAATACATTCTGCTACTTGGCCTGAGTATGGTAATACCACATGTGTGAGACTTTTTCACAGCCTGGCCACATACAGAGGTCCAACATGCAGGGAGCACCGTCATGCATTCTAGGAGCAGAATTTTGACATCTAATTTCCTAACAACCTATTACACTTTTGAAGGCCCTGGAGCACCAGGACAATGGAATTATCCACAAAATGACCCCATTTTGGAAAGCAAACACCCCAACGTATAATCTATGAGGCATTATGATTATTATTACACAAAGTGGTCAATTTATAAGATATTTCTAACACATAGCATGTACGTAGCAAAAATTACCCCCCAAAATATACTCTGCTACTCGTCTCGAGTATGGTGATACCACATGTGCGAGACCTTTACACAGCCTGGCCATATAGAGAGGTCCAACATGCAGGGAGCACCGTCAGGCATTCTAGAAGCATAAATTACACATATGATTTTCTAACACCTATTACACTTTTGAAGGCCCTGCAGCACCAGGGCAATAGAATTACCCACAAAATGACCCCATTTTGGAAAGCAAACACCCCAACGTATAATCTATGAGGCATTATGAGTCTTTTGAATGGTTTAATTTTTTCCACAAGTCTTCGGAAAACATGGAAAAAAAATGAAAACGTATTTCTTTTTCACAAAGTGGTCAATTTATATGATATTTTGAACACATAGCATGTATATAGCAAAATAACCCCCCAAAATATATTCTGCTACTCGTTCCGAGTATGGTGATACCACATGTGTGAGACTTTTTCACACCCTGGCCACATAAAGTGGTCCAATATGCAGGGAGCACCGTCAGGCATTCTAGGAGCAGAAATTTCACATCTAATTTCCTAACCACCTATTACACTTTTGAAGGCCCTGGAGCACCAGGACAATGGAATTACCCACAAAATGACCCCATTTTGGAAAGCAAACACCCCAACATATATTCTATGAGGCATTATGAGTCTTTTGAATGGTTCATTTTTTTCCACAAGTCTTCGAAAAACGTGTAAAGAAAATGAAAACGCTTTTATTTTTACACAAAGTGGTAAATTTATAAGGTATTTCTAACACATAGCATGTATATACCAAAAATGAACCCCCAAAATATATTTTGCTACTCGTCCCGAGTATGGCGATACCACATGTGTGAGACTTTTTAACACCCTTGCCACATACAGAGGCCGAACATGTAGAGAGCACCATCAGGTGTTCTAGGAGCATAAATTACACATAAAATTTCATCGATACCTATCACACTTTTGAAGGCCCTGGAGCACCAGGACTGTGGAATTACCCCAAAATGACCCTATTTTGGAAAGCAAACACCCGAGGTATATTCTATGAGGCATGGGCTGCAGATAGGTACTCAGGTATTCTTATGGGCTGCAGATAGGTACTCAAGTACTTTGATGGGCTGGAGAAAGGTACTCGGATAATCTGATGGACTGGTAAATGGTACTTGGGTACTCTGATGGGCTGCAGATAAGTAATTGGTTACTCAGATGGGTTGGTGACAGGTACTCGGGTACTCTGATGGGCTGGTGACAGGTACTAGGTTACTTTGATGGGTTGGTGACAGGTACTCGGGTACTCAGATGGGTTGGTGACAGGTACTCGGGTACTCAGATGGGTTGATGACAGGTACTCGGATACTTTGATGGGCAGGTGACAGGTACTCGGGTACTTTGATGGACAGGTGACAGGTACTCGGGTACTTTGACGGACAGGTGACAGGTACTCGGGAACTTTGATGGACTGGTGACAGGTACTCAGGTACTTTGATGGGGTGGTGACAGGTACTCTGATGGGCTGAAACATGTACTTTGATGGGGTGGTGACAGGTACTCTTTATTGGGGGGTGATCAGTGTGCTTGGTGTGCACAGTAGGCGGTAACAAGCTGTTACCGCAATCTCCCTCTCACACACGATCGGTGTGTGACAGGGAGAACATGGTAACAGCTTATTACCGTGATTTGTTTACATCATGTGACAGGCTGTAATTGACACAGCCAGTCACGTGGTAAAGAGCCAATTCCATTGGCTCTTTACACTGATCGGAGCTGGGCTTTGTCCGAGGGACAAGCCTCAGCCTTGATCGCTGCATTGCATGCCCCCGGGGGCGATTGAACACAGCCGGTCACGTGGTAAAGAGCCAAATCTATTGTCTCTTTACCCCGATCGGGGGGGGCATGACCCCCGGGGACACGATCAATCTGCGATTGCCGCAGTAGCAGCGAGAAGCAGCCGACTTCATATGACGTCGGCCCGGATCAATGAAGGGTTCCTGTGGACGTCATTTTACAATGACTCGGTAGGGAACTGGCTAATGTCTTCTATAGCTCACATAGCAAAATTATTTAGTACTCCAGCTACTATCTCTTCTGCTTCCCCTACCTCTGTATGGTCTTCTGAGGCTATGGTGGTTAACCCTTTGTCAGCTAGAAATTTTGCTTCATTGACAAGGGGTTCAACTAACATGAATCCTAGTATTAATTCGACATTACACATATGGTTTCAGTTAAAAATACGGAACCCTTTGTGACTAATGCAGTTAACCCCTTTGTTCCTGAGACATGCTTTAAGATGACATTGTCATGCGAGATGTCTCCGCTAGGTTTCCATCTGTCAATGAATGTGAAGGAAAAGATCTGGAAAGGGGAATTTTTGGATATTTTATCACTCCTTCCTTCAGCCAAGGAATTTTTAAGTAAATCAGAAAAAAAAAGCAGAGGACAAAGGGGAAGAGGATAGACATGGACCCGTTTCCAGATCCTTTAACAATTGGTTGCAGGCATACTGCATATTTGCTAGCGTGTTGGGGGAGAAACACCCAGAACAGTGTACCGGGTTATTCCAGCACTTGGAAAATGTACTAGAAACTTATAAGAGCTTTGGTGGTATGGGATGGTATCAATACAACGAGTCCTCAGGCAAAAATGTCCACTTACTCTAATCTAAAATGGGGCATAAAGGACATGGACCTTTGGTTCAATCTAATAGTACCACAGAATCCCACATTTTCAAAGAAACAGCCTACTGCTAGCAACATTTCCCCTTATAGGAAAGGTGTATGCTATGCATTCAACGAGATCCAGTGTAAGTGGGATGCATTGTGCAGATATAGGCACAAGTGTTCTTTCTGCCCTGGCCCTCACACTGTTTGAAAAGTTGCAAAAGATCTGGTTCGTCGGGACAGCAGTGTGATCATTTTCAATTCAAAAGCGTTCACACCAGTGAAGTTAAAAATTATGCTTCCATGGTTGGAATGATACCCAGAGCAGGAGATAGCGCAATTCCTAATTGAGGGGTTTACTTATGGATTTTCACTCCCTACATTTTCAGGTCCAGGTGGCAAGGTGGTTGATAATTTGAAATCAGCTGTTAATTACCTGGATATTGTTAAAGAAAAAGTGGTGAAGGATATCCCCGAAGGCCGCATTACGGGCCCTTTTCCGTCTCCCCCCCTTTAAAATTTTTTGCATTTCACCACTAGGGGTGGTTTGTAAGAAAGACCCCAATTCTTTTAGGATCATTCATCATTTATCCTATCCAAAAGGATCCTCCCTTAACGATGAGATAAACAGATCAGATTCTTTAGTTTCTTATTCCTCATTTGAGGAAGCAATAATTAAAATTAAATACTTTGGCCAAGGGGCTTTAATGGCAAAGGCAGACATTGAGTTTGCATTTAGATTGCTACCAGTTTCTCCTAGCTCTGACAGCTCCTTAGATTTTTTTCTTTGAATTTTTTCTCTTTTACGACATTTGTTTGCCAATGGGTTATTCCCTGTCCTTATTTTGAGAGATTTGCAAAATTTTTACACTGGGTTCTTAGTTTCGAATCAGGTTTGGATAATATTGTGCATTATTTTGATGATTTTTTGTTTGTTGGGCCAGCCGATTCCCGCATTTGTTTTTATTCCTTGAAATGTTTTTCTATTATTATGAGCCATTTTGGCGTTCCAATGGCAAAAGAAAAGAGACTATTTTTCCCTCTACTTCTTTGCAGTTTTTGGGGATTCACATAGATACAGTTTTGTCAGAATTCCGTTTACCATTAGAGAAGGTAGACAAGGCAAAAGGTTTGATTTATTTTTTAATCAGAACAAAGAAAGTCCTGTTAAAAGAACTGCAGTCCTTATTAGGGGTATTAGCTTTTGCATGTCACATCATGCCAGTTGGCAGAATTTTCTCTAGGAGGCTTTATTTAGCAACAGCAGGTTTAAAGTTCCCCTTTTCCCACATAAGAATGAATGACCTTAAGTTAGACCTTTTGATTTGGTCACAATTTTTTAATTCATATAACGGGAGATCCTTTTTCCAGGAGGAATTCGTCCAAGCAGCTGATTTTCAGTTGTCTACTACTGATGCAGCGGGTTCAAGGGGTTTTGTGACAGTTTGGCGGAGCCATTGGTGCTGCGGCAGATGGCTGTCCTCTTGGGCACATAATAAATTGACTAGGAATATAGTCTTACTAGAGTTTTCCCGGTCATCGTTGCATTTGAAATTTGGGGAACATTTTTTTAGCAATAAGCATATTGCTATTCAATCAGATAATAAAGGGATAGTTTTTGCAGTTAACTGCCTATCCTCTAGATCCCCTCCAGTCATTAAGCTACTTCATTAATTTGTATCCTTATGTCTACGTCTGAATATTTGGGTAAAGGCAAGTTATGTATGTGGGATCCAGTAATGCTATCGCAGATGCTCTGTCTCGGTTCTAGATGGATTGTTTCTGCAATTTACTTCCCGGGGCAGATCAGGTTGGAACTCCATGTCCAGACCATCTGTGTGCATTGATTTGAGCACTATTGGCATTGTGGTTCGGAATTCTGTCAACTTAAAAACATTTGACCGCATGGAAGAGATGGAAACTTTTCAATGAGGCTCTAGGTTGCAACTTTGTTTCACCTTCTGGCATTTTTATGTAGTCTTTTTGAGGAGGAGATGTCCCATAGCCAGATATTAAAAAAATTGTCAGGTATTTTCTTTTTCTTCAAAATGATGAATTTTCCAGCATGCAGCAGCTTTTTTCTAGTAAGGCAAGCTATTAAGGGTTATAGGCGATTAGAATCAGTTTCGGATGGTCGTAGGCCCATCACATTTGATATGCTGAAGAAGCTTACCTTTATTGTCTCAGCAGTCTGCTATTCCAATTATGAAGCTCTGCTTTTTAGAGCTTTGTTCATCGTAACATTTTTTGGAGCACTACGGCTATCGGAAATAGTTCCCAGCAATAGGAGAGACAGTTCAGGGTTGTTTTACCATCAGGGTTTAGCAATGGATTCTTCTGTTCTTATTGCCAAATCCAAAACCGACCAGTTGGGCAAGGGTGCTTGGCTTACCTTATTCCCCTCCTCTGACCAGTCCATTTGTCCGGCTTTGATTATCCAGCAGTTTTAGCCAAGAGATCCCCTGGTTCTGGGCAATTTTTCATTCATAGCAATGGTTCTCCTGTAACCAGATTTCAGTTCATGGCAGTATTTCAGAAATGTATTCAAGGTCTTGGTTTGCAGGGTTTCCGTTTCATGCCCCACTCTTTTTGTATTGGGGCTGCGACGGAAGCAGTCAGGTTAGGACTTGAAGAGTCCTTGATTAAAATACTAGGTAGATGGGAATCTAAACGCTATGGTATTTATGTTCGTCCTAACCTTTCTCTTTGAATTTTCTAGGTTGGAAGCTTTATGTCTGGGTAATAGGGCATTCCTACATTTTCTGGGTGCATAAGAGGGCGTCCCATCATTGTTATACTGAGAATCTAAATCTTAACCCTGAAAATGACACGATCTTGTGGAAAGGAGTGAGAGGTCTCCAATGGTCAAATTTGATTTATTATATTTCTCAGTTGTATTTAGTGTGGCCATCTCCTTCTATGTTAACCACTTCCCTCCCAGCCACTGCACATATACGGCCGGGTGGGCGCTTCCTCCTTCTGAGTGGACGTTCAGGAACATCCTTCAGAAGGAGCGGGATCGAATGGGCACCTGCCCGTGCAGCAGCGCGATCCCGATGCGCTTGTGTCACCCGGAAACAGCGCATCTCAGAACGGCAGGAGGGCTCTGTGATTAAAGTCAATACACTCAAAAAGATCCTATAAGCACTACAACCAGAGCTAATGTCATTTTTAGGAAACTTGATATCCTCATGTGTGGATGTTGAAGGAAAACAGAGCTGCTGACTACTGGAATGGTAAATAGTTTGATGCAAGCTGAAGACGGCGCTCAATGGAACCTTCAAAGTCACTATTACATTGTATAAAAAATTGGTTTATTAAACCTTGGATAGTGCATAGCAAGGAATACATAAAAACAAGAATCAATCCATAAACAATAAAAATTAAAATGGCAATCAGCAATAGACACCACGGTTGGTAATAAGCTGGATGCTGGGTGTACCAATGTACCACGGCTCTGTGGACCCGGACTGTGGTGACCTGTAAACGTCCTGGGTGATAGAAATGGGACACTAAGGGATCCACAGTGAAAAAAAAAACAAAAAAAAACAGGGGCATCGCAAAATGTAAACGACAAATTCCATCAAGCAGGTTATGAACTGCCTGATACGGAGTGTGGCACCCTTGTTGGTGACACATTCAGAGCGTCCATGTTGAATAAATTGACAAGTGAGGCAGCCTCTCTTACGGCACTGGAACACACCTACTCTATCATCAAAATAGCTACCAGTGTCGAAGAGGGGCCTTCTCTTAATTTTTTGTAATTTGCTAGGTGAAAGAGTGTTTTTTACAGTCCGGGCTCTCAACACCAAATATAGATCCATTTCAAAAATCTTCCATAAACATTATGGAATTCTCTTGCTTGATCAACGTTTAGCACCTGCATTACCCCCCAAACTTCAAATTCTCCTTCTATGTTAACCACTTCCCTCCCAGCCCGGACCCGGCTCTCACACATTGCACTCTACCTCCCCAGGAAGGATTGCACCTCCTAGGATATGAGTCCTGCAGTCAGCTGCACAACACTGACCCACGTTGACCGCCCATCGCATACCATCCGTTCATGCCGACACTCATCCCCAGGTCAGTATGTTCTGGTCACCAGGACTTGTCAGTCATCCATCAAAGCAGCCATATGTCAAATTTTTCACTCTTTTTTGTTTATATCCCAAAAAATAAAAAACGCAGTGGTGATTAAATACCACCAAAAGAAAGCTCTATTTGTGTGAACAAAATGATAAAAAATGTATTTGGGTACAGTGTAGCATGACCGCGCAGTTCCCATTGAAAGTGCGAGAGCACAGAAAGCTGAAAACGGGTCTGGGAAGGAAGGGGGTGAAAGTGCCCAGTATTGAAGTGGTTAATCATCCACCTAGGTGGGAATGATGTGGGTCATATGAAGGATTGGATCTAATGTATTAGGTCAAGCATGACTTGCATAATTTAAAGGTGTCATGTCCAAACACACCAATTATATAAATAAGTACCCAGATAGTACCCAGATTATTGTGGCTGTCACAACCCAAGTTCAGAAATTTTGAAAAATAAGGAAAAGGGTGAATTACTCCATTAAGAAATTCATGCCTCTGATAGGAGGGTTCTAGTGTTGAGCGAACCCGGACTGTAACGTTCGGGTCCGTACCGAACTTTCGGGTGTCCGTGGCACGGACCCGGACCCGGACATTTCAAAAATCATTCGGGTTCGGACCGGGGTTCTGCTATTTTACTCCACGTGTTGAGAAGCTGCAGGGCAGCCAATCAACAAGCGTTTCACTGGTTTGCCCTTAGAAGCCATCACAGCCATGCATCTTGGGAGGATAGTCTCCGTACTTAAAGAATTACCTCATTAAGTGGGAAAAGGAATAAAAAGTTTTAAAGACTTGAACCCAACACTGTCGGTGTTATTAGACCCATGATAGACCCATGAATAAATATATTAACCACACAAACCTGTACTGTGGAAATTTAATACGTTCAGTACGAACTGGATTATGTAATCTAGGTTAGGAAGTATACTGGGTGTAGTAAGGGTGGATCCACCTACTAATTGGTGAAGTTATGACCCGTGAAAGTGGGGGAAGGAAGGGTCTGGGCAAAAGTCGAAAGACACGAGAGCGTGAAAGTTACCCTTGACGCGCCAGTACGATGTGACATGGGTTTATGT
>BLSH010448183.1:748023-758452 GCA_018402905.1 Glandirana rugosa | reverse complement strand
CACCTCTCACCTCCCTTTTTGATCATCCTCTCCTACCCCAAGGGATAGCTGCTTCTAAACTAGGCCCCTTCACGCGGTCCAATTGGCCGACTGCGAGCTCTTACGTGACTCCTGTTACTGGCAAGCCAAACGTGCCAAATACCCATACTGACTGGCTGACAGCATTACGGCTCTCAACATTTTGCTCTGCACTATTTGCCTCGACCCGTGTACACAGAAGCCTAACAGAGTTCGAGAACCTCTGTTCCCTTACTGAAACACCTAGACACCTGCTTTCCACTCTATATAAACTACTACAGAACCTGACACACGACCAACTCCCCACATATACCAGAGGATGGTCAGCGGACTTGGGGACCACAATCTCAGCAACGGACTGGCAAAAGGCATTCCACTTTACTCATAAATCGTCCTCATCGAGCTACGCACAGGAAAAAAACTATAAAATACTTTCCAGGTGGTACAAGGACCCCCAGTCTTTACACAAAATATTCCCAGATACCCCACCCACCTGTTGGAGATGCCAGAATGCAATAGGCTCGTATCTACACATCTGGTGGGAATGCCCCAACATACAACGCTTTTGGTCACAAGTTTTCTCTATACACAATGTCATTTATGATGGCTCCCTAAAACCTTCACCGGAAATAGCATTATTGTCCATCTTACCGGGTACACTGTCCTCACAGAAGAGGACATTACTCCGATTTTTTCTCACAGCAGCACGACAATTAATTCCCTTATTCTGGAAGGAGACCACGTCTCCCCCCCCTCTCCCTCTGGGTTTCCACTATGAACGACATCATGCGCATGGAGGAAATGTTAGCATTTGAAAATGACACATATGACAAATTTAAAATAACTTGGCTTGTATGGCAGGAATTCTCTTCTTCAGACTCCTTGAAGCGTATGCTGACCTAGCATACTTGGAGGATGACCAACTTGGGCACCGTCGCTGGCATGGTAACTCCGAGCATACCCATCTCCCTCTACTTTTAATCTCTCCATCTTCCCCTCCCTACCTCCCCTCTTCTTTTCCTTCCCTATCTCTCACCTGATGGTCCCTGATTGGAACTCACTCTTCTCTATACTACACGGACTCTACTAAAACAAGTATTTTATATCCACAACTGTGCCACACACTGCCCTAGAGGTTGATACAGTCCTAAACTTTACTTATTTCAATTACTATCGGTATGATAGACTGTACATGTACTGAGAAATGATACTGGATTGCAGTTGAGTGGATGTACGCATTTTCTCCTCCTCCTGTGGTTCTTTGACATGCTTTTTCCTTTATGTGTGCCCCAATCGGGCTTCCCTTCTGATTGTATGTAACAACTGTTTCTATAAACTCTATAACAATGACAATAAACATATATTTGACTCTAAAGGGATGATGTGGCAACCCTATTGTCAAGTCACAGGACACATATGTGTCCTGGATTAAAGGGATGATGTGGCAACCCTATTGTCAAGTCACAGCTTAGCCATGCTGGGTTCCTCTCAGAGTTACTTGGAAGTTCTCCCAGATCTACCCACTGCCAACGCAGATCATATCCATTATACTTAATAAGACAGCTCAGACAAGCTGTATAAATTCTGGAGTTTGAACAGATGTAGAGACGAGAAGACTGCAGATAAACAGGATTCAACTAAAATGGATGGGAGAAGGTCAGAAGGCTTCGCAGGACCCCACAAAGCAAGCACCCATCTGAGGGAGTGTTCCTAACAGTGGAGTGCAGCAGGGCTTGTGTAATCCTACCAAACGTGTACCCCTTTAGTGGGGAACGTTTTCTGGTGAGTGGCCACACGCTTGTAGTTAAAGGAGGGGAGCACCTGATGCACAGTGTGGAGTGAAAAAACGCATGTCAGAATGAAAATTCACCTCTAGAGCGTTCGCCAACACCCCAGTGTAGGGAAGATCTCTCCGGGAATTCAAATACAATTGTAGAGACTGTCCCATAGCACGCTTTTGGATAGTGCTCTCTTGGCTTTTTTCCCTTTATAAGCTATTTTTGGATGATTTATACTTTAGACTGATCTTTGCACACGTTTTCTGCACATGATTTGCCTCTTTGCACATAATATATATTTTGGTCAATACGATGTTGCACATGATTTGCCTTTTTGCACAAATTTATATATGGTGTGATATGTCATTGTTAATTAATTGATATATATTTTTGATTTTATAGCAGCACATTTTTTATGCAATTCCTGTCACATAAGTGATTCACTACATCATGTTTACACATTTTTTGGTTTTATAGACGCTTTCTTGCAGTCATCAGAACATTATTCAAGTGCACTTTTTCCAAGTTTATATTTTCTACTAATTTATATTTGGTTTGAGTCCGCATTTTACCACATTTTATATGAACACAATAATTACAGACATTCCAAATTATTTATTGTCTATTTATATACTATTTGCATTACCCATGTCATTTGTTATTTTCCACATCTAATACTTACCAGCAATATGGAAATTATCAGTAATATTAAAACAATACACAGTTGAAAAACAGAGCAGCGCCACATCCACCTCAATTCTACTATATTATTCAACTGCACATTTGTGGAATTCGGTGGTGGCAGCAGCTCTCAGATTAACATATTTTTATATCCGTTTGCGCGGAACATATAACAAATTACTTAAAAATTACAGATAGCCCTCTTTCACACTGAGGCACTTTACAGGCGCTATTTAGCCAAAAAAAAGCGCATGTAAAGAGCCTCAAAAGTCACTCCCCATCCACCCCAAGCCTGAGTGTTTTCACACTGGGGCGGTGCGCTTGCAGGACCTTAGAAAAAGTCCTGCAAGCAGCATCTTTGGAGCGGTGCAGTGAGCGGTAATATACCTTTCCTCCACCGCCCCTGCCCACTGAAAACCATGGGCAGCGCTTCCAAAGCGGCTGCACACTGCCTCGGAAGCGCAGAGAGCGGGCACTTTTTTTTTTTTTTTTTTTTTTTACCTTTCAATATTCTTTATTAAATTTTAAGATGTAACATACGGGCAAGGAACAATTATATAAGGTATAACTTTAAATCAGTAAGTCATGTAACAAATTATTGTTAATGAGTTAGCTCAGGTGTTTGTTAGCTGAGTAGTGTTTAACACTTTGACTCTTAGGAGAGGTCTGTGTTATTTATGGGATCTGTGGATCCCCTTCCGAGACACCCCTAGAGGGATCAAAACTGTGTCTCGTAAGCGGTTTCCAAACTCCCAAATTACAGATTAGTGCTGCTCAGCTCTCTATTGTGCGCTAATGGAAGAAAGGGAGGGGGGGAAGGAGGGGGACGGGAGATGGGAAGGGGTAGGGAGGGAGAGTTCAGGAAGGGGAAGTGGAGAGGGTAACTTAGCAGGTTGTTGATATAACATTGCATATCCCTTATTGCAATAACTAAGTATGACATTTATGATTTGAACGTAGTCTTAGTCTCCTCCAGGTTCTCCTCAGGGTTATACCACAGATTAACTTTTGTTAGTTACCCAGGATTCCAGCAGTTTGTGTCCAAATTTCAAGATGTGGAAAATGTATGTGCACTTAATTGCTCTGGGGTCTATTAACCAAAATGCCATGTTGAGTAGAATTTTTTCAATGATATATGTGCTTTAGCATATAGGTACTCCATGAGTAATTGGTCATTTAGTATTGTGACAGTGTTTTGCACTGTGGGCGGGGATGCTTGCTTCCATACCCTAGTTATAGATAATCAGTCAGCTGCTAAGATATGGGTAATTAAAGGGTGGAATCCTGGGTTCCAACTCAAGAGGTCAAACCCGAGGAGAGCCGTTTGTGGATTCAATTTGTGGTGACTCCCAGTGATATCTCCAATGAGTGTTGCTATATCAGTCCAAAAGGGAATGATAGAGGGGCATTCCCAAAAAATGTGAAAGGAGTGCCCTTCTTGGTTACAGTTCCTCCAACAGTTCTTGGATTGGGGGGGATATATTTGGGCCAGTCTCACAGGTGTGTAGTGCCAGTGGTGCAATATTTTCAGGATTGTCTCCCAGTGAGATTCATTCTTGGAGAATCTCAATGGGGCAGATAGGACTTGTTGCCAGTCTGTGACCGAAAAGCCAAAGAACCGAAAAGTTCTGTTTCAGGGTGTCCTCCCATTATACAATGGGCGCAGATTTGTTAGGTTGAGTAGCGTTCATCAGGACGTTGTATAGGAGAGAGATTCTTCTGGTTTTCTTGTTGGTGGAATTGAAAAAGGTTATTATTTCTTTGGTGGTGGGGTTATCCGCAGTGACGATAGGAGATAGGATGTGTCTGATCCTGAGGTACACAAAAAGGTCCCTGTTAGGGATGTTATATAGATCCTCGAGGGTTTGGAAGGATGCCAGTTGGTGTTGTTCGAATAGGTCACCTAGGGATCTGATGCCTAGAGATTCCCATCTTTGGATCGGAAGTTCCATTGTTATCAAGGCAAGTGCTGAGAGTGGTAGGTGATAAAACACTTGCGGGTGTAGAGTTGGTACCAATTGCCTGACAAATTTCCATGTGGCTGTTGTTGCGTTCAGAGTGGGTAAGAAGGAGCGAGGGGGTTGATACCCAAGCCATATCGCTGTCAGGGTTGGTTGCGGTTTATGGATGAGGGCCGTTTTCTCAATGTCCGCCCATCTCTGTGGCTCAGAGTGGTTCCAAAGAGACTTAGATTGGGCTAAAATGATAGTCCTATAGTAGGTTTTCAGGTCAGGTACTCCAGGACCAAGGCGATCTCGGGGGGTGTAGAGTAGAGCTGCTTTGATCCTAGGTTTACGGGCGGCCCAAACAAATTTGTTGATTATGGCTTGTAGTTTCAAGATATCTGTTTGTAATACAGGCAATGGCAAAGTTCTAAATAGATATAGAACATGGGGAAGGAGAAACATTTTGGATAGGGCTATCCTCCCTACCCACAATGCTGAGGAGTTGATCAGGCTTTTAGAGATATCTTGTAGCTTCTGCTGTAGAATAGAAAGGTTGGTACGCAGGATCATATCTAGTGGTGCAACTAATTGGATGCCCAGGTATGACATTGAAGAGTTGGATGCCCAGGAGAAAGGTGCTATGCCTGATATGGCGGTTTTGAGATGTGGTGTTAAGGCTATTCCTAGCATGGAGGATTTTGAGTGATTCAGTCTATAAAGAGATATTTACCCAAATAGGTGTAAAAGTCCACAAAGGGCAGGTAGTGAGCTAATGGAATCAGTCAGACAAATAATTATGTCATCCGCATATAATCCAATTTTGTGTTGGTCCCCCCCAATCTCTAGTCCACGTATGGAAGGGTGTACTCTTATGGCTTGGGCCAGTGGTTCCATGACCAGCGCAAATATGAGGGGGGTAGGGGACAGCCTTGCCCTGTTCCATTAGTGATGGGAAAGGGGGATGAAAGCATACCGGATGCAAGGACTCTTGCGTTAGGGGTGGAATACAGTCCTAGTATGGCGTTCAGAAAGGAACTTTTGGAGGACCATGGACAGATATAGCCAGTTGACCCTATCAAACGCCTTCTCTGTGTCTAATGAGATGAGCAGAGAAGGCGTCCGGTGGTGTTCCGCACATGCAATAATATCTATAAATCGACGGGTGGTATCTGAGGCCTTCCTGTTCGGTATGAAGCCCACCTGATCCGGGTGAATCAGGCTGGGAATAAATTTGGCTAGACGTGTGGCAAGTAGTTTGGTATAAATTTTGAGATCTGAATTTAACAGCGAAATGGGCCTGTAATTTGCTGGGTCGTGGGGTGGCTTACCAGGCTTGTGTATGGTCGTTATCTTTGCTTCTAATGATTCAGAGGGGATCTCCCCTGTTTCCATAAATCTATTTAGAATAGCGCATAAATGTGGGGTTAATAGGTGAGAAAATATTTTATAATATTCATTGGTATATCCGTCCGGGCCTGGAGCCTTATGTAAGGGTAGATTTTTGATGGTGCGGAGGATCTCATCTTGTGTGAAAGGTTCCGCCAGGGACTCTAATTGTGTTGGGGTGATAGAGGGGAGTTGTAATGGGTCTAGGAATTCCCTTATTTGGTGGGCAGAGGGTATGGGTTCTTGTAGATCTTTTGCTAGGTTGTATAGTTTTGCATAAAAGTAGCCAAAACAGTCGGCTATGTCTTTAAGGTTATACACTTTGCGACCTTGCCCATCTACCAGATATGCAATCTATTTTGTGCGATTTTCTTTTTATACTGTTGTGCTAGGAGTTTGCCCGGTCTATTTCCCTGAGAATACCAAGATAGGCGGAGACGCCTGATATAGTAATCATGGCCTCGTTGGAGGTGGGAACTGAGTTTGTTTCTTAGGTTGGCTAGCTCAGTGGCAATAGCTTGGGAAGGATTTTTTTTGTTAATTTGCTCTAAATTTCTTATGCGACCGAGGAGGATATTCAAGAAGAAGTTTCTTTTCTTTTTCTTCTGGGCACCCAACTTCAGGAATATCCCTCTCAGGGTTGCCTTATGGGCATTCCATAGTGTTACGGGATTAGCGACTGATCCTGCGTTTTCATCAAAGAAGGCATTTATTTCTGATCTCATCTGTTCCTGAATCTCCAAGGAGCTTATGAGAGAGGAATTTAAACGCCATGGGGTGTGTTTAGGAGTTTGGGTATTGATTGATAGTGTTATCGCCACTGGGGCATGGTCAGACCATGTTATGCTACCGATTGTCGCTTTTGAGACTTTTTGAAGCAGCACCTTGGAGGTCAGGAAGAGGTCAATCCTGGATTATGATTTTTGTGATGTTGAGTAGAAGGAATAATCCCTTTTGGAGCCATGTAAACATCTCCAGGGGTCATACAGGTCCTCGCGGGAAGTTAAGGATGAGAGGGTTGTGGTCTTTCTGCGTTTTATACTGGAGGAGTCTATGAGGGGGTCAATAACCTCATTAAAGTATCCACAAATGATAACTTGGTCTTTAGGGAAGTTTTGGAGCTTTCCGAGTATTGTTTTATAAAAGTGCTTCTGGTGTGTGTTTGGAGCATAAATGTTGGCAATTACTAGTGGTTGGTTGTTAAGCAGTGCGGCCAGGATTATATATCTGCCCGCTGAATCCTGTTCTAGATGGGTGAGCGTAAAGGCAATAGAGGATCTGATCGCAATCATCACTCCTCTCTTCTTTTGGTCTGGACGTGCATGGAAGCAGTGCGGGAACAATTTGTGTGAGCATTTGTTTTTTGCGGAGAAATGTGTCTCTTGGACACATAACACATCTGCTTTTTGGAGTTGGGCCTCTCGCCATAGCAGAGAGCATTTGAAAGGACTATTTAAGCCTTTTGCGTTCAGGGAAACAATGTTAAGGGACACAAGCTTATCCGAACTGTGTTGAGGTGTACTCGTCTCCTGGTGTGAGTCTGGGATTATTCCTTCTAGCTCAGTGTGTGGTGTTACAAAGTTATCCCAGATAAGTAGGTATCAGCTATAATTGATTTGTCGCGCTTGGGCGAGGTTGACAACTGTCGCCCAAGTGTGACGGTTTGCTTGTAAATTAAGATGATTTCTCTCAAAACAGTATAACAGTCAAACAATGAGAGGGAAAGTTTAACAAACAGTAATAAGAGAAAGATGAAAAAAAAGTATGCTTCAAATGAAAAGGATAAGTGAGTGTGCCTAGCACACTATCTTCTTCGGGGTGTGTGACTATTGTCAAGCGAGACTCGGTCACTCCTATGATGTTTCTAATGATGTATGAAAAAAAGTCCAGCCATGATATGGCCTTCCCAGTGAAGGGTTTTGTAGGCCCATGCGGGAATCTGTTAGGTCGCAGATCTGGAGGCCCAGCGGTTATTCATTTTCATGTTTGAGCTCTTGTTCAGGGTTGGTGGTGGATCTTGAGATATGAAGCCCCAATTGTTCAGCAGCTTAAATCCCTCTTTGGGGGTGAGGATCGGTACTTGCTGATTGCTGTAGGTCACTATTAATTTAGTGGGGTATCCCCACTTGTAAGTAAGCTTTTGTTGCGTTAGTATCGTAGTGATTTGGGAGAAGGCCCTGCGCGCCTGAGAGGTGGTTGCTGAGATATCGTTGAAGAGAGATATTTTGGCGAAGGGCTCAGGGAGAGAGTGAAGTGACCTTGCTGTTTTCATTATACTTTCTTTAACATGAAAGTAATGTAGCCTTGCTAATATATCTCTGGGGACTGCAGCTGGTAGGTGCTGCGGCTTTCGGATTCTGTGCGCCCGATCTATTAATATGTCTTTAGTTGTGAGGGAGGGGATACGTTTCCGAAAGAGCTGGTGTAAATAGGGAATAATTTTGGTCGTAGCTAAGGATTCTGGGACCCCTCTAATTTTGATATTCTGTCTGCGCGACCAGTCCTCTAAATCTGCGACTTTCAGTCGCAACATTTGTATGATAGTCGCTTGATCTTCTTGCGTGTCAACTACTTTATTGTGGGCTTTAGTGGCTTCCACCAGGTGTTGTTCTATATGAGCCGTGCGGTCTTCAAGGGAGATCACCTCCTCCTGTAATTGGGTGATAGAGGTTTTAAGTTCTCTATGGAGATCCGCTTGTAGTGAAAGTAGCATGGCTTTAATAGCCTGTTCTGTATCAGAGGTGGGGAAGGCCGCTAATGGAGGGACTGATGCATCCCCTGCTGTGGAACTACAGGTCCCAGCGCCATGTTGTTTTTTGTTTGGGGGCTGCTTATCGGGTGAGTGCAGTGGAAAGTCTGCTAGGCGCTTACCTCTGTCCCCATTCGGTGGATTCTGTTCTTTCACTGGAGAGGGAGTATCATCCATCTCCGCCTCGTAGCGTTCGCATGGTGTGGGAAACTGGTCCGGCGGCTTCTCTCCCACCTCGTGTGGCTGCGCTGCGCTGTGTTGCTGAGTAAGCTGCATGTAGTAGTCTAGCAGCTTTCGGGGACCCGCCGACTGTTTGTCCCTTTTGGGCATAGTCTGGATGGATCGCAGGTAGATTCCCCTAGTTTTAGGGGTGGTTGCCCGTTCTGTGACGGCTGGTATGCCGATGCTGGTTCACGGAGTGCCGGAGCTCGGCTTTCAGGCGGCCATCTCCTCTCTCGGCCAGGACACGCCCCCGCCGAGAGCGGGCACTTTTAACCCCATTTTAACCCCTTGAGGGGGTTCAAAGTGACCCACTCCCACAGCCTTAGTGCCACTCTAACAGCAGTAAATCCCCGCTGTAACTAGCAGGGATTTACAGCTAATGCCCCACTGCCCCCAGTGTGAAAGTGCCCATAAGCTACAGAAATTTTTTTGATGTTTTTTTAAAGTCCTATGTGCATGAAGCAGCACAGACATTTATTTTGTACCATATCTTGCACCATGTTTAGCCTAAACCTACATTGACTCATTCCTACATCAAATGACTCCTTGTTCATGTGGGAATACCACTGTAATAACTAGTGTGTTCAGCTTCTGTGGAGGGGGCAAACCTTTCCAGCTTGCTGCACATTAATGTTATTAGCTAGAAACAACCTCTCTAATGTTCTTGGGATGAGCTGCCAGGCTGGGTGCACACAAGTGGATCAAGATGTCAGCCTGTGTCCAACCAAGGTGCATATACATCTGTAAAAATCTGTTTCTCTGTGTTGAGCCTCTAATTTTGCCAAACATGTATGTCTGTATGTAACTTTACATTTGAGTTTTAGATAAAAAAAAAATATACTGTACCAATAAGCCACCCGGGTGGCATTTGGCCACATTCAAATTTCCTGAAGAGTCCAGACTGCTTCAAGATGTAGGCATCATGGCAGGACCCTGGGAAAGCTGCTTGGACACTCATAATCCGCTGCCTGGCGTCACAGACAACTTGGACATTGAGGGTGTGGTACTGTTTTCGGTTCCGATAACCAACTTCTCTGATCTTGGGGGCCGTGATTGCCACATGTGTACAATCAATGGCCCCCAGGATTTGTGGCATTTGAGCACATAGAAACATAGAAAAGTGACGGCAGAAAAAGACTGAGTAGTCCATCGAGTCTGCCCCTTTTTATTTTTTTATTTTTTTTTATTTTTGTTTTATTTTTTTTTATTTATTTTTTTTTACATTAACCTTGTTGTCTGACTATGGATTTATGTTTATCCCAAGCATGTTTGAAGCCATTTACTGTTGACTGTCTCACAACCTATGTGTACACCGTTAGTGCCGGGGGTTCTAGTCTCTTCAACCAATAGCCTTGGCTTTTGTCATGGTGTGGGAGTTACAGGTTCAACAGACACTGCGGTCCGTCGCCTAATACTCACAGGTTCGTCGAAAGGGTCCCAGGACGGTACTACGGATGTAGAACTTCGTCAGACCTGAGAAGTCCTTTAAACTTACACCGGTTTACGGTGGGCCCACCGAATAACCATGTCATATAAAAAAAAAATAGATTTTGAGTTTACATTTCAATGTATGTCTGTATGTACAAACCGTTTTAATCTCCGAGTTGTGTCTCTTTGTCTAAAAATGTCTACATATAGACAGAGAATAT
>BLSH010448183.1:728898-744494 GCA_018402905.1 Glandirana rugosa | reverse complement strand
TCCTGTGTGAGTTTGCACTGCGATATGTTAACTGATTTGGGGCTGTTACCTTTGTACGGTCACTCCCCACAGTTCACATAGAGCAGTGTGAACTGCAACCAGGAGACAAGCAATGCAGGAACACACAGTGGATTCACAGCGTTCCTGCATTGCTGCAGTGTGAACCGGCCCTAAGGCAATGGTGCTAAAGAGAGGTACACAATTACAGCTTAGAATTTACATAATTCTAAAGAAAGATATTTCACTTCCAACATAAAAAGTAATAGAAACAACAAACAAGGAAGTCAATAATTTACATTTATTTTGCAAGCATAAAAACACAATTATATACACACATTCAGTTCCTACCGTTTAAATATTAAAACTAAAAATGGTGAATGACACAAAAATGAAAACCCTTAGGTTGGAACAGCCTTGCTCATAGGAGCTTACAATCTAAAATAGTTAGAAACCTTATAGTGGACACCAACACACATCACATTTTGAACAGCAAAATTGAGAAAACTTAGTCATTATAACAAAGCTTCACAACTTAATATTAAGAACATATTCTAACACCCACCGCCCCACCAAATTCTACGCACATTCTATGCACATACATTGGTTAGTCTGTTCAGTTATAAGCTGTATTTCCATGTACATGATTAAGCAATGAGATCAAACCATCAGTAGATACTCTCAAACTAGGAATGCATGGTAAGGCATAAACAATACACACAACAATTGACAGAATCACCACAGAAAACCACTTTTGATGGTCAAAATGCACAATAATTTCAGCAAACAGCTCTAGTGAGGCATTACTCATTATGCACAAGAGCATTACTCCCACAAACACCACAGGAAAAAGAAACAGGCCTCTTCTCAGACCCAACCAAACGGAGCCCAGCTACTGCAAGCCTTTATATAGGATAGCTTGTATTGTTAGCATCGACACACCCAATGGAAGTACATGCCCACCAGTGTCATTCAATCTGTCTCTTCATGAATGTTTCAAATGCTTACACCATTAACACCACATGCAAAATGTTATGGTTTACACTGCACAGGTCCATGTGGTTTGAAAACTGTTGCCTTGTTTATGTGCATGCAAATGGACTAAGAGCCCATACACATTATTAGACTTTGAGCATATTTTTGTGTTCTTATATAACTAAATCATGTAGTGTAAGGACCTGCCTGATTGCATACACATTTAAACTCTTAAGGTTTGACCTCATATTAAAGGGTCTGGGTCAATTTGAATCCAAAGATCTGTCGTAAATCTAATAGTGTTAGTCCATAGCCATGCTCAGCATACGAAGCAATATGCCTTTGTAAGGTCAGGCACTGATGTTGGACAAGAAGGCCGGGCTTGCAGTTTCCACTCTAATTGATCCCCAAGGTGTCCTATTGTATTGGAGTCAGGAGTCCATGCCAGTCACGTTCCACCACTCCAAACTCCTTCACCCATGTCTTTATGCACTGGTCCAAATAAATAGGTAGAGTGGGTAATGATGTGATTTATGATTTCAGCAGTTGTTTTTGACCTCCTAGTTCCAGTGAAGGGAACTGATCAGCATACCAACACATTTGGACAATTTCCTGATCTTAAGTTTGTAGGACCAGTTTGGGGATGGCCTGTTCCTATTCCAACATGACTGCACACCAGTGCACAAAGCAAGGTTCATAAACACAATAAAACACCTTTTTGCTGAATTAGAGCATAGACTGCAAGCTAGGCCTTCTCATCCAGCATCAGTTCCTGACCTCACAAATGCTCTTCTGGAACAATGGCCAAACATTCCCATAGACACACTCCTAAACCATGTGGACAGCCTTCCCAGAAGAGTTGTGGCTGTTGTAGCTGCAAAGGGGGTGGCAAATCCTATTTTCACACAATGGACTAAGACTGGGCTGCCATTAATGTTCATGTGTGTGTAAAGGCAGCCGCCCCACTGCTTTGGCCTAGATAGTGTATCTGGGAAGATTTGCAATGGTGGTGTAACCCTCCTACCCAAAAATACAACATTTTGACCGAAAGAGAAGTTAGGCCAGTATTCCCAAGTTATTTTTAACAACATAGGGAAATGAGAGTATTTCTCGACATTAAATAGCATGTTCACAATTGTAGCCCAGAAACTCAGTGCTGCCAGGGTAAAAAACTTGGGTGAACAACATAAGTAGAAATTAAAACAGGACATGGCTTGCGTGGGATTCAAACCCAAGCAACAAACAATGCTAACCAGCCGAGCCACCTTCCGAGCCACTGCAAAGCTGCATAGCCTGCTTATCTACACAGATATCCTGCATTTCTGTGGACATATAGGTGATGGAATGATAGGTGTTAGGATTTCTACTTCAGGCTATCTATTTCAATTTTTCATCATTGAATTAAATTAATAAATTACACTAATTTGACATTTACATAAGCAATGGTATTGTTTGTGTTTGAACAACATGACGAGTTCGGATGTATTCTTATGGATTTCTTCAGTGCTATTTGAAGTTTTTCTAAAACAAATAAAAAATTTTAATTTCCATAAGTAATGGTATTGCTTGTGGTTTGTAAAGACATCTGTGTGAGTTTAGGGAAATATTTTTGTGACATGGACAACAGCAAAGTGAAATTGACCAAGAAAAAAAAATATTTACAAAACATGAAGATATTTCACATTGTAGCATTCTTAAAAACAAAATAGATTCTCAAATGTGCAACACTGTTGCCAGGAGAATTTCTTTGAGTGAAAGATACATTTATTTTTAACATGAAATGGATTTATTTGATAAAGTAACAATTGTACCATTAGAATGAATGGCAGAAACTTGCACTTGGCAAAATAACTCTCATCTTCACTCCCAAAAAATGTGTGTAAAATAACTCACATTTTGGTATTTACTAACTACTCAAGGAATTACTCCACGAGAGTTATTTTGAGAGTTGCTTTGTGTCTGAGCATGCTCAGTTGTGCTCAGCTGTGCTCTGTGCCTTGGAGTAAGGCGACAGGGTATTTATCTCTTCTCAGACTTTTTAAGATATTTCAGTGTAGAAATCACTTTTTCACACAGTTTAAAAGCAGATTACCTTTAAACAATATACTGCATATTTTAGCACAATTTAGGGGATCAGATCATGCTCCAAACATTATTTCTATTTGCACAACTCCAGGTCTGGGCTGGAGTAAGGAGTTGGCCGTTATCTGTGACCTGGCCACTATAGTAAATTCAAGTTTGGCCGTTATTTAACGTCAGCCGGTATAGTGAATTCCATATGTGCACTGTTTACCGCTATTTGCGCATATCTGCCATTAAATAGCGCACAGTTGCGCAAATGTGCACCTGAGCGGTATAGTAAATAAACCCCACAGTCTCACAGCTCCAGCTTCAGCAAGAAGACTTGGAAAACAGAGAACGTCGACAAAATCGGAGAATCTGTGGGGTCCCCGAAAAGGTCAGCGACAAAGAAATGCTCCCTTATCTTCTGGGGCTATTCGTCACCTTAGCTCTTCATAGACTGGCGACTGGATAGGGCTCATAGATCCTTGGCACCTAAACCACCCTCTAATTCGAATCCGAGGGACATAATTGTACGTTTCCACTTTTACGAAAGCAAAGAGGCCCTAACTATGGCTACACACAACAAATCACGCATAGACTACAAAGGCAGCAAAATTTAAATATTCAGCGACCTTTCACCCATAACCCTAGCAAAAGGGCACAATCTTCGCCCTATTACTACACATCTGCAAAATCACTAAGTAGCCTACCGTTGGGGATTCCCCTTTCGCTTATTGGCCTCCAAAGATGGAGTTCAATATTCCATCAGAGATCTCCACGAAAGAGAATCTTTCATGCGCAACTTGGGGCTTCCATCCATCCCTGAGGAAGAACTTCAACTACCCCCCTTAAATGTGAGATCTCCCACTAAGGTCTTAGGTCCCAGTTCTGAGAAACCAACATTCTCTCCATACTCTTCATACAACAAAAGATTTATTATTGTTAGGTTTGATCTCTCCTTTTTGTTTTTCAAAAGAGACGGGACCACCCTTACCACTTTTGTGGTTGCAGTTTTTGGTCTGATTATATGTCAGGCCACGCACACCTTGATATTCCAGGGCGGCTGCCCTGGAACCCTGAGGAGTTTTTACCCTCAGGCCTATCACAAATTTTCTTTTTTGTGTTGTTGCTGTTTTATAATGTTTCATGCTATAACCTTCCTTTTTTTATGGTCACAGGTTCTCTTTCAAATGTTCTATCTTTGTGTTATAGAGACGGTATGCAAAACATTATTGGTCACACCCTTACCAAATGTATTTCTGCCTTTCTTATGTTGTAAGTATGAGTTTTTTCTGTTTTTTTCTATATTCATTGTATACGAAGGTACCACTACCACTGTTTAAATTCGCTATATTATGGCTTTAAAAATCTATTCTTGTAATGTAAAGGGCTTAAATTCCATACAAAAACTCTTGTTGGCTCTAAAGGAGTTCAGATCCTCAGGAGCTGTCAGGAAAAGACTGTTCCCTCAAGTGTTTCCGCGGTGGTGCACGCACCTGTGCGCCTTCACGCGCGCCCGGAAACGGCACCTGATGGCCCTATTTCAATCAGCAGAGCCCTGCAGCCAGTGCTGTCTGCTCTACAGCGTTCCCTGCACCTGTGACCCCCCGGTGACTACTTCTGAGTGACTTCCTGTTCCTGTGACCCCGGCTATTCCTCTGGACCTGTTGATATCTGCCTGCATCTGACCCCGGCTTGTTTACGACCATCCACTTGCCTGCTCCCTCTGTACTTCTGTTGCCAGCACGTTACCGACTCTACCTGTACCCGACCATCCATTTGCCTCATCCCGCTGTACCGCACCGCCTGCCGACCTGGACTGAACCACTACTCTCCCGTCTTGCACGAGCTTCCGTGGACTCCTGCTTACCCCCTGAAGATTGTCCAGCCCTCATGCCCCCCTGTGCTCCAGAGCTCCCTGTCTACACTACCAGGGGTTCTCAAACCAGGGCCGCAAGAGAGGTTGCCCCCACATAAGCCAGACTCTACGTGACAGGAGCAGACATGATCATGGTTCAGGAGACCCACTTTAAATCTGGCAGCTCTTTCAAATTCACTTCAAAGCACTTTCCCATGACCTTTGTAGCGTCTGACCCTTCCGGGAAAGCTGGAGTTGCAATCTTAATCAAACCTTCCAGCAACATTCACATAACGTCCTTACTCCTGGACCCCTGGGGTCGATTTATCCTCCTGAACTGTGCTCACGCTCACACAACCTTTACTTTAGCAAATATCTATGCTCCTAACACAGGTCAAATAGTTTTTATTACGGATTTTTGAAAAATTGCAATCTCATTCTCAACCCTATATGATTATAGGGGGAGATTTCAATCTATGTCACCAAGCAGGGACAGATATGCATTTTTTCAATCTACCCCTCCAGCACGAGCTCAGAAATTGTCTGTATCATTTCGCAAGTTGGTCAGATCCCACAACCTCTATGACACATGGAGAGTACCTCACCCTATCCACAAACAATATACATTCTATTCCCCCCCACATAAATTATATTGCAGATTAGACCATTTCTTTGTCAGGGCACCAATGCTTCCCAACTTAATCACTTCAGAGATAAACCTCATTACGTGGTCCAACTACGCACCTATCATCATTGACCTTGCCCTATCGACTTCCAAGCCTAGAACATGTCACTGGCGCTTAAATGAATCCCTCTTATGGGCACCAGACATTAAAGGGGAATTACAAGAGAAGCTACTAGAGTTTTTCCAAACAAATGAAGGCTCAGTTACAGAGGTCTCCAATCTATGGGAAGCTCACAAAGCTTTCTTTAGGGGAGAATGTATTTCAACAGGTTCCCGTTTAAAACGAGACTCTAACAGGTTGAAAACAGAACTCCTGATGCAATTATGCACTGCTGAAAAGGAACTACTTCAAGCCCCCACTGTAGAACGCCTGAGAAAGGTGGTAGCGATGCACAACCGTGTCAAAACACTGGATATGAACAATATCTCTAAATCTTTATTATGGTCTAGGCAAATAAACCTCATAGGATGCTTGTCAATCAGCTTAAACCACGACCGCATATGTCAATTCCCCATCACCTAGTTCAGCCCGATGGTACCACTACCTATTGCCCTCAAACTACGTCTCAGCAACTATTATAAAAACTTATACAATTGCCTCAATAGTGGCCCTAACTTCAAATTTACACAAGCGAGATATGACTCCTCCTTCAACTCCATACAGCTTTCTAGAATAACTCCAGAGCAACGCTCTCAGATTAATGCATCCATCACTCATGAGGAATTAGTAGATGTAATAAATCATCTTCCATCACATAAAGCCCCAGGCCCCGACAGACTCCCGTATTCTTACTACAAGACATTTCTCCCAGTTCTAGCCCCACATCTGTTGAAACTTTTTGCATCCCTACCAAAACCAGGTAAAGGCCCAACCTCCCCTGACAATTAACGACCGATAGCCCTTTTAAACTCAGATTATAATAATAAAACAGTTGCGCTCATATACAGTGATATAGAACCATATGTAAAAACAACACAAATAAACAATAAATCAGTATAAAAGTCCCAGTGCGTACTCTACAATAAATGGTGAAGCAATTATCCAATGAGGAATTAGGTGTTCAACCAAAAGTCCTATTACATCCCGTGATCCAAAGAAGTGGAAAAGTGGAACAGGAAGCAGATCCTTCTTAACCAAAGTGAAATCAATCCACAAAATGTTCATCAATTAGGTTTCACCCAGAAATGTGTGGAGCACCAACACCGATGATAGGCACACTAATGTGATCACACAGAGGTACTCTTACCAGAACGAGGGGACCTGTTATCACTAACAGATCAATAGCGTGAGCAGAAATAACCCTCTGCGGGGTGTAAATCTGATGGCGTTCCTCTCCCTCCTGCAGGTAGTGCCCGTCCTGGGTTCGTAGTAGGTGTGGTGACGTCAGACGTGGCTCCGCCCTACATGTTTCGTCAAATGTGATGTCGTCCAGGGGCTCGTGCTCGCTTCGAGCCCCTGGACGACGTCACGTTTGACGAAACATGTAGGGCGGAGCCACATCTGACGTCACCACGCCTACTACGGACCCAGGACGGGGACGCTTATGCTTATAGATACTTGCCGGCAATTTTAAACCTATGCAATTGTTTTAGCTCCTATGTGAGTACCCACTTTTCTATTTTTAATAAATGTATTTGATGGAGTTACGCTATGAGGTCTCTTCCTTTCTATGATTCTTGGACCTTGATTACTATGTGACACTGCGGAGGAGCACTACCTGCAGGAGGGAGAGGAACGCCATCAGATTTACACCCCGCAGAGGGTTATTTCTGCTCACGCTATTGATCTGTTAGTGATAACAGGTCCCCTCGTTCTGGTAACAGTACCTCTGTGTGATCACATTAGTGTGCCTATCATCGGTGTTGGTGCTCCACACATTTCTGGGTGAAACCTAATTGATGAACATTTTGTGGATTGATTTCACTTTGGTTAAGAAGGATCTGCTTCCTGTTCCACTTTTCCACTTCTTTGGATCACGGGATGTAATAGGACTTTTGGTTGAACACCTAATTCCTCATTGGATAATTGCTTCACCATTTATTGTAGAGTACGCACTGGGACTTTTATACTGATTTATTGTTTATTTGTGTTGTTTTTACATATGGTTCTATATCACTGTATATGAGCGCAACTGTTTTATTATTTATCTTTGTTGGTGACATTATCGCACCAGTTGTTGCTGCTATTATTTTCTATCTTAGCGCAATACTTTTCCACCATAGTATATTTGTTATTTTCAGATTATAATATATTTACAAAAATATTAGCTATTAGACTGTCTTTATTATTACCAAACTTGATACATAAAGATCAAGTTGGATTTGTACCAGCTAGACACACTGGGGATAACACAAGAAGGACAATAGACCTTATAAATCTGCTGACTAAGACCAAACATCCTGCTATTGTCCTGAGTTTAGACGCCCAAAAGGCCTTCGATCGCCTAAGCTGGCCATTTATGTTTGCGGTCCTCCATCGATACAGTTTTTTTCGGATTCCTTTACCCAGGCTCTACGGGCCTTATACTCAAAACCCACCTCTCAAGTACAGTTGTCCTTTTACAGATCCCAGTCGTTTTTCCTGAGCAACGGTACCAGGCAGGGCTGCCCCCTGTCACCCCTACTTTTTATTCTTGGCCTGGAGCCTCTGGCGTTAGCCATCAGATCCCAGACAGACATTCAGGGGGTGCAGCTGTGATGGAAGGAATATAAATTATCTCTATTTGCCAATGATATTTTACTGACCCTAACCCACCCCCATTCATCCCTCCCCTCCTTACATAGAATCCTGACATCCTTTAGCTCCATCTCCAGTTTCCAGATCAAATCTTCTAAGACAGAAGCCCTACCCATCAATATGTCACCGACCCAATTAACCTCTATAAATCGAAATTCACTTACCAGTGGCGCACCCATTCACTTAAATATTTAGGCATAAATCTTACCCCTTCCTACCATATGCTATTCCAGGCCAACTTCCCACCCCTATTTGCTGAAATTGGCAGCTTACTAAACCAATGGTCTTCTCTGCCACTCTCTCTCCTTGGAAGAATCAATATCCTTAAGATGTCAATCCTCCCTAAATTGTTGTATTTGTTTGAAACTCTCCCTGTGTCAGTTCCACTGACACAGTTGAAAACACTCCGAAGGAGGTGGATGCTCTTTATATGGAACAATAATTCTCATCGTATTGCAGGCTGAGTGGTTATGGCCTTAAAACATAGAGGAGGGCTGGGAGGACCAAACTTAATCAAGTATTATTATGCTTCACACTTACGTGCACTAACCTCCTGGACTTCCAGAATGGCTCCAAACAGGTGGGCCGAAATAGAAATGAGTATTACTGTACCCGTACATCCATGCTACTTGCTTTGGCCCTCCCAGGGTAAATATATGCCCCAATTATAATCACTTTGCCTGGGACCCATGCACTTTACTAGAGTTGAGTGAACCCGAACTGTAAAGTTCGGGTCTGTACCGAACTTTGGGGTGTCCGTGACCCGGACCCGAACATTTGAAAAAAAGTTTGGGTTCGGGGTTTGGGTATTTGATCATGCATGTTAAATATCTGAAGAGCAGCCAATCAACAAGAGTTTCATTGGTTTGCCCTTAGAAGCCATCACAGCCATGCCTACTAATGGCATGGCTGTTATTGGCCAGTGCATCATGTGACCCAGCCTTTTTATAAGCTGGAGTCACTTAGTGCTGCATGTCACATGCTCTCTGGCTAGTGTAGGGAGAGGATGCTGCCGGCGCTGTGAGGGACAGATTGCAGATATAAATAACATCTCATTGATCTGATTGTGGACTAGGTAGAGATTACTACTACTACTGCTTTTAGGGAAAGATTGCAGATCTAATAACATCTCATCCTGCATTACAGAATGATCTGACTGGACTAGGAAGAGTCTACTGCTTAGAGGGACAGATTATTGTTCTAAAATCATCTTCTAGTTCTATAGGGTCAGGTTCCTACTGTTGCTGTAAGGGACAGATTATTGTTCTAAAATCATCGCCTACTCCTATAGGGTCAGGTTCCTGCTGTTGCTGTAAGAGACAGATTATTGTTCTAAATAATTTTACTTCCTTTTGCAGCCCTCTAGCATTTTCCAGGACTTTTTTACAGTCATTTTTGTGCCGAAAAGTTCGGGTCCCCATTGACTTCAATGGGGTTCGGGGTAAAGTTCGGGTCAAGTTCGGTACCGAACCCAAACTTTTTTGCGAAGTTCAGCCAAATCCACTGAACCCGAACATCCAGGTGTTCGCTCAACTCTACTCTTTTTTACCTTATCCATTTGGAAAAAATGCTCGGAAAAATTTTCCCTTTCTTCCCCTCGCCCCCCTCTCATGAACATACTCTTTAATCCAGATATCCCAGATAGCCTATCCTATGAGCGTATGCTAAAATGGACCAAAGTTGGTATATTTCAATTACGCCAGTGACATACAAAATTCTGTCCTTCTCAGACCTAAAATCCAAGCATAAGATTCCAGACACACTCCTTTATTCCTATTTGCAAATTAAACATTTTTTATCCAAAATATCTACATCCCTTTCTCTGGAGAGACCCACCGATTTTGAATTATGTGCTAAGGGCCCATATGAGCCCCGGCAGATCTCGTCTATATATAAAATACTTCACAAAAACATCCCAGTGACTGATACCAGTCATAAATACACGAGGAAATGGGCAAATATATTGAGACAACCTATTTCACTAGTGGACTGGGGGAAAATCTGGGAGTCGACATCTAAAGTCTCCAGATGTGTAATACAGAAAGAAACAGCGGTAAAAATCCTTTTCTTTTGGTATAGGACCCCAGACATTCTTCACGCCCGACATCCAGAGACTTCCAATCAATGCTGGAAATGTAATAAAGCTGTAGGCACCCACTTGCACATTTTTTGGGACTGTCCCTCCATACAGTCGTTCTGGAGTCAGATCCAAGATGTGCTACAAACACTATTCAACACCCCTATTCCGCTAAATCCCCTACACTACCTGCTAGGACTCCCAATAGCAGATATCCCAAAAGCAGCAAAGAAACTAGCATCCTATATCCTATTGGCAGCAAGAAGAGTTATCCCTAGATGTTGGCTTTCTACCCCCCCTACCTTCGTACAATTCCTGTCTACCTTGGCAGATATACGAAGGATGGAACATATGACGGCAAAAGTAGATAACTCGGTGCAACATTTCTATAAAGTCTGGAAGGTGTGGAGTGTTTCCCAATACTCTTCGGAGTCACTTCTCGCACCATCTTAGGCAAAACATTATTGATATAAAGAAATCTATATTGACTTGATTGACACTTTTCATGGTCTCTGGTGCTGACCCATGTTCAAAGATCCTCACTTCTAGATCATATTGTCTCTGTTATTACCATTTTTAATACAAAGTCAACTATGTCATATTCTCCTTTGCATGTTAGTTTTCAGTATATTAACTTTCAGTACTGAGAAACAACCTGAACTCTGACATTTACATATACCGGTCCTTTTACTTATCTCCTTTCTATGTTTTGTTATCTTTCTATAAATTTGTTGTACTCTCATTGTCATACGGATAACTCTTTTGATTTTCTGTATTGTACAACTTTCAAAATATTATAAATAAACAATTTAAAAAAAAAAAAAAGAAAATGATAATTCTTGCTTAAACCAATAAAAGTGCCACGGCCAATTTATGCCAATATTAGAGTGTATTGTTTTTTTATTATTTTATGGTTTAGAGTGTGTTTGGAGTTGGGGAAAATGGTGCGGGGTGTAATCCCATGTATAAGGGGGCGCAATTCATTTGGGAGCACCTTCATGGGGTTGGCACCGCCTTTTCCCCTGTTTATTTTAAGCAGTGGAAGTGTTTAAATGTAGTACAATTTTCAGTGACACTGGCCCTTTAAATATTCCTGCTCACCTATGAACAGGTAGGAATGGGCCAATAGAATTCGTTGGAATGTTCTGGAAGCGGTGGGGCTCATTATATAAAGGGCCCACTGCCTCAGTATTCTTGCTGCAGGTGAAAGGATCGGAGCCTGGAAGAACTAACCACCCTCCCTCCCGTCGCGTGCACTTTATGTGGTACGTCACCTTTGCATCAAAGGGGGGCTTTGTTATAAAGTTGATTTATAAAGTTATTTGCTTGAGTCATTAAGGCTAAGTAATTTTGTGATTGATAAAGAAATGTGATATTAATTTATAATATGGTTATGAAAATGATAATTCTTGTTTAAACCAATAAAAGTGCCACGGCCAATTTATGCTAATATTAGAGTGTGGTGTTTTTTATTATTTAATGGTTTAGAGTGTGTTTGGAGTTGAGGAAAATGGTGCAGGTTGCAATCCCATGTAAAAACATAACAGCCAAATATGAGTAGTCTCTGAATTTTTTGGATCAGTTCTCTCAACAGTAATGCATAGAAACCTAAATATGGAAATATTGGGGTTGATTTACTTAACCACTTCACCCCCGGAAGGATTTCCCACTGCAAGACCAGAGCACTTTTTGTGATTCAGCATTGCGTCGCTTTAACTGACAACTGCGCGGTTGTGCGACGTTGTACCCAAACAAAATTTGCGTCCTTTTTTTCCCACAAATAGAGCTTTCTTTTGGTGGTATTTGGTCACCTCTGTGCCATTTCTGATCACCGCTATAAACAAAAAAATAGCAAAACTTTTGCCAAAAAAACAATATTTCATACTTTTTGCTAAAATACATATCCAAAGAAAATATATAAAAAAACGAATTTATTCATCGGTTCTGTCCTATTTATATTCTTCCTCATATTTTTGGTATTATTGATTGGTTTGCACAAAAGTTGCTGCGTTTACAAATCACGAGAATTAATTTCTGGTGTTTTTACATTTTTTTTTTACTAGTAATGGCGGCAATCAGGGACTTCGATATTGGGGCAGACATGTCGGACATTTGTGACACTTTTTTGGGACCAATGACATTTACACAGTGATCAGAAATTTAAACATCCCCTTGTTACTGTATAAATGTCATTGGTAGTGAAGAGGTTAACCTGCAGGGGGAGATCTAGGGGTTAATTGTGTTTCCTAGGCGTGTTCTAACTGTGAGGGGGCTGGGCTTTCAGGGGCATAAGAGATCTAACTGATCCCAGTGACAGGGATCAGTAGATCTCTTACATGCCACCTGACAGAACGTTCCCTCTGGCAGGTCATCGCAGCTTGCCGGCGGACATCGGATATATATATATATACACGGCACAGTAAATATACAGTAGCCGGTCGGGAACCAGTTATAGAACTGGTTATAGAATAACTAAAGAATTTTTTTTTAACTTTTGGATAGAGGGGAGATGGATTAGAACACCTGTTGTTATTGTTGCCCGTTTCCCCATTAGGGAGATTAAACATCTCTATGTGTCCTGTTTACCATTGTTATCAAAAGTGAAATGAAAAGAAAATCACACAATTTGGGCTGTTCCCAGAGAAACAATAGAGGAAAAATCTTCCAATGGGGACACAGATGGCAAAAAAAAAAAAAAACTGACAGGGATTATAACCCTACCTTACTTTATCCAAAATGAAAAAATAAGTTGTGCCTATAGTTCTACTTTAAGGCAAGTAGACTACGCAATTTGCAAGTTGCTCCAGAGTTAGTATATGAGGTAAAGCCTCACTAGCTTCACAGAGAATACCCAATCACATGCAAGGAAAAAAACAGCATTTTTGCTTGCACATGATTGAATGATGGAAGTCAGAAAAGCTCCCTCATTTAATAAGCTCTGGAGCAACTTCACTTGTCTATTCTCAGTCTATGGAGTTGATTTACTAAAACTAGAGAGTGCAAGCTGGCAGTGGCATAGCGTGGGGGGTGTGAGGGAGGCCGTGGCCCTGGGCACAACATTTAGGGGGGCGAATCCATCTCCTAATTCCTATTTGTAGTTACTGTGTCACCGCGCTCCGGCTGCCATGTTCTCCGCAATGGCCAACTGGCACCCTGTGATTGGGTGAATGGAGTCACATGCGGCAGCAGGGCTGGCCTGTCCGTGATCGTGGGTGGCCCATGGGCAAAGGATGCTCCTGGAGTCCTGCTTCTGCCTCACTATCAGTGGGAGCACCCGCCCCGTCCTCTCCTCCACTCCTCCGGACTGCATCTCCGATCATTTCCCCATTGTGGCAGCGGCAGAGCAAATCGATGGAAGAACTGGTGAGACTGAGTTGAGTCATGTTACTGGCCCGGTAGGAGTGGACACTGCGGCGTGACACAGTCTGGGGAGAGCCCAAGCCTACCGCAGGTGGGGATGATGGAGCCTGCTGTCTGGATGGATTGGAGTGGGAACACACACCGCTGCAGACAAGGAGAGGCAGATACAGGCCCACGGTGGCTGGGTCCACCACAGCCACCAGCACATGCTCTAGAGGGGGTTCATGTGTAGAAAGGATCATGGATGGAAGATGCCTGGATGGATGGAGCATTGCAGATGAGGAGAGGCTAGCTGGCCCACAGCCACCCCCAGCCCATCACAATGCTCTGTGAAAGGGGGTTGGTTGGCTGCATGTGGTTGAGATGGATGGGTGGAGGCTGGATGGGTGGGGAGCACTGTAGATGAGGAGAGGCTGGCCCAGGTCTGAGGTGGTTTTCCCACACAGCTGAGCCGCCCACCAAAATGCTCTGTTGGGGCATTTGGTTGGCAGCATGTGGTGGAGATGGAGGCTGGATGGATGTGGAGCACTGCAGATTAAGAGAGGCTGGCACAGGTCCACAATGCTGTGTGTCTGACGATGCGGCGTCAGACAGCTGGCTGTGGGTGATAGTGGTTGGAACAGGCAGCCGCTTGCTCAGCTCCCGCTGCCTGGCTGTCCGAGCCCCACCACCTGACCCTTGGGTCTCTCATCCATTTCTCCTTATCCATCACAGCGTGGGAGACAAAAAGAGCCCTATTGCAATCACCCACAGCCAGCTGTCTGACCCTAAGACACACAGCATTGTGGTTGGCGGCCTTCCCTCGTCTGCCAGCTGCTCCACCACCTTGAACCATCAGGGGAGGAGGGCCAAGCAGTCGGTGGTGTGGTGAAGCAGCCACCAGACCAGAAGAGGCCACCCACCACAATGCTGTGTGTCTGCCGCTGTGTGTCTTCTTCTCAACAGACAGAAGCGGCAACCAAAGCCCAAGTCAGACGAAAGCTACTGGGACTGCAGAGTGTGAACCTTCAAGAACAGTGCCGAGGCCTTCAAGTACCTGTGCCTGATGTGTGATCATGTGCGTAAGGGGACCTCCACTTGGTGAGTCTCTCTCTCTCATTAATCCTGCCATCATCTTCCTGCACCTCCTGGGGGACACACCATCTCTCAGGGATGACATTGTTGTATTCTGACAGGGGGACACCCTCCGCCAGAACACTCCGGTCAGCGCCATTGGCTGAGAGCGCTGAGAGTTGGTTGGCAGACCTTTTTCAGTCATGCCTCCCTCGACAGAAGCAAATTGAACATCCGGCTTCTGACGTACCAACTGCAGTACACAGGGGCAGATGTCAGAATGTCAGACAGTTTCTATTGAACCGGCCAAAACTGCCCGACATTTGGTACGTGTGTACGAGGCTTTAGGGGGTGCAAATGACTTGCCTTGCCCCAGGCACTGCCAACCCATGCTGCGCCACTGCAAGCTGGTGCAGCTGTGCCTGGTATCCAATCAGCTCCTAAATTCAGCTTGTTCAATTAAGTTTTGACACAAAAAAACCTGAAAGCTGATCTGGTTTCTATGCAGAGCTGCACCAGATTTCGCACACTCCAGTTTTAGTAAATCAACCCCTATGTGCCTTTAGTAGATCAACCCCATTAATTTAGTAATCCCACCCCATTACATGTAGTAAAATATACTTTTCCTGGACCTCCCCATGTCAGCCTACTACGGGTCAGCTCCGCCCCCTCTGACCCCTCCAGGACCACCTCTTTCTTAGCCCATAAAGGGCGGCTGTCTGCCCCACATCCCCCGTTCCGTTCAGTAAACGTGGGGGATTTCGGAGCATGTGTGCATGGTTTACAGCCC
>BLSH010448183.1:618773-658318 GCA_018402905.1 Glandirana rugosa | reverse complement strand
GACTTGACATACTAGCTTGTCAAACAATGACTCTCCACCACAAATGCAGCCACCATTAGGGCTGGTAAACTGTGAGGTTTGTAAACAGGGAGCAATAATAATGAGAGGTGAGATGATGACCTTGGTCAATGTTGCCTGGATGTCTGTGCCTAAATGGTGACTGTTCTGGCTTTTAGAAGGCTACCTTCATCTTGAGGTCCTTGCAGGGCTGTATCCTGCTTGTTCCAGGCATATTTGACATACTAGCTTGGCAGGCAATGACTTTCTACCACAAATGCAATTCCTATTAGGTCTGGTAACTTGTGATGTTTGTAAATGGGGAGAAATGACAATTAAGGTGGTAAGACGGTGACCTTAATCAACATTGCCTGGATGTCTGTTCTTTAGATGGTGACTTGCCTTGACCTTTAGAAGGCTCCCTCCATCTTGTGGTCCTTACAGGACTATATATATTGGCTCTCTTTTTCTCAATCTTCACTACTTACCTAATCCCTTTACCTTAAAAGCAATGGGTGGTCTGACTGGACAGCGTTCCCCATAGAAACAGAGCAAGCAGCAGACTTAAATTACAAAACAGCATAGCACAGTGATCTCAGAGCGAGCATTGAGAAGGGGATAGGAAGAGCCCAGGTGAATGCCATAAAGAGTACACTGATCCCAGAACAATACTGAGAAAGAGATAGGAAAAGTCCAGATGAATAGCATACAAAGGGAAAACATACCTGCAAACAATGAGCACATAAGCATCCAGCATGCACGAGTGAGAGCTCCACCATGTGTTGCCCAAAAATGTCATAAAACCATTTAAAACTGTCACATTTTGCCATTAGTGAGATCAGTGCCTGAGCATGCTCAGATCATCATCTTGGTGAAGTTCTAGCCATGAAACTGGTCACAGAGACTGCATCACTTCCTGCCTCTCATGTTGAGAGTGCACTGCTGCAGCCATCTTAGAAATGGCAAATGCCCACAAAACAGAGAAAAGAACTTAAAAGCATATGGAAAGCAAAGGGAAACGCTGTCACTTACGTCAAAGCTTGTTTAAAGCTTTCTTTGAGAGGCCTGCACCACCAGCATCGGGCTCCAACCATATCGCTCATTTAGAGACTGTACAGGAATGACATCCACCCAGGGTTCCAACCATATAGCTCATTTAGAGACTGTACAGGAAGGACATCCACCCAGGAGAAGCTGAAATATGCCCCCCAGACCACCAGAATGGGGCTCCAACCATATAGCTCGTTTAGAGACTGTACAGGAAGGACTTCCAACCAAGAGAGGCTGAACTTGGCTGGGGCGACAAGCGGTAAGGGATACCTTGCGACTCCAGTCCTGATCAGGTGAGGAAAAAAAGGAGAATGCTGTGAGCCGGGTCTGTCTTTGATTTATAGTTAACCAGTCCTATCATGTTGTGGGGACGGAGCCACAACCCATGTGTATGCTGCTATGAGGCACCAGGAAAACTTTTTGAAAAACGCTGTGAGGTATTTTACAATTTTTTTACAGAGGAAAATACTGCTTTGTGAATGGAGCCTAGTATGTACAGTATATAGAGTAAAGGACCAATATTTTCCTGTGGGTTGTCCCAGTTACCTTGACACCATAATAATGGAGGCAATTAACAAAGAGTGCTTCAAACACTCTTACAAACTTAGAAAAAGGAAGAGATGCTGCTCTTAGTTAACAAAAGGAGTGCAAGACCCTGAACTTCACCCTGTTCTATGCCATGACTGCCTCTTTCCCCCTGGGCTGTGTTTTGCCAGCACGGGGATGCACATGTGTTCTTTAAATCCTTTGGTTAGCATCCTGTTGTTGTCTACTGGGACACATGGCTGCACAGATATATCCGCTGTGTCCCAAAATGGTATCTGTGTGGGTGTGAGTCTCCAAAATCACCCTGTGTGCATTCAGGGACCCACAGACACACAAATGACATATTGAGAGACAGCGGCTGTGTCTGTGCAACCACATGTCCCATTAGACAACAATTGCCTTCCATTGTGTGATCCAATGAAATGATTTTTCTCCTCTTAAGACTTAGTAGACATATTGGGGTTTATTTACTAAAGCTGGAGAGTGCAAAAACAGGCTCACGTCTGCATAGAAACCAATCAGCTTCCAGGTTTTATGGTCAGAGTTTAATTGAGCAAGCTGAGGGTTCTATGCAGAAGTGAGCCTGATTTTGCACTCTCCCGTTTTTATAAATAAACCCCATTAGGTCCATGCCATTGACCTAATATGGCCATGTGGTCAATGATGACACAAGCATACCTGCCCCTTTGTGTAAGTCAGCTGCAGGGAGGGGAATCCACAGCTCACTGGTCCAGGAATGACAGCTGGATTCCAGAATCAGGCCCAAACCTGGTTCAGAACATGCTCAAGCTCATTAATAATCCTAACTAAGCAATGTGGCATGAATGTCAATGATCAGAAAATTGACTGAATAGAATAATAACTATTTTATCAGGTAAAATATGTCACAGACATGTATACAGTACATACATGGCATTTATATCTGTGTGGGTAGAATTCCACCATGTTTTCCTCAAACATGAGAAAACGATATACTATAAATACTATAGACATCATCTGTTTTGGTAAATGAATACTTCATAAATATTTAAGTGCATATATACCAAGGAGAGAACAATATATTCTATTGTAATATGTCTGTTTATTGTAGTATGCCTGTCTGCCACCTGCATGGAGGAGAAAAAATCTTTGCCATTACAACCATGAATATCATTATAAGCAAAACCTTGACCTTGTCTATGAAAAAGTCTATTAGTTCTAATTGCAATAATTGCCATGTTCATATATATTAATGTGGCTAACGAAAAGGTTTTTTATGTAACTTAATTCCGTAAAGGCAATAAATATGCATTGGAAGCTTAGTGCATTTGTATTTTATTTGCCTTACATGGTTTACTGGAAAATTATAATCCATTAGCTTTATTTTCTTAAGCAAATTATTATTTTTATTTTTAACCTTTTTAATTGACACTGGCAAGATTTAGGACTTGCATATGCCTTATATATTTTCCATACAGGTAATGGGTTCTGTTTCATTGAAAGATCACCATCTGTTGTTAAAAACTCAGAAACTATTTTAATGGGAAAATATACTGCCAGATAGTAGTAAGAAAATGATTTCACCTCTTAAATGCAGTATGTACTGAAATGTGATCAAAGGCCAAGCAAGGCAGATATTTAATCTCAGCCACATTAGGGGCCTGACACTGTAAGAGCAATGCTATGTCAAATCATGAAAATGACCTGTACTAGGCTGAACAGCATGAGTAAGTCCTCAGAGTCAGATACATACATCTCCAAGTATCCGCCAGATCTAAAGACCTCATTAGAAATACAACAGTGATAAATTAGCTGAATGCAGGGATATAACTAAGGTGGACAATCAATCAAGTGAACTTGAGTTTATTAAGTCACCTAAACCAATCAATTGTAAAGAAGGAAAGTGAATTATAGAGCTAGTGAATAGATAGTAAAATGATAACAATGGATATTTTATGTAAGCATTCATTAAGCTCAGAAGAATACCTTTGGTCGTCAAATTCTCCACCTATTTAATTATGTTATATTATACTTGTGGACTACAGTAAGCAGAGTGTTGAAGTTTTACAAATTGAATTCTTTATAAGAACAGTGGCATGAACACACAAAAAAATACATAGATGTGGTGTATATACACTCATTTGATCATATTGCTTTATTGTTTAATTTAGTTTATTTTTATTACAATGTTTTATTTTTATTGCTATTTATTTATTTTACTTAGATGTAGTGAGCCTCTGATATGTGTATATTTGTCCAGTGTTAGACATTTAACCACTTGACCACTGGGCACTTAAACCCCCTTAACAACCAGACCAATTTTCAGCTTTCAGTGCTCTCACATTTTGAATGACAATTACTCAGTCATGCAACACTGTACCCATATGAAATTTGCGTCCCTTTTTTCACCCAAATAGAGCTTTCTTATGGCGGTATTTATTCCCCGCTGTGTTTTTTATTTTTTGTGCTATAATTTAAAAAATACAGAAAATTTTGTAAAAAAAATACATTTTTCTTCGTTTCTGTTATAAAATTTAGCAAATTAGTAATTTTTCTTCATAAATTTTGGCCAAAATTTATACTGCTATATATCTTTGATAAAAAAAAACAAATTTGTGTATATTATTTGGTCCTTGTGTAAGTTATAGAGTCTACAAGCTATGGTGCCAATCACTAAATATTGATCATACCTGATCACACCTGATATATTGAAGGCCTATCTCATTTCTTAAGACAATAACAAGCCAAGAAAGTACAAATACCCCCCAAATGACCTTTTTGGAAAGTAGAATAAAGAAGAGGGGGAGAGTGGTTCTGAAAAGACAGGAAAATACTGCCACATCCTATAAATGATGAAAGTTCAAGGAAAGGGAGAAAACTCCCAAACATGTATTATCCCCCTGGACTTTACAGACAGTTTGTGTATATAGTACAAAAAAAAGGGGATATAAAGAATGATAAAAAATATTGAATTTTATTAGTACAAAAAGGTGTATTACAACATTGAAGTGAACAGGGACATAAAGTTCCTCGCTCACTTCAAATGCATATATTAATTACATAAATCCAAATTATGAATTCAAACAATGCATACATCAAATACAATTTAAAAAGGACAAAAGATGAATTTGTCTCAACATGGTACTACAGTTTAACAGCATGTATACTTAGAAATGCTTGGATGCGTGTGAGATTAGACACATTCAAGGAGCCGCTTAATAAGCAGGATCTTGGGGCTATTTCTCAGATATCCCAACATGTTTCGGTCAATCCTTAATCAGGGGACTATGGGCATCGCGCAGAACAATGATTGTGCTGTCTGTAACAAAGTTCAATCATATGAAACAATATATCATGCACATAATGGTTTAGTACATAATGCAGGTAGTTTGGAAAGAGTGTATTCCCATGGGGGAAAGACAAAAAGAGAAAGAAGCTAGAGTGAACCATCACTTACATCTAACTGGAAGTATCATCAACCAAGTTTCAAGCAGCCCGGGAGGATCTGGAAACCAAGTCCAATGTTGGCCACAGGGAGTAGAGCCCCAAAGGGTGGGTCGCAGAGGTTATGCAACCATAAGGGGCCCGAAGTGGCTGAGTCAGCGAACCTCACAAAGAGGTGTAGTATAGTGCTGATAAAAGAAATAACAACAGGTAGGTATAAGGTATGTCCGTATGGATATGTAGACGTACAAAACAACATTCATTGGGGGGCATTAAAGCGCCACACCCTGGGGGGTTGAAACATACCCTCTTAATTGTACCATATGGAAGTGCAACCCAAGAGAGCATGGTGTCTAAAGGGTGGTGCATGATCTTCCAATGTGGTGCACATCACATGGGTCATGCATATAAACCCTATGGGTATCAAGAACGCCAAGTTGGACAACAAAGTAAAGTAAAGTGCTGCTTGCATTGCGTATGGTACAGAGGGAAACGCTACGCAGATAGAGCATGTAGCTTGATGCAATTACCTGTCTTCGTAAGGACCGTCCGTATGTGGGCTGCATGTGGATTTCAAAAAACATGGCCGCATATATAGGGCAGTTGGTGTCCGGGGCAGCCAATCCAACTCGGTACGCACAGGTGCCAACCGCTCGTATGATGTGGGCGGACAGCCCACTCATCGAGCGCAGGGGGACCCTCCGGAGTGCATGGCGCGCGGCGTCGCCCCGCCCAGATGGGCGGGATGACGTCATGCGTCAATGTCCCCGCCGGCAGGTGTGTTCCAACAGATGGAGGCCCGTTGGAACAAAAAGCTTGCTCCTACAAGGAAAACCCCGCTGACGCAGGGATATACATCCTGTGGAGCCTACCTGCCGGATGGTGCATAACAGGCCCAGTTCCTGTGGGGGAACATGACCCCTAGTGGCAATTGGTGGAACAGGCAGATGAAAGGGAAAAGGGAATGACCAGGAAGATTATAAGTGGATGGATGCAAGGAAGAAAAAAAAAAAGGGCGTGTAACGTCAAACTTGGAACCATAAGAGGGGTTATTGTTGTTTTTAATACATTGTGAATTTATAGGTTTAATTCACATCCCCCCGATGTGAAGCCCGGGAGGAAGGGTTTGAAGCTGTATGTCTCATTTAATCCAGGATGATGGGTAGCTTGAAGGGTATGGATCCACCTCAGTTCACGTTGGAGGAGTATTTTGTTGTGATCACCTCCACGTGAACCGAAGTGTACTCGGTCTAAGGCTAAAAATGTAACTTTGGGAAGAGAAGATGGATGGATGGCGGCCATGTGTCGGCCTATAGGAGTATCCGGGTCACGTTTGGTAATAGATAGTGTGTGTTGGTATATCCTTTTCCAAAACTCATTTTTGGTTTTCCCGACGTAGTATCCTCCACATTCACATGATAGGAGGTATACTACGCCGGGAGTTTTGCAATTCACATAGTGTTTGGGATTAAAAAGTCGCTGGTTCAGTAATAGAATTTTTGAACGTCTATCCATGTACTGACAATAGTTGCAACCACCACAAGAAAAAGTGCCCCGGCGTATGCAGGGGTCACCTTTCTGGGCTCTAAACTCACTTGAGACCAGCCTGTCTCCAATCGAGGGTGCCCTACGATAGGCGACAGGTGGTTTGTCAGGTACAAAAGTGGAAAGCTGGGAATCCATTGTGAGAAGGTGCCAGTATTTGTTGAGAATACGTTTAATTTGTTTGTGTTGATTGGAGTATGTGGTAACAATACGGGAAATAGGATCGGAAGTTTTTGTTTGTAGAGTTTGTTGAGAAGTATTAGGATCTTGGGTTTTGTATAATAAATCCTTTCGAGGATCCCTCCTGAAGGCTCGCCTCAGGGAAGCCGCAGGCTACCCACGTTCCAAGAGTCGTGTCTGTAGTGCCCGAGCTTCCTTTAAAAAGGAAGATTCATCTGAGCAATTGCGGCGAATACGAAGATACTGGCTGTATGGTATGGAGGCCAAGAGTGGCTTGGGGTGGAAACTACCAGCATGAAGCAGGGAGTTTCCAGCCGTGGATTTGCGAAACAATTGGCTGGACAGCGACCCATCCCGACCCTTATGGACGAGAACGTCCAAGAAGGGCAGTTCGTGTGTATTGTGGGTCATAGTAAATCGTAAATTCAATTCATTCTGGTTAATGTAATTCAAAAATTGCTGTAGTTGGGAGGAGGGGCCCTGCCACAACATAAAGATGTCATCGATGTATCGATGCCAAGCCAGTATATGGTCCGCAAAAACACTGATGCCTGGATCATGCCACAGTTGGCGCTCCCACTCCCCCAGGTACAGGTTGGCATACGATGGGGCACATCGAGTCCCCATCGCAACCCCCTGCACCTGGAGGTAGTGGACGCCATTGAAGGAAAAGGTATTATGTTCCAAAATAAATTGAAGAGCTTGTATGACAAACTCATCATATTGGGGATCTGGAGAGTTAGAAAAAGTAAGTTTGTGTTTTATGGCTGCCAAGCCTAAATGGTGTGGAATAGAACTGTATAGGGCCTCGACGTCGATGGCGACCAATACAGTATCACCATCGACGTGGAGGCCCCCCAATATCTGTAAAAAATGAATAGTGTCTCGTACATGGGAAGGAAGTTTAATTACTAAAGGTTGTAGGTAATTGTCCACCAACTGGCTAAGATTCTCAGTTAAGCTACCACAGCCGGAAACAATTGGGCGACCTGGTGGTTTGTTTGGATTTTTGTGAATTTTAGGTAACGCATAGAATGTTGCAATGCGTGGGTGGCTGGTACGTATGTATTCCCACGTGGGTTTCGAAATTGTGTTTGTGTAATAGGCTTCATCCACAAGGGCATAAAATTCCCTGGAGAAGCGGTCTATTAAACTTGGAGGGATAACCCGGTACCAATCAGAGTTGTTTAATATGGACAAACACATTTCAGTGTAGTCCGTACTATTCATAATAACAACATTCCCTCCCTTATCAGATGGTTTGATTACCAAATTGATATTGGAGGCCAAAGTTTTTAATGCTTTCTGTTCCCGGATGGAAAAATTAGATAGGGATTGGGAAGGACTAACTAAGTTATTTATATCTTTTGTGACCATTTTCAGAAAAGTGGCTGCATTGTGATTGGAACTGGGGGGTGGATATTGGGACGATGGTTTTTTAAGCTTGGGAATGTGAGTTGATGTAGTGTCCGAAGTGGTCCTATTGATTAGGCCAAGTAACTCTTCAAGATCCATGGAATCAATGAGATCCTCAGATTCATCCTCTTCCAAAAGGGATATGAGAAGATCCAGGGCTTCCACATCGGGGGGAGGTGATGGTGTGGGTGCCGTGGTCATTGTGGTCTTGGATTTGGCATAAAGGGACTTGAGTAAAATATTCCTGATGTAGAGGTGAACGTCTTTAATAACATCAAATTTGTTAAGACAAAAGTCGGGACAAAAGGTTAGGCCTCTGGCCAGAACCTGATGTTCATCAGATGTTAATTTATAAGTGGATAAATTAACTATATTCAATGTTGTGGATTCATGCTGATTTTTTTTGTGGATTTGTTCTTGGTTTGGTGACTCTGTGATTGATTGCGTAGTTGGTCTAAAAAAGTCCCTCGCATGGGAGTTTGTTTGTAGGGAGTGGCTAAGGTCTGGGTTGGAGGGTGCATGTGATGCCGAGTGGAATGAGTGGTTTCAGGAGCTGGAGTACTTGTGTGTGCATCAGAACATGCGGGGGTGGTGCGTGCATTACCTTCAATCTGGTGTGTGTCACTTAGTGAAGAGGAGGAATGATCCTGAGAGCTATCACCGTGTCGTCGGCGCTTGGAACGTCGTGAGTGTTTGGATGTACCAGGAGCTGATAAAGAAATTGAAGAAGCGGAGGAATGTGTAGAAAACATAGAGTTGTCATTATATTTAGATGTTTTGACATTATGTTGTGACAGGCGTTTATTGAATGTAGTCTGGTGCCATCTATATGCTTTACCTTCCCTGAAGGCTTTCAAGTCACGGTGTAATTTTTTGTCTTTACTGATTAGGATATCCTTATTGAATTTTTGGAGGTGAATTTTCAATTTATTGTCTAAATCAGAGACTAGAGCATGAGTTTGGTATGAAACCAAAACTTTTTGCAATATATCAATCTGTTTATCCAATTCGATTGTGCGTTTATTATATTCTCCAATCAGTAGTGACATCATGTTTTTTGAACAAAGTTTCAGATTGTCCTCCCATTGTTGCTTGAAATTAGGGTCTAATATCTCAAAAGAGGGGAAAATTTGAACTCGTAAACCAAAGGGATTAATATCCTCTTTGGTATAGTCTTGGAAGTTTTTTATGTGCCAATATAATAAAGACTTTTTCTCCAATATTTGGCAAAGGTTGATGTAAGTAGATGTAATGATGGATTCAACTGCTTCATTCTTATCAAACTCCTCCTGTAGATTGGACATGAACGACGTCCATTGTTCCCCCTGATATTCGGCCATGTTGAAGAAAAAAGGAAAGAGGAAGGGAAAAGAACAACAAGGGACAAAATGAGCAAAATAAACTATTATTGACAACAATATAAAAAAAAAAGAAAAAAAAAAAAATTCCGGGAAATGCACCTGTCTAAAGAACACTCAATAATGGGGGATGTAAAGGGTATTTACTACCCAAACTGGTAAATAGAATAAAGAAGGGGGGGGGGGGGGAGTGGTTCTGAAAAGACAGGAAAATACTGCCACGTCCTATAAATGATGAAAGTTCAAGGAAAGGGAGAAAACTCCCAAACATGTATTATCCCCCTGGACTTTACAGGCAGTTTGTGTATATAGTACAAAAAAAGGGGATATAAAGAATGATAAAAAATATTGAATTTTATTAGTACAAAAAGGTGTATTACAACATTGAAGTGAACAGGGACATAAAGTTCCTCGCTCACTTCAAATGCATATATTAATTACATAAATCCAAATGATGAATTCAAACAATGCATACATCAAATACAATTTAAAAAGGACAAAAGATGAATTTGTCTCAACATGGTACTACAGTTTAAAAGCATGTATACTTAGAAATGCTTGGATGCGTGTGAGATTAGACACATTCAAGGAGCCGCTTAATAAGCAGGATCTTGGGGCTATTTCTCAGATATCCCAACATGTTTCGGTCAATCCTTCATCAGGGGACTATGGGCATCGCGCAGAACAATGATTGTGCTGTCTGTAACAAAGTTCAATCATATGAAACAATATATCATGCACATAATGGTTTAGTACATAATGCAGGTAGTTTGGAAAGAGTGTATTCCCATGGGGGAAAGACAAAAAGAGAAAGAAGCTAGAGTGAACCATCACTTACATCTAACTGGAAGTATCATCAACCAAGTTTCAAGCAGCCCGGGAGGATCTGGAAACCAAGTCCAATGTTGGCCACAGGGAGTAGAGCCCCAAAGGGTGGGTCGCAGAGGTTATGCAACCATAAGGGGCCCGAAGTGGCTGAGTCAGCGAACCTCACAAAGAGGTGTAGTATAGTGCTGATAAAAGAAATAACAACAGGTAGGTATAAGGTATGTCCGTATGGATATGTAGACGTACAAAACAACATTCATTGGGGGGCATTAAAGCGCCACACCCTGGGGGGTTGAAACATACCCTCTTAATTGTACCATATGGAAGTGCAACCCAAGAGAGCATGGTGTCTAAAGGGTGGTGCATGATCTTCCAATGTGGTGCACATCACATGGGTCATGCATATAAACCCTATGGGGCTGCTTAAATGGCAGCGGCTATCCACAGGAGCGACAATTTGATTACAATTGACAATGGTATATAAGACCGGAGGTGGAGAGTGACAGCACCGCTCCAGTTGACGTCCTATGACGAAACGCATAGGGCGGGGCTACAACGTCACACGTCACTTCCGGTACGGGCCATGGAAAGCAGGGAACACAACGGATTTCCTGGTCCCTGTCTGAATACAGCTGAACATAGCGATCTGATGTTGGATCACCTATATTTACATGTAAGAGATTTATGGCTTTCTATTAAAACGTGAATATACAATACTGAGCAAGATTTGGCTTCTTTCTTCATTTGCATATTCCTGGACTGAATTGAGGGGGAGCATATCGGAGGTGACAAACTACAGAGCACATACCCCTTCAGTGGGGAGTGCTGTCTGGTGAGTGGCTTTATAATAGCAAACGCATGGAGTGAAACACCGGAGGCACTGCGGTTTTGTTATGACATGACCACCTGGGCACCTCAGGGACTCTTTATGGACAATCACCTTATGCATTGTACTTTTTGAAAAGAGTGTTATTTATTTCCTGCATCTCTTGTATTGGTTTGATCATAGGGATTGATTGCACTGTATAAAAGTAGTAGCATTATAGATTGGTAACCACGTTTGCATAGCACTGTTGCACTTTCCTTTTTCTGCATACAGCACTATTTATTTTTATTTTTATTTCATTTTATATATTCAGCCAGTTTGTGTGTTTTTCGTCAGAAGCATCATATTCATATATATATTTTTGCATATTTTTTGCATATATTTTTTGGAGACTTTTAGGATATTACAATTTGAACTACTTTACCATCCTAGAATTCACTCTATCACAACTATTTTTATGTTTTCAAGTGATCACACCACACCACATTGTTGATTTTTTCTATCCACCCAGCCTTCCACCTTGACCATAGGAACGACCTCACAGCAAGGGCGGGCGCATATAAAATTTGATTACACACCAGGACCCACATGTTGATACTTTTCTTATCTTTCATTCGTATGTACATTTTCGCTTAGTTTTTTATGTATGGTCGGACACCTGCCTAGTCATAGGGATCCATACGGACTTAGCACTGCATCCATAGGACCAACATAAATAGAGCAGCGCCATTTCCACCTTAATCACATCATATCTATGATATGTAACGTCACATATAATACACATCAGACTGAAAATAAGACATAAAAATGACTGCAAACGTTGAATGGCATGGTGGAAACCCCTCCCACAGATATTTGGCAGTGAAAGGTGTCCACTGCTTATCAGTGCTGCCTATCAGTGCCCATAAGTGCAACCTCATCAGTGCCCATAAGTGCAGCCTCATCAGTGCTCATCAGTGTAGCCTCATCAGTGCCCATAAGTGCAGCCTCATCAGTGCCTCCTCAGTGCCCATCAGTGCAGTTTCAGTGTCCATCAGTGCAGCATATCAGTTCAGTCTTATCAGTGCAGCTTATCAGAGCCCATAAATGCAGCATTGGTGCCTATCAGTGCAGCATATCAGTGCTGCCTAATCAGTGCCCATCCATGCAGCTTTTCAGTGCACATAAGTGCAGCCTCAGTGCAGCATATTACTGCAGCCTCATCAGTGTCCATCAGTGCTGCCTCAGTGCCCATCAGTGCAGCCTCATCACTGCAGGCTCATCAGTGCCCACCAGTGCAGCTTATCAGTGCCCATAAGTGCAGCCTCATCAGTGCTCATCAGTGCCGCCTCAGTGCCCATTAGTGATGTTTCAGTGTCCATCAGTGCAGCATATCAGTTCAGTCTTATCAGTGCAGCTTATCAGTGTCCATAAGTGCAGCCTCTGTGCCGATCAGTGCCCATCAGTGCATCTTTTCAGTGCCCATAAGTGCAGCCTCATCAGTGCCCATCAGTGCAGCCTCATCAGTGCCCATAAGTGCAGCCTCATCAGTGCCCATTAGTGTAGCCTCATCAGTGCCCATAAGTGCAGCCTCAGTGCCCATCAGTGCAGTTTATCAGCAGAGCATATCACTGCAGCCTCATCAGTGCCCATCAGCGATGCCTCATTGCCCATCAGTGCAGTCTCATCAGTGTAGCTTATCAGTGCCCATAAGTGCAGTCTCATCAGTGCTGCCTCAGTGCCCATCAGTGCAGCCTCACCAGTGCCCATCAGTGCAGCTTCTCAGTGCCCATAAGTGTAGCCTCATCAGTGCCCACCAGTGCCGACTGAGTGCACTTTATGAATGCACATCAGTGCAGCATATCAATGTTGCCTTATTAGTGCAACCTATCAGTGCCCATCAGTGCAGTTTATCAGCATCCATCAGTGCAGCCTATCAATGCTGCCTTATTAATGCAGCCTCGTCAGTGCCCCCTCAGTGCAGATTATCAGTGCCTATAAGTGCAGCCACATCAGTGCCACCTCAGTGTAGTTTATCAGTGCAGCCTCATCAGTGCTGCCTTAGTGCAGCCTCATCAGTGTCCATCAGTGCAGCTTATCAGTGCCTATAAGGGCAGCCTCATCAGTGCCACCTCAGTGACCATCAGTGCAACTTTATCACTGCCCATCAGTGCCGCCTCAGTGCAGCCTCATCAGTACACATCAGTGCAGCTTATCAGTGTCCATAAGTGCACCCTTATCAGTGCCCATCAGTGCAGCCTATTAGTGCCTATGAGTGCAGCTTATCACTGTCAGTGGTGAGTGCTGGCAAGGAGCAGAGGAGGAGGAGAATACCACCTCTATGGGTTTGAAAAAGACCAAAACTGAATTAGATCTATTGTTAGCTGAGTTGGCTGAAAGGGTCAACCACAGAACACGTCACACGATTTACATCAAAGTTAACAAACCTGACACATTCTTAGCTCTTTGTCTCTGATGCCTTGACCAAATTCATAAACCCATTAGGCTTAAGTTGTCAAAAAATGCATACTCAAAATTCTGTATTTATTTAGAGTTATCCCAGTTTCAATACCATCTTTTCTCATTTTCATCTTTCGTACCCTTCAATTTCGAGTGCATAAATATATATGGGGCATTATTAAGACCAGAGTTCCCAGGTCTATACTTACACGTGGTAAACTGTAGGGTGGCCTAGGAGCCCCTAATTTCCTTAAATATTACCATGCAGCCCAGCTCGCCCAAATAGCACTTTATCACACTAAAGCTGAAGTTCCCCTGTGGGTTGGTCTTGAGGCAATAGATGTATGCCCACTATCAGTGTCTATCATTCTCTGGATTCATTGTGCTAACCAAGGACCTATAAGTAGAGTTGAGTGAACCAGAACTGTAAAGTTCGGGCTCGTACCGAACTTTGGGGTGTCAGTGACCCGGACCCGAACCCGGACATTTAAAAAAAAGTTTGGATTCGAGTTCTGGGTTCGGGTATTTGATCACGCATGTTGAATAGCTGCAGGGCAGCCAATCAACAAGCGTAATTTTCCCTAGAAGCCATCACAGCCATGCCTACTAATGGCATGGCTGTGATTGGCCAGTGCATCATGTGACCCAGCCTCTATATATGAGGCTGGAGTCACAGTGCTGTATGTCACATGCTCTCTGATTAGTGTAGGGAGAGGATGCTGCCTGTGCTGTGAGGGACAGATTGCAGATAGATAGATAGGTAGAGAATAGAGATTACTACTACTACTGCTTTTAGGGACAGATTGCAGATAGATAGATAGGTAGAGATTACTACTAATACTGCTTTTAGGGACAGATTGCAGATCTCATCCTGCATTACAGAAAGATCTGACTGGACTAGGTAGAGTCTACTGCTTAGAGGGACAGATTATTGTTCTAAAATCATCTCCTAGTTCTATAGGATCAGGTTTCTGCTGTTGCTGTAAGGGACAGATTATTGTTCTAAAATCATTTTGCAGCCCTCTAGCACTTTCTAGGACTCTTTTACAGTCATTTTTGTGCCGAAAAGTTTGGGTCCCCATTGAATTCAATGGAGTTCGGGATAAAGTTCGGGTCAAGTTCTGTACTGACTTTTTTCGAAGTTCGGCCGAACCCGAACATCCACGGGTTCGATCAACTCTACCTATAAGCAACCCAATTACCAAACATTCTCTCTCTTTATGCTCTTCAGACGCAATCTTATCTTCCTACATTTTCGTTACCTTCAAATCTCTCATTTTTTTGCTACATTCACACATAATAGCTCCTCCCTCACCAGTTTTACCTTGGGGGGGCACGTGCACTCCCGCCGTCCCCGTGATGATCGGATTCGATACAGAACTGATCAATCTACAGGCCCAGTTATTTAAACACAGGCAGAGGAAGTGATGCAATCTCCCCTCCTGGAGTCATTTTCGGTTCAAGCGCGGGGAGAAAGAGCATCTATCTGTGAGTTGCACAACAGTACACTAACACCAGTACATGTAGTCACATGTAAACCACTTTATCGCCCCTGTCACCGGTGATTACTGTATTATTATTAGATTAGTCACGTACTCTAACACATACACTCACACACTAGATAGCTCCGTTACTAGTATAGTATCTGAACGGATCAATATCTGTGATCTGATCAGATCTATATTAGCATCCCCAGTACTTTAGTGTTCCTAAAAACACGGCGTTAGTGGGACCAGCCCAGATACCTGATAGCACCTGTGTAGTGAAGAGGCCTACACGTTGCTGAGCATGAAAGATGCGAGCAGATTCAGGCTCAGCATACGAACCTGTAGACAGCAGCGGCACCATGTCAGATAGTTCTGACGATGGAGTTGTGGTCCCTGTTAAGGTCAGGTATACCCGATCCAATTCTGCTGTTGCTGAGGTACAAGACCCGCAGGGCTCTCATATGTAGCAGAGAGCCAGCACTAGTGCCGCTCATCCTTCTGGTGAACTGGCAAGCACCAGCCGCCTAGTACACCCCGATTGTAGACAAACCAGCACTGCAGTAACACTTGGTGACATGGCGAGTCCCAGAAGTGCAGTTCAAGCTGCTGTGGCTAGCACAAGTAATGTCCCACAGCCATGAAGCATGCAAAGAAAGGCCTGCAGAGCCCATATTAACCTTCCCGCTGCATATGCTAACCCTGATTGGCAACCCACCACTTCTGCAGCACCCGTACCCCCATTCACTGGCCAACCCGGCATTCAGGTGGAAACAGTTGATTTTACAGCCCTTGATTTCTATTCACTGTTTTTCACTGAAGATTTCTATAGATCTATTGTGGACCAAAGCAATTTGTATGCTGGTCAATTCATTGCTACTAATCCCCAATTGTCACTTGCCAGAGACTGGAAACCTATTACGGTTCCAGAATTAAAGACCTTTCTGGGCCTTTCCCTCCTCATGGGCATAAGTAAAAAATCAGAGTTGCGGTCATATAGGTTTACTGACCCAATTCACCATATGCCCATGTTCTCTGCTTCCATGACCAGAGCTAGATACGAGCAGATCCTGCGGTTTTGCAATTCAATGACAATGAACTCTGCCATCCATGGGGTGACCCTGAATACGATCGGTGCCACAAAATTCGGCCCCTTGTAAACAACTTCAACCAACAATTCACAGCCTTGTTTATTCCCGATCAAGTTGTCTGCGTAGACAAGTCCCTGATTACATTTTCTGGCCACTTTGCTTTCAAACAGTTTCTCCCCAGCAAGCGTGTCAGATACAGGGTCAAGATGTAACAGGCTATACATATAGTTTTATGGTTTATGAGGGAAAAGACAGTCACATGGAGCCCCCCAACTGCCCAGACTACATTGGGAGTGCTGCCAAGATTGTTTGGGACTTGGTGTCACTTTTTAGTCATCTTTTTGATCAAGGAATTGGTGCATGTGGCACCATGGGATCTAATCTCCGGAGGTTTCCCCAATGGCTTGTAGAATCCCATCTTAGACAGAGGGAGAGAGCCTGCTTGAGATGTAATAATTTGCTTGCATTGAAGGGGGGGGACAACCAGAATGTTTTTGTTCTGTCCTCCCTTCATGCAGATACGACAGTCCAAATTCCAACGGCGACTGGTGTTTTGGAGAAGCCCTTCTGTGTCCATGAAGACAACCTTAATATGAGAGGGGTGGAGCTCAACGACCAGTTATTGGCGCTGTATTTAATTGCCCATAAGGCCTGACGCTGGTACAAAAAAGTGTCTGTATATTTATTCCAATTGGCTCTGCTGAACGCCTATGTGCTATACAAAGCATCAGGATGGACTGGATCCTTCCTTAAATTCCAGGAAGAGGTCATCACAGCCCTTCTGTTTCCAGACAATGCTGTTCCCCAACTTCCCAATGCAAATACAGTGAGCTGGCTGCATGAAAGGCACTTCCCAGAAGTCCTGCATTTTACCCCTACCCAACGAGCACCCCAAATAAGATGTTGTGTTTGCAGACGATGCGGATACAGACGTGACACCCATTATTACTGTCCCTCCTGTCCTGATCATCCTGGTCTTTGCATCGGTGAGTGTTTCAAATGCTACCACACACTAGTGGACTATTAGCATAGGGTATAGAACTACACAGGCATAGGGCACACTTTCATAGGGTCTCCAAAGATGCCACAGCATTTTGAGGCACCCAAACCTGGAACCGTTAAAGTTAGTTACAGTTACAAAAAAAGGCGTACCCCAAAAAAAAAAAAAAATAGAACATTTTTAAAACAAAAAATATGTTACAAAAACAAAAATAAGCAATAAAAAAGCAAAAAATAGTTGTAATTTTCTTGTTGTTATCTCTCTATTGTTCTCTCTTTATTCTCTCTCTATTGTTACTGTATTTTATGCTTACCTGTAATGTTTTATTGTCACTGTGTTTTATCATGTTTTCTTTGCAGGTATGTACATTTTTTTTATACTTTTTACTGTGTTTTATTGTTAATCATTATTTTCTTTTCAGGTATGCCATTCAGCTGCAGCACTGATTTATTTACCTTGACAGCAACAGCGTTTGCTCCCACAGTACGTAAGTCAGAGTCTCCAGCACTGTAGGAGGTGATTTCACCACCACAGCTAAAAAAAGAGCATATATGCTGAAGCATAGGGGCAGGGGTTGACATAGAGGAGGATTGCCCCTATGCTTTGGCATATATTTTTAGAACGGTGCTAAGCCCATCATTAGAAGTGGGTGGATGCAGGGTGGTTTTCTAATGGTGGGCAATGATTGATTCTCTTTTTTTATTCACAGGCTGCATGAAAAAAAGAGCAATACAATATATGCCCAACAAGGATCAGTGACGTACTGGTATGTTGCTGGACTTTGAGCGGTTATACCGAAAGGATGCTTGCAGGTATAGGTATCATTTTGGTATTGTTCTTTTCAGCCGGTGGTCGGCTTTCATGTAAAAGCAGTCCTGGCAGCTGATTAAACTGATAGACTGCTCTTACAAGCAGTGGAAGGTAATGTCCTCCCCTCCTGCCGTCTTCCATGGTTTTCTCTGGCTTTCCTGTCCCACCATCGAACCCGAGAAGGCAGCCGGTAGTTCCGCCAGCTGACTATAGAGCTGATCAAAGAAACAATAAATAAATATACAGTGTAGTGCTGGTAAGAAACCAGCAAAGAAAACACTTGTGCCTCGGATATCCTCCACTGGAAAGCTCTAGGGTCATCACCTGGGACCTCCATGGATGTCCAATCTCTGGTTTCTTACCAGTCTCTGATAAGCACATATATTTTCCAGTGGAAGATATTCACCTGTTTTGACGGTTGGCACCTGTCACATGTTTATTAGAGTTTACAAGCACCAGTCACTTAGTTTATAAGCACGTGGACACTTCAATATTACTAGTTTATTTTGAGTACTAGACACTTTAACTAGTGTTTTTCTATACTTGGACTATTCGTTTGTGTGTATTTGTTATACAAATGTAGCATTTGAAGCGCTGCATTGTATATTTCCTTTCAAAGTTTATAAGCACTCGGACACTTTATAATTATCAGTTTACTGTGAGCACTAAAAACTTTAATAAGTGTCTTTTTATATTTGGACTTTTTGTTTGTGCGTATTCATTATACAAATGTAATATTTGAAGCGCTGCACTGTATATTTATTTATTGTTTCTATGTCACAATTTTTTGTCAAATGTTTGTGCTAGCAGCTATCATTTGTGCAATAGGTCAGTAAGCGCGGTATTCTCCCAATTTTTCATTCAAAGACTAGAATGGCTCCAATCATCTCTACGGCCTAAGAAACTGGAGACTACAAGCATTTCATGACTTAGATTTCGCCAGATATAAACAGTGCCATTGGGAAATTGGGAAAGCATCTTATCACACCGATCTTGGTGTGGTCAGATGTTTTAAGGGCTGAGGAGAGATCTAGACCCCAAATTTAAAAACAAAAATACCCGCCACTACCTATTTTTATCATAGGGGTATTTAACCACTTCAGCCCCGGAAGGATTTCCCACTTTAGGACCAGAGCCCTTTTTGCGATTCAGCGCTGCGTTGCTTTAACTGACAATTGCGTGGTCGTGCGACGTTGTACCCAAATTAAATTTGTGTCCTTTTTTTCCCACAAACAGAGCTTTCTTTTGGTGGTATTTGATCATTGCTGCGTCATTCCTGATTGCCGCTATAAACAAAAGAAGAGCGACAATTTTGCAAAAAAACCCAAATTTCTTACTTTTTGCTAAAATACAAATCCAAAAAAAAATCCAAAAAAACATTTTTTTTGCCGTTTTTGGCCGATTTATATTCTTCCTCATATTTGCGATAAAAAAAAATCCAATCGCCGTTTATTGATTGGTTTGCGCAAAAGTGGCCGCATTTACGGATGATGAGAATTCATTTTTGGGGTTTTTATTTTTTTTAATCTTTTATTAGTAATGGCGGCGATCTGCGATTTTTAGCTGTACTGCGATATTGGGGCGGACATGTCGGGCCGTTTTGACACTTTTTTGGGACCATTGGCATTTATACAGCGATCAGTGCTATAAAAATGCACTGATTACTGTGTAAATGCCATTGGCAGTGAAGGGGTTAACCTGCAGGGCGCGCTCTAAGGGTTAACTGTGTTCCCTGGGCGTGTTCTAACTGTGGGGGGACTGCCCTAGCAGGGGAAGGGAAGCGATCACAGCTTCCGTGTAGAGAAAGGCTGTGATCACAGCCCTTCCCCCTTCACAGAACGGAGGTCCGTGTTTACTTACACGGACCTCCGTTCTTTCACTCCGGGGGGGGCATCGCGGGTAGCCGGCGGCAATCGAAGCCACCGCACCCGCTCCCTGGCCCTCCCCGAACACACTGAGCGTGCGGGCGCTCCCTCCGGCGGCGTTCGCGCGCTCACAGTGCGCAATCTCGCAGCTGTCGTCAGGTGGCGGCGATTTGCGATATCGCACCACTTTGTCTCCGTCAGCCTGCGGTTGGCGGTCGGCAAGTGGTTACATTCCATGTGATAACAATAAAAATGATCTTAAAAATGAAAGAAACAGGTAAAATAAAATAAAAAGCAAAGTGAATAATTACAAAAAAAAATGCACCCTGTCCTCCTGTGCAGGCATGCAAAGGCAAACGCAAGCTTCGGTCTCATGTCGTATGTAAACAGCAATTGCACCATGCATGTGAGGTATCACCACGAATATCAGATCGAGTGCAGTAATTATAGCAGTAGACCTCCTCTGTACATCTAAAGTGGTAACCTGTAAAGGCTTTTAAAGGCTTTTAAAACTGTATATAATTTGTCGCCGCTGCGCGGGTGTGCGTAATTTTAAAGCATGTTGTGTTTGGTATCTATGAACTCGGCATAAGATCATCTTTTATATTTCGCCAAACATTTGGGCAATATATTGTGGTTTTGTGCATTAAAAGTCCAAAAAGGTGTTTTTTTTCCCCCAAAAAATTGTGTTTAAAAAATCGCTGCGCAAATACTCTGTGAAAACAAAAATTGCAACACCCACCATTTCAAAGTAATTTTCTGGCAAAAAAATTTTTTCATGTAAACCAAAAGTGTCAGAAAGAACTTGGTGGTTCAAATGGTTAGAATAGTGGGTGATGTTGGGCATAAAATGCCAGGGCAGTTCAAAATCCCCCAAATGACCCTTTTTGGAAAGTAGACACCCCAAGATATTTGCAGAGAGGCATGTTGAGTCCATGGAATATTTTATATTTTGCCACAAGTTTCGGGAAACTTGACAATTTTTTTTTCACAAAGTTGTCACTAAATGATATATTGCTCAAACATGTCATGGGTATATGTGGAATTACAACCCACAATAAATCATTCTGCTTCTACTGAGTACAAGGATACCACATGTGTGGGACTTTTTGGAAGCCTAACCACGTACAGAAACCCAAAACCCAGTCACCGCCTTCAGGCTTTCTAAGGGCGTACAATGGTGATTTCACTTCCTCACTACCTATCACAGTTTTGGAGGCCCTGGAATGTCAAGATAGCAATCTGTGCTATCTGGGCATTTCATGGCCTCTGAAACTGTGATAGGTAATGGAAAGTGAAATCAAAAATGTACACCCTTAGAAAGCCTGAAGGGGGTGCTTGGTTTCTCGGGGTCCTGTACGCGACTAGATCACCAAATGGTCTCACATACAGTTGTGCTCATAAGTTACATACCCTGACAGAATGTATGATTTCTTGCCCATTTTTCAGAGAATATGAATGATAACACAAAAACTTTTCTTTCGCTCGTGGTTAGTGTTTGGCTGAAGCCATTTATTATCAATCAACAGTGTTTACTCTTTTTAAATCATAATGACAACAGAAACTACTAAAATGACCTTGGTCAAATGTTTACATACGCTGGTGATTTTGGCCTGATAACATGCATACAAGTTCACAAAAAGGGGTTTGAAAGGATATTAAAGGTAACCATCCTCACCTGTGATCTGTGTACTTGTAATTAGTGTGTGTGTGTGTGTGTGTGTGTGTGTGTGTGTGTGTGTAAAAGGTCAGTGATTTTCTGGACTCCTGACAGACCCTTGCATGTTTCATCCAGTGCTGCTCTGACATTTCTGGATTCTGAGTCATGGAGAAAGCAAAAGAATTGTCAAAGGATCTGGGGGAAATGGTAGTTGAACTGTATAAAACAGGAAAGGGATATAAAAATATATCCAAGGAATTGAGAATTCCATTCAGCAGGCACTTGAAGAAAGATGGGCTGCATGGTCGAGTCGCCAGAAGAAAGCCACTACTACGCAAATGCCACAAAGTATTCCACTTACAATATGCCAAACAGCACAGAGACAAGTCTTAAACCTTCTGGCACAAAGTCATTTGGAGTGATGAGACCGAAATTGAGCTTTTTTGCCACAACCATAAAACCAACATTTGGAGAGGAGTCAACAAGGCCTGTGAAACATGGAGATGGATCGTTGATGTTTTGGGGATGTGTGAGCTACAAAGGCACAGGAAATTTGGTCAAAATTGATGGCAAGATGAATGCAGTATGTTATCAAAAAATACTGGAGGAACATTTGCATTCATCAGCCAGGAAGCTGTGCATGAGATGTACTTGGACATTCCAACATGACTATGATCCAAAACACAAGGCCAAGTCAACCTGTCATTGGCTACAGCAAAATAAACTGAATGTTCTAGAGTGGCCATCTCAGTCTCCTGACCTCAATATCATGGAGCCACTCTGGGGAGATCTCAAACGTGCAGTTCATGCAAGACAGCCCAAGACTTTCCAAGAACTGGAGGCTTTTTATCAAGAGGAATGGGCAGCTTTACCATCTGTGAAGATAAGTAGAGTTCAATCTGTCATTGATGTTAAAGGGGGCAATACACGGTATTAAGAACTGGGGTATGTAAACTTTTGATCAGGGTCCTTTGGGTAGTTTCTGTTGTCATTATAATTTAAAAAAAGTAAAAACAGTTGATTGATAATAAATGGCTTCAGCCAAATACTAACTATGAGTGAAAGAAAAGTTTTTGTGCCATATTGTCTGAAAAATGGCCAAGAAATCATAAATTCTGCCAGGGTATGTAAACTTATGAGCACAACTGTATGTGGTATCCCCGTACTCAGGAGAAGCAGTAGAATGTATTTTGGGGTGTAATGCCACATATATCCATGGTACGTATGAGCAATATATAATTTCAGTGACAACTTTCTGAAAAAAAAAATAATAATTTTCCCCAAACTTGTACCAAAATATAAAATACTCAATGGACTCAACATGCCTCTCAGCCAATATCTTGGGGTGTCTACTTTCCAAAAGGGGGTCATTTGGGGGGGTTGTGCTATCTGGGCATTTCATGGCCTCCGGAACTGTGATAGGTAGTGTGGAGTGAAATCATAAGTTTACGCCCCTAGAAAACTTAAAGGCGATGATTGGTTTTCGGGGTCCTGTACGCGGCCAAGCTCCCAAAAAAGTCTTGCACATGTGGTATCCCCGTATTCAGGAGAAGTAGCAGAATATTTTTGTTTGTCATTTTTCAATCACATGTGACAAAAAAATAAAATATTCAATGGGCTCAACATGCCTCTCAGCAAATTCCTTGGGGTGTCTATTTTCCATGGAGTCATTTGGGGGGGTTTGTACTTCCCTTCCATTATAGCACCTCAGGAAATGAGTCATAAAATAAAAGCTGCGTAAATTCCAGAAAATGTACACTAGTTTGTAGACGCTATAACTTTTGCGCACACCTATAAATATACACTTATTGACTTTTTTTTTATCCGTGGCTGAATGCATTTTGGCAAAAATGTATAACTAAAATTGAGTTTATTGTATTTTGTTAGTAATAAAAAGTTAAAAATATAATTTTTTTTCAAACTTTTCTGTCTTTTTCATGGTTCAGTTTTGAGAGTCTGACCTGTTTCTTTCTCTTCCTCTTATTCTTTATTTTCTCACCTTCTCTTTCCCCTCCTTCTTTGCTTAGCCACAAATTTTTCCTATGTATGTTGTTAGGGAATCCCCCCATGTCTATTATACATACCATATATTACTGGCTAACTCTTGAGCAAAATGTCTATTAAACTTACCATATATTACTGACTAACTCTTGGTCACTATATTTCAAACTACAGTTTTATGTATGTATGCAAAATAGTAGTGGTGGGCTCAGACCCCCAAATTCCCATTGCTGCAATTTAACTGATACTACAACAAAGACAGTACTGTTCTGGTAACTTTGTATTCGATCGCTATTTCGTTATATATGGTTTTTGTATGTTCTCTTGACCATAAGCGCTTTCAGCATTTTTGTTACTACATACATATTGTCATTTTTTCAATAAAAAATATTGAACAAGAATATGTGCTGACTTTAAACTTACCATTAATAAACTTTTACAGGAACACTGATATCAAATTTAGTTGTTAATCACAAACTAACATGTCAGCTTAACAGTGTGTGCTAAACTGGAGCTAGGACAAGCAAATTACCCACATGCTGTAGATGCACAAACAATAAATACCCATGGGGGGGGGGGGCGGGGATTTAAAATTATCCAATTGTAATTAGTTGTATGTGATGATTATATTCTAAAGCTGGGTACACACTGTAAGTTCAGTGGGCTGAATATAAAACTCTGATTCCTGCATCCACAAAGTGAGGTGGATGGAGAAACCCTCCCCACTGTGCTATTGTATATTGACAAGGACTCCTCCCCTGCCAGAATACACTGATCAGTGCTGTAGCCATCAGCTTTTTTTTAAATTATTTTATTAAGATTTCACAAAATAAAATCAATTTACATCAAATTCACATAATTTCAACATAAATTCAAAAATATAATTTTACATTTACAATTACAGATTTTTATATCACATCCTCCCCTTCAAGCATTTTCATATAATTGTCCTACCCTCTCCTTCCCATACTCAAAATTCCCAAAATGTTAAAAAAAAATTCCCACAACCACCCTAATTTACATAATCAAAATTATCCCTAGCATACACTCCTGCTTCATCATATCAATTAAATAACACAGTTAGCTTTTCTAATCCTCCACACTTTCCCTCTAGCCTAAAAAAATGAAAGCAACATGTGTTAGTGCAAAAATAGCTCAAATTAAGACAATCCAAGTGCACTAAAGCTTAAAGTGATTGTAAACCCTCTCATGTACCCAGTAAAGTGACTGGCCTCAGGTGATACACAGAGGTGAAACAGTACTATGATTGTGTAGCCATTTGTCCTGTAATAGTAATAGTGTGAACCTCTTGCGCTACCAACGTGTAATAAAACCAACGCAATGATCCTAAATTACTGTGCTCAAACTGAAAAATAGCTGAAATTGTGATATCACAGCTTCTGCTAAAACATCAGTTTGTGTTTCCACAAATAAGAGCAAATAATTATCATAAAAGGGTGTAGTGCTGCTGAGTATGACTATTATATACTTTAATACCATCTTTTAAATACTAGTATACTAAAACAATAACACCCAATAATATTTAAATTAATAACTAGGGATGGGCCTGCATTCGCCCGTTCGTCGAATTTAGAACATTATGGGGCATTCGCAGAGACTTTGCCGCAGCGGAGCGCCCCATAATGCATTGCATGCAGACGGCGCGCACAGCTCCTCCTCCATGTGAGGGCTGCCGCCATCTGCGCTGGCTTTGTTTTGATGTTTTATTTATAGTGCAGGACAGGGCCACCGGGGTGACGTACGAGTGACCCCGCCCCATCTGACGTCATGTGACATCAGAGGGGCGGGTCATTCAATTATGTCACTGGGTGGCCCCGCCCTTCACTATAAATAAAACATCATAGCAAAGAGTGCTCAGCCGGCGGGAGCCCTCCCATGGAGGAGGAGCTGTTCAGGGTTTTTTTGTTTTTTTTCGGGTTCGTCGCTCACTGTGATTGATGATGGATTACAAAGGGGGACACTTTTTTATTTTTTAATAAAGGAATTGTCCCTAACTGTCTCCTGTGTTTTTTTCTTTTTTGACACTTTTGGTGAAGTAGTGGGGGTACGATGTACCCGATACTAATTCACATAGGGGTGGTTGGGATCTGGGGGTCCCCTTATTAAAGGGTGCTTCCAGATTCCGATAAGCACCCCGCCCGCACAACCACAGCCCAGGGTTGTGGGGAAGAGGCTCTTGTCCCCATCAACATGGGGAGCAGAGCCCTCTCCTGCCCCAAAGCACCCATACTCCCTATGTTGAGGACATGTAGCCTGGTACGGTTCGGGGGGGTGCCCACTCGCCCTCCCCCATCCTGGCCTACCTGGTTGCATGCTAGGATAAGGGTAAACCATTCCGGGGCTTAAGTGGTTAACAAAAAATAAAATAAGTTCATAAATCACTCTTTCCAGAAAATATCCTTCACTTATGCACTGCTTGCAAATATCAGGGACTTCTGTATTCCACACCGTTGTGAATCAAACAATAATGCTTATAAATTCAAACACAGTGTGCTCCCGCCAGGCTCCCAGAACTCTCACCTCCAATTGCAATATGTAGGCATGTATAAAACGAATCCTCCAGGATTCCAGCTCTTATGTTAAGGAGGTCCACAGGGGTCTTCCTTGGAACACCAGATACAGCCTCCAGGAAATATAGGGGTTTGCTGCCTGTAAGATGCCTTAGGTATTCATACAGCCAAAACATAACACTCTCGGCAAAATGGGTATAAAAAAGGGCTACCATAGCCCAATGTATTAATAAAATTACTCACAGCAAAGTATATAAAAATGCCATAAACGCCATAAACCAAGTTTAGAATCAGGTACTGAACTTCCTCATACACCATTTCTGGTGCAAGCTGTCATCGCTCACATCCAACACCTGTTTTCCCTATGAGGAAGTCACTGTATCACGTGACAAAATGCGCTGGAGGTGTAACTTTGTGATGTCATTATGCATGGAAGTCTGCGAGCCGCAATCTTTTACATATCCTCCCCATGGATGCCCATGCCTAAGGGGGCAACAATACCATATTTTAATAGGCGCTATTTCTCTAGTGCAGTGAATTATTGAGTGCACTTTCCTTGTGAGTAATCATTTTATCTTTTTGGAGAATAAAGTATTTAAGTAGTCTCATACTACACTAAGAGAGTTTTTATTTTTTATCCTGTATCTTCTGCGGAGTGAGAAGGTTCTACTATTGTGAAGTGAAGCTAGATCTGTCCATGTTTTCTGGGAGAATTGCTGCAGTGTTAAGACCGCGGGATCTGGGAAGGCTGTGTTTGACCTTACCATTGTGTGGGTCTTTTTCTGAGGTAAGAAGCAGCAGTAATAGGTGGTGGACCACAGCGTCGGAGTAAGTTTTTTGCACACTTATTCTGGTTGAAGCACGCATGTTATATGCACTACTATTATTGTGGATATTACACTACATTGGTGGACTTTGATATGTATTCAAGAAATAAGGATTGTATGCATTATTAATTTAAATTGTTCAGTGAAAATGACACAGTAGTGGTGGATAGAGTTGAGCGAACACCTGGATGTTTGGGTTTGGCGGGTCCGGCCGACCTTTTGAAAAAAAGTTTGGGTTCGGTACCAAACTTGACCTGAACTTGACCCCGGACCCCGAACCCCATTGAAGTCAATGGGGACCCGAACTTTTCGGCACAAAAATGGCTGTAAAAAAGTCCTGGCAAGTGCTAGAGGGCTGCAGAAGGAAGTAAAATGGGGATAGGGAAAATAACTTAAGATCAATAATCTGTCCCTTACAGCAACAGCAGGAACCTGACCCTATAGGAGTAGGAGATGATTTTAGAACAATAATCTGTCCCTTACAGCAACAGCAGGAACCTGACCCTATAGGAGTAGGCAATGATTTTAGAACAATAATCTGTCCCTTACAGCAACAGCAGGAACCTGACCCTATAGGAGTAAGCGATGATTTTAGAACAATAATCTGTCCCTTACAGCAACAGCAGGAACCTGACCCTATAGGAGTAGGCAAGGATTTTAGAACAATAATCTGTCCCTTACAGCAACAGCAGGAACCTGACCCTATAGGAGTAGGCGATGATTTTACAACAATAATCTGTCCCTTACAGCAACAGCAGGAACCTGACCGTATAGAACTAGGAGATGATTTTAGAACAATAATCTGTCCCTCTAAGCAGTAGACTCTACCTAGTCCAGTCAGATCATTCTGTAATGCAGGATGAGATGTTATTAGATCTGCTATCTGTCCCTAAAAGCAGAAGTAGTAGTAATCTCTACCTAGTCCACAATCAGATCGTTCTGTAATGCAGGATGAGATATGCAATCTGTCCCTCAAAGCAGTAGTAGTAGTAATCTCTACCTAGTCCACAATCAGATCGTTCTGTAATGCAGGATGAGATGTTATTATATCTGCACTCTGCCCCTCACAGTTCCGGCAGCACCCTCTCCCTACACTAGCCGGAGAGCATGTGACATGCAGCACTAAGTGACTCCAGCTTATAAAGAGGCCGGGTCACATGATGCACTGGCTTATCACAGCCATGCCATTAGTAGGCATGGCTGTGATGGCTTCTAATGGCAAACCAGTGAAACGCTTGTTGATTGGCTGCCTTGCATCTATTCAACAGGTGGGATCAAATACCCGAACCCAGAACCTGAACCCAAACTTTTTTCAAATGTCCGGGTTCGGGTCCGGGTCACGGACACCCCAAAGTTCGGTTCGGGTTCGCTCAACTCTAGTGGTGGAATATATATATATATATATATATATATATATATATATATATATATATCAAGGTATAAGGACTGCACGGTCATTGTTATTTAATCATCACTTATCATTTATTACCTTGTTTTTTATTTTATTTTTTGTGAAATACTTTGGTTTAGCGCAGTGATTTTTTTGTTTTTTTCGATTTCCCAAACTCTTCCACTTCTTTCGCAAAAGCACACTCCCAAAGAAAATGAACCACACTCTAGTGCCCACCTGTCACGATCCTGGTGGTGGAGTAGACTCATGTACCGCCGGTAACCCTGCCAAACTGGGAAGTACGGTGGGGTGAAAGCCGTAGTTGGACCAGAAGGGTGATTGTTTAGTTGCGGAATGAACAGAGTTATTGTAAGCGAATTCTGCCAGAGGTAATAGCGTGCACCAGTCATTCTGGGAGTAGGAAGAGAAGCAGCGGAGATACTGCTCCAGGGTACGGTTTGTTCTTTCAGTTTGGCCGTTGGTTTGCGGGTGGTAGGCCGTTGAGAATGAGAGGTCAATTTCCAGGGCAGAATAGAGGGCTCTCCAGAATCATGAAGTAAATTGAACTCTTCGTTCAGACACTATGTTGTCTGGGATGCCATGTAGATGGACAATTTCCTTGATGAAGATTTCCAAGGTCTCTTTTGCAGTGGGAGTGCCCTTCATTGGGAGGAAATGTGCCATTTTGGTCAGCCAGTCCACAACTACAAAGATCGTTATGTGCCCGTTGGCCGGGGCCAGTTCCACTGTAAAGTCCATAGAGATCTTGGACCATGGCCGTTCAGGCATAGGAAGAGGTTTCAACAGCCCCAAGGCCTTGGTTTTGTCCATCTTGTTCCTGGCACAGATAGAACAGTAACGAACATAAGCTTGACAGTCTTCACCAAGTAATAGCCATCAAAAGGAGTGGAGCACGAGTTTGACGGTCTTCCGGGTGCTGAAGTGCCCGGCTAATTTATGGTCGTGGCAGAGCCTCAGAATGGCGGGGGGCGCAGTTCCTTTGGCATGAAAATTTGGTTATTATGCCACCAGAGACCATCCTTCAAGATCAGCCCTAGTTAATCCAGAAGAGCAGGCAGAGGTTCTCCGGGTCTGAGAGAGTAGGTCGTCCTGTGCAAGCAAGAAGTTCCTAGGCTGGAGGATGGTGTCAGGAGAAGCAGATGTTCCGGGTTCAGAAAACATATGGGATAGGGCATCGGGTTTAATGATCTTTGACCCAGGCCCGTATGTTACGTGAAATTGGAATCTAGAGAAAGAGTGCCCAACAAGCCTGACGAGGTTTGAGTCTTTTGGCAGTCCTGAGGTACTCTAGATTCTTATGATCCATATAGATCAGGATGGGGTGCTGGGCTCCCTCGAGCAGATAGCGCCATTCCTCCAGAGCAGCCTTGATGGCAAGCAACTCCCTGTCCCCGATGTCATAATTCTTCTCCGGGGCTGAGAGTTTATGGGAGAAGAAGGCTACGGGGTGGAGGAGTGCCTTAGCTCCCTGCCTCTAGGAAAGCATGGCTCCAACGGCTGTCTCGGAGGCATCTACCTCCAGGACATAGGGCAGCGTTGCGTCTGGATATTTGAGGATGGGCACTGTGGTGAAGAGTTTTTTTAGGGATCGGAAGGCATTTTGCACCTCAGAAGACTAGTGGAAATGCTGACCCTGCTTTGTAAGTTGGGTGATAGGGAAAATCCCTTGATGAATCTCCTGTAGAAGTTGGAGAAACCTACAAAGCACTGGACCCTCTTTCTATCCACAAGTGCCGGCCAGTCCAATATAGCTGCGACCTTCTGTGGGTCCATCGTGACACCAGTAACAGACAGGATCAGTCCAAGGAAGGGAATACTGGAGCGCCCGAAGGCGCACTTTTCTGTTTTAGGCGTACAGCCTGTGTTGCCGCAAGTGGCTGAAGACACAGTGGACATGTTGGCGGTGCTCCTCCAGGGAAGAGGATAAAATCAGGATATCGTCAAGGTAGATAATGACGAAGAGGTCCAGATAGTCTCGGAATATGTCATTGACCAGGTGCTGGAATGTGGCCGAGGCATTGCAGAGTCCGAAGGGCATGACGAGGTACTCGTCATGGCCGAAGCGAGTCCGGAATGCTGTTTTCCACTCGTCGCCCTCTCGGATGCGAATCAAGTTATAGGCCCCTTGGAGGTCCAGTTTGGTAAACACGGTGGCCGACCCTAGCCTCTGGAAGAGCTCCGGAAAAAAAAAAGCGGGAGAGGGTAGCGTTTTTTTACCGTGATTCGGTTCAGATTCCTGTAGTCAATACAAGGGCGGAGAGTGCGGTCCTTTTTCTCAACAAAGAAGATGCCAGCCCCGGCAGGGGATGTGGACGGTCTGATGAACCCTTTGGCTAAGTTTTTGTCCAGATAGGCCTTGAGGGCCGACAGTTCAAGCTCAGACAGGGGGTAAATACGGTCAAAGGGGACCTCAGTTCCAGGGAGCAGCTTAATGGGGCAGTCGTAAGACCGATGCAGAGGTAGTTGGTCATGCCCTTTTTTACTGAATACATCCAGGTATTCATGGTAGACTAGCGGGACAACTTGGTGGGTTTCCGGGTCAGGTTCAGAGTCCAGGCTCAGGAGTGAGGGGCCAACATCCCGGGATGGAAGCACACAGTGCTGACCACAGTACGGGGACGGTAACTGTATGCGGACCAGTCTATGTTGGGGCTATGTGCGCTGAGCCAAGGAGGACCCAAAATAATGGGGAAAAGCGGTGAGGCAATAGTATCAATAGTATCAAAGACTAGCAGTTCTTGGTGTCCTCCGGTTGTGGACACGGGTATAGACAGGGTTTTGTGAGTTACCTGGCCGGATTTGATGGCCATCCCGTCGGCCAGGCAGATGGTCATTTTATGCGCCTTGGGGTGCAGGGGCATCTGGTGTAGCGAGGCGAATGCCTGGTCCACAAAACAGCTACACGCCCCTGAATCAATAATGGCTGGCACTTGGATGCTCCCTCCGGGCAACTGTAAAGAGATAAGAAGGGTCAGGTGAGATACATTACTAATAACAGGTGTTGCATCTTTGTTGGTCTAGTGGTGCCACTTACCGGGTTTGGCGGGACAGGTCCTCACCATGTGTCCGGGTTCCCCGCAGTACAGGCACGGGTTCAGAGCGCGACACTGCTGTCTCTCTTCTGGGGTGAGAGATGGGCACAGGAGGCCAATCTGCATCGGCTCAGGTGGGTCAACTGATGCAGAGGTGGCAGGAGCCAGTGTGACTGGGTACTCAGGGCATTATCCATGTCAAGTGATGGACAGCAGATGTTCCGGAAGCTTGTTCAGCCCAGCGTTCCCTGAGCCGCCAGTCAATTTGAATAGCCAGGTTTATGAGGGCATCCAGGGTCGCGGGCACCCCCGACGTGGGCAAGCTCGTCCATTAACGGCTCCGACAGTCCCAGGCAGAATTGGTAACAGAGTGCTGCACCATCCCAGGCCGGGACTCGGCTGTGGCTGCAATGTGGGGATCCTGGTACAACTTGGCCATAGCATAAAGGAATGCACTCAGGGTGACAACTTCAGGCGCTCTTTGTTCCCAGAGCCGATGAGCCCAGGTCTAAGGTTCACCTTGTAACAATGAAATCACAAATCCCACCTTAGTGGCTTCCACAGAGAAGGTGCTGGGTTGTAGGCCGAAGTATAACTCCCAGGAGCTGTGGAATGCCCTGAACTTGCTTCGATCCCCCGCAAACTTGTCAGGAAGGGGGACCTTAGGCTCAGATGGCAGAGCCACAATGGTACCGGCCGCTGCAGCTCCCCCTCTAGGTGCAGAGGGAGCGGAGAGCTCACGCACTTGCTCCTCCAGCCGGGTGTAGCCATCTTGCAGGTTCTTCACCGCTTGCGTGAGCCCGGCCAAGTGGACGCACAGTTCGTCCATAGCAGAGGGTGCTCCCTGCGCAGACTCGGACATGGATGTCCGTTACTGTCACAATCCTGGTGGTGGAGTCTGGCTTATGCAGGGAACAACCACTCTTGCGCACCCGATTCAGGGACCCTGAATCGGGCAGACAGATAGAGCAGACAGGGAGTCCAAGAGTGTGGGATGGCACAAGGGCTGGATGGTCACTGGTGGTGATGTGATATTCCAGGTGTTTGTGCAGATCAGAAGAGTGGTCGTGCAGGCTGGGTCGGCAACTGGCTGTCTGTGCGGTACAAGGGGTCAGGCAAGAGAGTGGTCAAGTCCAAGCAAAGCTGGTTAATAGGCTGGCAGCACAAGTACAGAAGGATCAGACAATCGGGTGGTCGTGGATAGCCGGGGTCGGTGCAGGCAGATAACAGCAGGTCAGGTCAAGCCGGGTCGAACAGGAAACATAAAGTAACACAGGAACTGGAAAGCAGGAACAGAGCTGGGGCTCACAGGTACTCAGACGCTGTAGAATGGACAGCACTTGCTACAAGGCACAGGGGGTTTAAATAGCACAGTGTGGTGCAGTTTCCGGCGCGTGGGCGCGCACAGGCGTGCGCATACGCAAAAGTCACATTTTCCCTAACACCACCACATCTTTCTGTTTACCAATATCTTCCTCTGAAAAACTCTTGTTGGTAAACAATTATGTACTGCCATCAATGCCTTCTGTTGATTCATTAAGTCGTTACTACACACCCTTTTCCATACATTCTCACACTCCTTATTCTCTTCTTTGTCATCCCCATTACTTTCTTATCTCACCCAGACCATACCTCCTCACCCCTCTCTCAATGACATAAAATCAAGGTGCATTGAAACATATTGGCTTCTGTAAGTCACACTCCCACAACTTACATCTCCTCTATATATTCCCATTCACATATGTTGTCATACATCCCATTTCCTCCATTCATTCCTACTTTCACCAATTTCTCTCTCTCCTTAATGTTTCCATTTAGATGACCAAAAGAAATGAAAAAATGATTTAATAATCACTTTTAGCTCCCTATTTGGTTCAGGAAAAACAAAAACAACAAGATAACAGATTTAATAATAAGGGCTTTCCCCTCAAACGATAATGATCCAAAAGACCAAAACTATTTTTTTACACACCCCTCCATTACCAAAAAATTTACAGACACTCTTTTCCATATTAAAACTGAAACGATTTCACATGCAGAAAATGTAACCCTTCTCAAACCACTGGCGGCTGGTGAAGTTTTAGGATGGGGGGCGCCAGACCCTGCCCTTCCTTTTTGATCCCTCCCACTTCTCATAAGCCCCACCCCTTGTATAATCCACTCACTCCATCCCCCGTATTCCACTTGCTTCCACCCATAACATCAGGAGTATACAGCTCAGCATCACAGGACAGAGTATACAGCCCTAGAATCACAGAACAATAGTATACAACCCCAGCATCACAGGACAGAGTATACAGCCCCAGAGTCATAGGACAGAGTATATAGCCCCAGCATTGCAGATCAGGGTATATAGCTTAGCTTCACAGATCAGGGTCTACAGCTGAACATTACAGATCAGGGCATATAGCTCCGCATTACAGATCAGGGTATACATCTCCACATTACAGATCAGGGTATACAGCTCCATATTACAGATCAGGGTACATAGCTCCACATTACAGATCAGGATCTATAGCTCAGCCACAGGGTATATAGCTCCACATCACAGATCAAGGAATATAGCTCAGCCTCAGGATATATAGCTCCACATTACAGATCAAGGAATATAGCTCAGCCTCGGGGTATATAGCTCCACATCACAGATGAGGGTATACAGCTCAGCCTCAGGGCAAATACAGTATCTGACAAAAGTGAGTACACCCCTCACATTTTTGTAAATATTTTATTATCTCTTTTCATGAGACAACACTGAAGAAATGACACTTTGCTACAATATAAAGTAGTGATTGTACAGCTTGTATAACAGTGTAAATTTGTTGTCCACTCAAAATAACTCAACACACAGCCATTAATGTCTAAACAAAAGTGAGTACACCCCTAAGTGAAAATGTCCAAATTGGGCCCAATTATCCATTTTCCCTCCCAGGTGTCATGTGATTCGTTCATGTTACAAGGTCTCTGGTGTTATCACTCTCACATGACACCTCATGGCAAAGAACTCTCTGAGGATCTGAAAAAAAGAATTGTTGCTCTACATAAAGATGGTCTAGGCTATAAGAAGATTGCCAGGATCCTGAAACTGAGCTGAAGCATGGTGCCAAGACCATACAGCAGTTTAACAAGACAGGTTCCACACAGAGCAGGCCTCGCCATGATCGACAAAAGAAGCTGAGTGCACATGCTCAGCGTCATATCCAGAGGTTGTTTTTGGGAAATAGACGTGCAGCCAGGTCCATAAATATTGGGACATCGATACAATTCTAATCTTTTTGGCTCTATACACCACCACAATGGATTTGACATGAAACAAACAAGATGTGCTTTAACTGCAGACTGTCAGCTTTAATTTGAGGGTATTTACGTCCAAATCAGGTGAACGGAGTAGGAATTACAACAGTTTGTATATGTGCCTCCCATTTTTTAAGGGACCAAAAGTAATGGGACATTGGCTGCTCAGCTATTCCATGGCCAGGTGTGTGTTATTCCCTCATTATCCCATTAACAAGGAGCAGATAAAAGGCGCAGAGTTCATTTCAAGTGTGCTATTTGCATTTGGAATCTGTTGCTGTCAACTCTCAATATGAGATCCAAAGAGCTGTCACTATCAGTGAAGCAAGCCATCATTAGGCTCAAAAAACAAAACAAACCCATCAGAGAAATGGCAAAAACATTAGGTGTGGCCAAATCAACTGTTTGGAACATCCTTAAAAAGAAAGAACACACCGGTGAGCTCAGCAACACCAAAAGACCCGGCAGACCAGGGAAAACAACTGTGGTAGATGACCAAAGAATTCTTTCCCTGGTGAAGAAAACATCCTTCACAACAGTTGGCCAGATGAAGAACACTCTCCAGGAGGTAGGTGTATGTGTGTCAAAGTCAACAATCAAGAGAAGACTTCACCAGAGGGAATACAGAGGGTTCACCACAAGATGTAAACCATTGGTGAGCCTCAAAAACCAGGAAGGCCAGATTAGAGTTTGCCAAACAACATCTAAAAAAGCCTTCACAGTTCTGGAACAACATCCTATGGATAGATGAGACCAAGATCAACTTGTACCAGAGTGATGGGAATAGAAGAGTATGTAGAAGAAAAGGAACTGCTCATGATCCAAAGCATACCACCTCATCAGTGAAGCATGGTGGTGGTAGTGTCATGGCGTGGGCATGTATGGCTGCCAATGGAACTGGTTCTATTGTATTTATTGATGATGTGACTGCTGACAAAAGCAGCAGGATGAATTCTGAAGTGTTTTGGGCAATATCTGCTCATATTCAGCCAAATGCTTCAGAACTCATTGGATGGCGCTTCACAGTGCAGATGGACAATGACCCAAAGCATACTGTGAAAGCAACCAGAGAGTTTTTTAAGGGAAAGAAGTGGAATGTTATGCAATGGCCAAGTCAATCACCTGACCTGAATCCGATTGAGCATGCATTTCACTTACTGAAGACAAAACCGAAGGGAAAATGCCCCAAGAACAAGCAGGAACTGAAGAAAGTTGCAGTAGAGGCCTGGCAGAGCATCACCAGGGATGAAACCCAGTGTCTGGTGATGTCTATGCGTTCCAGACTTCAGGCTGTAATTGACTGCAAAGGATTTGCAACCAAGTATTAAAAAGTGAAAGTTTGATTTATGATTGTTAATCTGTCCCATTACTTTTGGTCCCTTAAAAAGTTGGAGGCACATATACAAGCTGTTGTAACTCCTACACCGTTCACCTGATTTGGATGTAAATACCCTCAAATTAAAGCTGAAAGTCTGCAGTTAAAGCACATCTTGTTTGTTTCATTTCAAATCCATTGTGGTGGTGTATAGAGCCAAAAAGATTAGAATTGTGTCGATGTCCCAATATTTATGGACCTGACTGTATGAGTGCTGCCAGCTTTGCTGTAGATGTTGAAGGGGTGGGGGTCAGCCTGTCAGTGCTCAGACCATCAAATTGGTCTGCATGGCTGTCGTCCTAGAAGGAAGCCTTTTCTAAAGATGATGCACAAGAAAGCCTGCAAACAGTTTGCTGAAGACAAGCAGACTAAGGGCATGGATTACTGAAACCATGTCTTGTGGTCTGATGAGACCAAGATAAACTTATTTGGTTCAGATGGTGTCAATCATGTGTGGCGGCAACCAGGTGAGGAGTACAAAGACAAGTGTGTCTTGCCTACAATCAAGCATGGTGGTGGGAGTGTCATGGTCTGGGGCTGCATGAGTGCTACCGACACTGGGGAGCTACAGTTCATTGAGAGAACCATGAATGCAAACATGTACTGTGACATACTGAAGCAGAGCATGATCCCCTCCCTTCGGGCTGCAGGGCAGTATTCCAACATTATAACAACCCCAAACACAGTTCCAAGATGACCACTGCCTTGTTAAAGAAGCTGAGGGTAAAGGTGATGGACTGGCCAAGCATGTCTCCAGACTTAAACCCTATTGAGCATCTGTGGGGCATCCTCAAATAGAAAGAGGAGGAGTGCAAGGTCTCTAACATCCACCAGCTCCATGATGTTGTCATGGAGAGTGGAAGAGGACAGGGTATAAAGCTCAGTCTCAGGGTATATAGCTCCACATCACAGATCAGGGTATACAGCTCCACCCCCTCCCACTGTACGGCATTCAGTCATAGGGGGTTCTGTTGCAGCACTGACAGTACCCCCCAGGTGCAGGGCTGGCGGCACTGTGCCAGGCATCTGTCCACCCCCCTGACACATACCGGGCTGTGTCCTCTCCTGCGGGTAGAGCAGCAGCTGTGGAGGTGCCTGTTCCAGTGGTGCCTCTGTGTTTCCTTTTCCTTAGCGCCAGCCATCCAATAGGATCGCCTGGCACTTTGGCCGAAATAGGTCTCGCCAACCTGCCTCCTGATTGGTGAAAATTTATTCGCTATGGTCACGCAATTGGGTGGGATCGAGGAGCACTCTCTGTACCCTGAGCCCACCCTATTTGTAAGCCTATTAGAGCCTCTGGCTCTAATCACATGCCTATCCCCGCAATTGTAATCCATGCTTCCGGCGTCCTGAAAGGGGCCGGGTGCATTGATAGGAGGGTGGCGCCCGTGCGCCCTCAATGCACAGGCCGTCCCTGTCTCAAACCCTCTTTACTCTTACATATCACTGTAATATCATCCATATACTCTATCATACTGTTATCTACCTGTATGCAGAGCCTGAGATGACAAGGATGGCCTCTTGCACAGCTCCCATCCAAGCAACCCTGGAGAGTGAGAGAGGGGCTGCAGGGGTAAAAGAAAGGCAGTACTAAGGTGTAACCATTGAGAAAAGTAACTTGAGGGTGCTGGTATCTGATGAGCAGGGGTACAGCTGGTGATGTGCTGAGGTGGCATCAAGTTCAGTGGATGGCATACACTGGGATACACACAGAACCAGAGTCAGGGAGATTGAAACAAATGTTTATTGATAAAGGATATGATGCAGAATTTGTTAAAAAAGAGATAGGTAAGATGTGTGAAAGGAGTAGTAAAGATTTCCAGACAACCATAGTATTGAGTTATAATGTTTAATCCAAAAAACTTGAAGGCATTATTTAGGAGGCATTAGCCTATATTAAGGCAGGGTAAACATTTGAGGTATTTTATCTCAGTAAAAATTGAGTATAAAAGAGTCCCCACCCTAGGAGATAAGCTAGTCAAGAGTGTAATAGATCCTCTGATCCAGAGGCAGTTCACATTTTTTTGTGCTAAAGGCTGTTATGCATTAGGCTGATGTTAAGGCAACATATAATAGTTTGCAAGGGCATGTGAGGCAATACACTTCCATGGAGTGTCCGTGGAGCAGTTTTAAAACTGCTTCAAAGTGTAGGTTTTTCCTCTGTGTGTGAACATAGAAAAGTGACGGCAGAAAAAGACTGAGTAGTCCATCGAGCCCCTTTTTTTTTGTTTTTTTTTGGGGTTTTTTTTTTTGTTTTCCTTTTCTTTTCTTTTTGTTTTCCCATTAACCTCATTGTCTGACTATAGATTTATGTTTATCCCAAGCATGTTTGAAGACAATTACTTTTGACTGTCTTACAACCTCTGTTGGTAGTTTATTCCAATCATCAACCACCCTTTCAGTAAAATAATACTTTCTAAGATTAGTTTTGAACTTCCCTCCAGTTAGTTTGAGGTCATGTCCCATGTTCTTGATTTTGGTTTCATGTTGAAAAGACTGCCCTCCTGAACCTTATTCACCACCTTGATGTATTTAACCACTTCCTTACTGGGCACTTAAACCTCCCATCTGCCCAGACCAATTTTCGGCTTTCAGCGCTGTCGCATTTCGAATGACAATTGCGCGGTCGTGCAACGTTGTACCCAAACAATATTTGCGTCCTTTTTTTCCCACAAATAGAGTATTCTTTTTGTGGTATTTGATCACCTTTGCGTCATTTCTGATTGCTGCTATAAACAAAAAAAGAGCGATAATTTAGCAAAAAATAACAATATTTCTTACTTTTTGCTATAATACAAATCCAAAAAAAAAAAAATATTCATCGGGTTTTGGCCGATATATATTCTTCTACATATTTTTGGTAAAAAAAAAAACACAATCGGCGTATATTGATTGGTTTGCGCAAAAGTTATTGCATCTACAAACTATGGGAATTGATTTATGGCGTTTTTATTATTTTTATTTTTTTTACTAGTAATGGCGGCGATCTGCGATTTTTATCGGGACTGCATTATTGCAGCCGTCATGTCAGACATTTTTTACACTTTTTTGGGACCAATGACATTTATATAGCAATCAGAAATTTAAATGTCCACTGATTACTGTATAAATGTCATTGGCAGTGAAGGGGTTAACACTAGAGTTGAGCGAACTTCTAGAAGTCCGGGTTCTGCTGGTTCGGCCGAACTTCGGGACAAAGTCCGGGTTCGGGTCCGGACAGAACCCGAACTTTGTCCCGGTTGGTCGTCTTGGGCCTGAAGATCTTCAAGCGAGTTGAGATCACAATTGGGGAAGTGACGGTTACTGTAAATATGTCATTAGTCACCTGTAAATTTAAAGACTAACGATATATTTACAGTAACCAGGGTTTTTTCACATTTTTTACAGACTGTACTGCCGACGTTATTACGTCAGGGCTATTTTTAGCGTCTAGCGGCGGTAATGATCATTTTTTTTATTTTTATTATTTTTGCGGTATTTAGTTAAGGGTATCAAACATCTACGTTATTGAAAACGCGTTTGGTTAGTTATATGCGGCTAACACAAAAAAAAAAATGGT